>KK502404.1:3681558-3840944 GCA_000688735.1 Glossina austeni | reverse complement strand
GCAAAAACCACGCGAAAAAACTCTTTTGTTATTTGATGGTAACCGCGATGACTACGTCAAAAATTCCCTTTATTTTTTGTTCAAAGTAGTAACTTGTTAAATAAAATAAAGGAACAATATGTATTAGTTGGCATATATGAAATTTTAGTTAATAATGAAAGACGATATGCAAATATTTCAACTGACATGGCGAAATTTCGTATCGAGAATTGAAGGATTGAGAGGCAAGAATAACAAACTAGGATGGATAGGAAGAGATTTCATCTAAGCCGAAAAATAACTTATTATTTGCAATTATTCCTGCAATCCCTTCTGTTATTAATTCGGAAAATAAATATTTTTGGGACTGCAGAGGACGCAAAAAAAATATAATTTTTTTTCTTTTTAGGGCTAAAAACTCTATACAAACAACAAGATAAATAATAGTTCTTATTAACATTAATGCTAAATATGCTGTTAGAGAAGTCCTTGGCGCACTTTAATCTTTAAAGGAGTCTATTAAAAATGATGCTCTTTTCAGCTTAGAAATCAATCGCACTACATCATTTTAACAAAATCCACCACAACTGCTAATATAAGCAGGGAAGGATGAACAAGCAACATCAGCAACGAACATACAAAACTAATACCAATCGAGTTCTTAAACACATCAAATGAAAATACAGAGAGAATAAAACGGAATTTGTAAAATGAAATTTATCGGTTAAAAAAAGGACAATTTTTCCATAAAATCGTACGATAATCTTGTATGTGTATGCTAATGCATAAAAGTATGAGAGTGCATAGAAAACTTTATACTTCGGGATTAGAGATACAGTGGAATTGAATAGAGAAACGTTATAAATGAGCAGCAGCAACTAGGCAGATACATATTATTGTGTGTGTGTTGTGTGCTTGCGTTTGCTTGAATATGTATAAATTAATGCAGTAGTAGAGAGTGAATACACAAATATATACCGTACTCCAGCGATGGGGTGTTAAAGCTGGAGAAATTCTGTTAAATGAATCAAAAGTTGTGTATTACTTCCTATACACATACTGTAAGCGTAGACTGATAAAGTAAACGCTGCTAAATCTATGAAAATTCGTACACAATTCTGTACAAAGAGGATGAACCAATAAATAACGTAAACGCCGCACACATGCAAACATACATGTAATACAGTCAAATCAAAAACACTAAATGTATGTGATTTTATATCCCGTCGAAACACACGCATATATGCTCTTATCTATATAATTGAAGTATATATTTGGTTGCAAGTAAGTCAACGATGCTTCTGGTCTACAATTGTTGGTAGCAATTGTCATTTAAAATTCTATCGTCTGGAATTTTTTTCAACTCCATAGCTTTTTCATACAAATGCGAAATCAATAAATGATAAAAATCTCACAAACAGCTTCAAATAATGTCCAACCAACCAACCAGTTAAATCGAATGTACGCTCCATTGGGAGAAGAACATATGGTTTCGTTTATTTTTTCTTATTTTTTTTCTTTTTTATTTATAAAATCACACTAATTGAGTTCATTTGCACAACAAACCGTTAGATAGATGGATTGCAGTTAAGCTGCTTCATAGTTTTGTTCTGTATAAAAGTGAAAGGCTTCATTGTTTTGTCATGCCAATCTCTTTTCTAGCGCGAGTGGTTCGAGTAGGATTTAGACGCCATTTTCAAAATATCTACGTAACTCCGCCATCATTTCAGTTCATTTTTAGCTATTACCGTAAGAAAAGTTTATGCTACATTTTGGTGGCCGTGCAGAGATAGAGCAACGAGGATTGCACCGTCATTATAACTGCCTATACACATACACCGAACATGATCTATACGCACACATACATAAAAGCATATTTAACAGCAACCATTAAGCATTCATGACATTCACATAATCATAGATAAATTGTTTGCGTTTAACGATGTCCATGTCGCGTTGGTATGAAGGACTTGCTGAGGGTGTGTGCGTATATGTCGACAGAGATGACTATGAAATTCGAATAATTTCATTTACAGAGTATAGTAGTAAGTCTAGAACAGTAAGGCTTATTATACAAAAGGGGACAGAAAAACAAAACAAAAAAAAATAAATAGATAAGCGAGTAGTTAGATATGTATATATATATATATATATACATATATATATTGTGTAAATATTTGACAATGTACTTATATATTTGTATATATGTAGGTTACACAAAAGTTCGAAAAAGTAGTAGTACCTTCAATTTAAAATTACATAAATGAAATAAAAAATTTAAATAACTAATTATGGAATTTTTGTTCAATTTTCTGACAATAAATACTTTATAGTTCAATTTTATATTCGTATTCATTTGTTTATTACATTTCCCTATAAATTCGGCCGTATTTTCTCTCTTGCCTTAGCGTCCTTAGGAAGAAATTAAAACTCTGAAAAGACAGCGCTTGAGTATATTTGTGTTTACGATTTTTAATGTTAGGGTGGTATCCTTAGAATATCAAAAGAATAAAATAATGCAAAAGCGCACAACTATTAATTCAAACTTAGCTGTTTGTACGTAAAACAATGTTTTGTAATTTTTTGTAAATTTGCGGGCTTACAAATCCATTTCGATTATTATGTAATGAGTTATGACAACATACAATCCAAAATAACCGGCAGCCATACATAACCTAAGCATATGCATATGCGCTTTGCAAATGTAATTGTTGCGGAACCAAATAATTACCTTAATTTGGAATAATACTTTGTTTAACCATGAGAATAAGTTCCCACAATAGCGCGCCAGGTATTCTTTTTCATTTCAATGTTTATATTCTTCAGAGTGCTTTCCTCGTCTCCCCACAAGAAACTTCCGCTTTCGATAATTAAGGGATGAGCTAAAAATCCGAAAAACAAATTATTCAAATAAACAAAAGCATCGAGAAGATCTAATTGGCCCACTTATGTTTGGAGCTGTCATGTTGTACACTATTTGGATCTAATTCCTCACTATTCATAAATTTGTTAATACGATTCACAGAAACTTCAGTCTGTTGATGATATAATTATTCAAAATATTCAAATAAAACGTAACGCATTGAAGAAAAAAATGCGTGCTTTAGCTATTTTAAGTTGTTAACATTGCAAAGAAGGCTTCAGTTTAATTAATTTTTGGAAAATTTAAAATCCATAATTATAGCTTTTTAGCAATGTGCAAGTGTTCGAGTATTTAAAACAGTTTCTTGTTTTGTAAGTGGTAACATTACAAAAAAAAAATACTTTCGAAACCAGAGGTTGATTAAGGTGAATAACAGAAAGGTAATGAAATGAAATTCGCTTTAAGTCTTTTAAGCAAACATCGAACCTCTTAAACTAAAGATAAACTTATTTCATATTTTTCAATGTAACCCTTAAAATGGAGAGCATAGGCAGGCTATGTGCAAGATTCCAACGAATTCATCTATTTGTCTGTCACCTGGCGTCGATGTTCCACCGAAACCAATACAAAAAACTTTATTTTAGAATTTTTAAGCCTTCAGGTTTGGATCAATAGTAATTAAAAGCATGCAAATGTGCTTCCAATTTAAAAGAGATTACAGTATTTTTATACTTTTGTTTCTGAAAGTTTTCTTTTTATCTTTTAAACATCAAACACTTTAAGGTATCATATTCGCTAAATTGAATAACTCTACATAAAATAACAAGCACATAAAACGTTGTAAGTAAAGTGAAGCAGTCATCAAGTAGGTTAAAGTAAAAATGTTCATCAAACCAAATGGTAAGTCAAACGCCCTCCAAACGTTTGAAGTAGTCTTAAGTAGAAGTCAGAAAAAAAATTCAAATTAAAACGCACTTTCTGTTACGCTACTCCCCATATCCATTCTTTACAAATGCTTCAACACTGCTTTTTCGGTTGTAAAACCTAGAGATCTTGTAAATTCTGTTCAAGATCAATATAAAATTTTATGTGGATTTACCGATGTCTGTCTGTCCAACAGGGTTAAAAGTAACAAAAATTTGAGATAGAAATGTTGAAATGTAGCACATATGTTGTTTGTTGCAACTGATCAAATCCGTATTTAAGCATGAGATACCCGCAACAGCTAAAAAAAAACATTGCTTGAAATGGTGCATTTTTAAAATTCACTTCAAAAGCAAATTCATTTTTTTTTTCTTAATGTTTTTAAAAAATTTACTACTGATTAAAAAGAGTGAACGCTTAGCGAACATGTAGCTAAGAAAAACATGAATCTTCTTTAAAAGAAAAACTTACTTGAGCCATATTGGATATGCAAAAAAAACCTCTTACACCAAGAATCAGTCTCTTACACCAAGAATCGGCCGCATTCGCCAAGAATATGCAAAAAATTTTTTTTCAACGGGAACAAAGATCGCAATTAAATGCATTTAAAACTTTTTAAAACCTACTAAATATATTGGACGGACAAGAGAGCACTTTAGGTCTTTTTTTTACGCCGAATTTCGCGAGGATCATTCCGAATTATTGTTCTTGCCCAGTTATTCATTAATATAAAGAAAGACAAAAGGCAAAAAATTGTATAAGAATACAATTTAAAAAAACAAAAAATCAATCTTCTTAAATGTTTTTCATATATACCACTGATAAATACCAAAAATTTCCTGTTATGTAGAAAAAAACATGGAGTCCATAAGTGTATATAGGGTTATTTAGTCATAAACGTTGTGTAGCCGGGAACAAATTATATGACAAGAAAAAGCTCATAAATATTAACCATATGGAGACTGAATACTATTTAACCGGTCTAATATGATTATCCATGAATAGCAATTCTTTCTGAGTTGAAAATTGGGAAATAAACGGCTTTCCCTGCGGTTCTCTACTTGATTGTCAAAACTATCAAAGAGAACAGGACTTTTTTTTTGTAATTGATGTATTATAATATAATATGTGGATCATATTGCGGATCATTGCCCACTAAAAAAGGGGTCGAGGTATATCGAGGTATTCTATCATTCCTATAAAGAAGGAGAAAAAAAAGAGAGGAAGAAATGTTATATTTGTGTTATTAATTTGTCACTTGAATTATATCGGTCCATTTGTTTCGCATTTTCAAAGCATCAAAAAGTTAGATGGCAATTGGGATTAGACTTAGGTTGCCCAAGAGCTCGCCCACATATACGGCCGCTAGAAGACTTACGTTCGCCCTAAAGCGCATTTCTCGGATATTCACTACATCAAGCAATTTAGGAAAAATCGTATTTAGTTATATATTCATGGTTCAATTCTTCTTAATAATATAATAATAATCTGACGCTATGTCTATAGTTAGACTTAACGTTTTTTGCACCACTGAAAATAAAAAAAAAAAACAGTAACAGCGACTATCTCAAATTTCAAATCGAAATTTTTTATGTAATTAATTTGCTAGTTACGTAATAAATATCATTTGACATTTTTCGCATTTTGCTTGAAAGTGTTATATCGTCGCGATCATTATAAACTGCGTGCAGCTAGCACGTAGTAACTTTCTGAATTTCAATGACAATGGCAAACGGACAGACTCACACATATAAATATTTCGTGTGGCCGTGTTTGATACTAAAGTTGTAATGAAGTTATTATACTATTAGTGTTGCTTAAAATTGAGACATTTCTATATTGATAAAAGTACCTATCCGTTGTTTTTATATCACTGCACTATTTAATGAAATGCATATAATAAATTCATGTTTAATGTATAAAAGACAAAACCCTAAGTGTGAATACTCAATACTCCCTCAAGACGAATATAATTTCGTAGTTTGTGTATGCTCATAGATGAACGGCTAAAGATTATTATTATTATTATATACTTTTCTTTTTTCAATAAGAAAAATTTATTTTATTGCGGTTTGCTTCTATGTGTTTTCTTTTTGGGCGGCGTGGGCGGCGTGGGCGGCAACAGAATAACCAAATAAATAACGTAAATAAATGAAATTCACCCGCAGCATTGCGGCTAGTGATAGGGCAGGAAAGCACTTCATTATATGAAATATTTAATAAAGTTGAAAACAATAATAACATTATAGCGAAGAACATCCAGTGCGTCCGCGATTACAAAGGCAGACGACATGGGCGCTAAACAAAAAAAGAAAGAATTAAAACTCAACGCTTTTTAAAAATTCACCACTTGATACTTGAATTCTGTAAATGTACTTTCTCTGAAAATATTTTAACACAAATGCTTAATGAACTCAAAGAGTGAAACCACACCTTCTTATGACGGTTTCTACAAACTCGCTCTGCTTCTCTGTCCTGTCTCTATCTATCTCTCTTTCCTTTTAGCTTTCTCTCATTTTATGATTCTCTCTCTCCTCACTTTAAACTAGAATGGAATTGAAACAAACCGCATGTGCGCAATAGAAAGAGTTTTTCTTTTTTTAGCTATCTAGTTAATATGCGTGTATGCTTCCGTATGGCGGTTCTTGTTGTTTTATATATCGTTTATACCATGGAGAAGGAAAGTGAGGAGGTTTACCCTGTTGAAAATGAGCACATGAATTCGGGCGACAAACAAGCTTGCTGGAGTCCATTTTGAGTTTATTGTTTGATGATTTGAACATTTTTATTATTTTTATTATACGCGCTTCACAAAAACAAAAACTATTGCCATAGAAATGAATATACACATACAATACGCACACACATATATATATACCTGTATTCATATGCATGTTAAAAGTATTTGTTTTCTTTGATTTTTTGTTGTTATTGGTTTTTTTTCCGAGTAATTGAATTTTATAACATATTAAGAGCAGCAGGATTTCATTTTGCTTTTTTTCTGCAATTTGGCTCTTTACTCATAGGTGAGTAGTTGTTGTGCACTTTAGGAAAAGTAGGCAGTTGCTGCCACTACCACTTTTTCTGCCCGCTGTCATTCGCGTTGGTTGATGGCAATGATTATATGGCAGTAGTTATTGGAGGCCATTATAACAAGTACTTTATTGAACTGGCAAAAGCAAGATATAAAAAACACGCATATACATAGACAAGGAAGGGAACTTAAGCACATGACAGTACTTTAAAGAAACTATAATATATATTTATTGCTTGTATTAACGTTGGCTCAAATAATTTGAAGATTTGTTAGAAAAAAATCTTCAAATAAAACGGTCAAATTACCCGAAGCGCCGTTACAAGAAATGTTTACAGAATCAGTCAATTTTTCTTAGCAGACTTGCATATGTAGTGAGTCATTTATTCGTAATCGCTAGGAGCTGTAGAGTTTAAAAAAGTTCAAATTAAACCAATGTTAAGTTAAAATAACCATAAGAATAAATTTTCACTTATTCAATTCGAACGATTATTAGGAGTTACATTTCATATTTCATTTTTCTTGTTTCACGAATTCCCGCGAATGTATGTCAAGCAGAAAGGTCGCTGTAACTGTCCTAAAAAAATAAAAGAATTTTTTGACGATTTTTTCGGATGAAAGAAAAGTTAAGAGAATAATAAAATTTGTGGAGCTTCTTAAAAAGATAGAGAGAGAGATAAGTTCTACAGTCAACATCTTAACCGGTCCACATTTGAGTTTGAGAAAAAGAAAAATTTTAAACACAACCTACGCGCCTATACCTAGAGGAGCTAGCTTTCAACCGAAAATGTCAATTTATGCCAAAAAGAAATTATAGTTTTGTTAGTAAAAAATTTACTTAAAGTATTATATTAATTTATCGAATATATCCTTTGTGTTTCTCCGCAGAACGTTGTTCGAGTAATGTCACTTAACGTTTTAAAACATCGCGGTAAAATTTTCAATTGTCCGTTTACTGCCTTATAATTACGTTTGAATGATAAAATTTTTTGACCATTTAAGATTTTTTCCAAGCCCATAATTACCTTTTTTATCTCACTTTTGACTGTTCAAAATATTGTTTAAGTTAATAAAAAACAAAAAAATTATTTATTTGAAAAATTTACATTGACCTGTGCTCGTTAAAGTAGAAAAAATTAACACAAAAATTCGGCATAAGCTAATTTATTGGAAACCCGTCAACAACATCCTCAAAAATTGGTACTTCAATCAAACCATCGCTAACTTATCGCTAACTGTTGAGCCTTTACGAAATCGCAATCTGTTTTATTCAACTTGTACACATCTACCCTAGCAACTAGTAACGAATGATTAACTAGAGTTACTCCTATCACGATAATGCACAATATGTCGCTCATACTTGAACTTTACACGTCGGCCTAACATTCTAAAGGTTTCGAACGTCGATGGAGTACTTACTGTTACTTCCTTCGAGCCCCTTTGATGAGAAATTTGAAAACCACCTCATCCCTTTAAAAGGGAAAATGCTGATTCAAAGAAATGCTGCAATCATTTATTTGTCAGTATTTCCTTTACACTTATTTATGTATGTATATATTTATATATTTGCATCTACTCTTAATAATACTCTGTTCAATATTTCATTTATATCAGTTATCAGCTATTTTTAGTGACACTGATGCGCAACATCAACACAACAATATTTTATTTATGTCCATCGGAGTTGAGAGCTCTACCCAACCAGTGGGCGGCTTATGTTATTATATAAATTCATCTACAAATATTATTTACCTCCATAAAAAACGGGCATAAAAATTGAAAGCGTAACACTTACCAGTTTTAGTCAGCGACTGGTTGCTTAGTCCCCTTGCTCCACTGTTTTCCCTCTGACCGTCATCGTATTTATACGCGTGTAGGGGAGATCACCTAAACAACAGGCTTAGAAACAAAAATACTCATATACACATAACGTTGTCGTTATCTTTACCACTAACTACACTCTCCACTTTTTAGAGTATTAGGTACTAATTCTTAAATTTACCACATTTATAAAGGATACCAAAAATCGAACGGAAAAGTTAAGCGTTTACATAGATATTCTGCGGATTAGATATTGTCATTTAACAATTAAATTTTCGGTATTTGTCGAGCATCTTGCGAATCGCTTCCAAAGAGGTCTGAAAGGAATCAGATATAGATGTCTATTAGTTGATATCATGATCGTGATTGTATTATAAGTATTTGAAAAAAATCTGCAACGACTCGAAACTCTTCTCTTATCCTCGTAACCAGTCCAATTTACTACTTCGCTAACAAGTTAACGCTCGTCTTGTCACAATGAATCTTTGAGGCTCATCCGAAATTTGAGCTTAAATTTTTTGATTATTTCCTATAACATTTGCCAAAATTTCTTTTTGCTTTAGTTTAAATTAACAATTAACAAAAAAAAGTAATTACAAAAAAAAAGTCTTTGTAAACTTGGAGTTAGTCATGGGGTCAAAATTGATCGTTATCGTTTTTGTAATAAATTTTACCACGATCTGCCGCACAATCTTACAGTCAGAACGGAATCCTGTATGTCGGACAAAAGCGACGAATCAATCCAAAATTTGGGAAATAGATGCGTTAAGGAACTGTCTTTACCATTCCATTGATAACTTCTTTGCAGGCTACGAACTAAACCAAAGTTTATACAGAACTTGTATCAACAAATAATTGTGTACTTTAAAAGTTTTCCTTTGTTGTTGTTGTTTTATAATTCCAAATCAACAAAAGTAAAAATATTATAGTGAGGCATGGCCGATTGTTAAATACCCTATACCATTTCACCTAATACAGTTATTCTTGTTACGACATTTCAAAGTAAGGTTTTATATGGCAAGTCGCCGGAAAAGTGATTTGGACCGAACAATTTTCAATACCGTTCGTCCTTGGTCCAGTGCACTACAAGATGTACCAAATTTCATCAAAATATCGCAAAAATTGAGACCTATAGGTTGAACATAATAATACATGGACAGGCATAAGACGCACAGACGGACAATCTTAGCTTCAGAAGGTGAATTTGAATCAATCAATATAGTTAAAGTTGGGTCTATTCCAAGTTCTTTGGGATGTCGTATACATCCCAGCAAACTTAACATACCTTGTGGTATGTTGTGGTGTAGGGTACAAAAATATACGGCCTATGTATAATATTTTATGCTCATGAATAACATGTTCGGATAAACAAAAACAATCACATATTAAGTATTCCCATGATTTTCATAAGTGACTGAGAGTCGCATCCTGGTGTGATTCGTTATAAGAAAACGTGTCAACACTAGGAGTAGACAAGTAAAAAGGACTTTCATTCCATTTCATTTATTAGATAAGTGCCGCTATAAAAGATATCATCAATCACAAATGAAACTTTAAAGATCGAATACTTAATTGAAAATAAATTTTACATGACTTCTGTTTCAAAGGGAAAATGTGTGTTCTCATTACGCATTATAATAACTGAAAAGAAAATGAAAATTATTCCAGATTTGAACGAACATTGTAGAGTACTTAAGGAATCTGCTAAAACTCCTCGATTTACAAATTATTTGTTTACCATTAGTTCAGTGCTAAGAGATGAAATATGGGATAGCAAAAAATGTAAAATTTTCTGGGTATATGAGCGAAAGCACATAATCCCCGTCACAAGTTATTACGAAGAGTTAAGCAATCAAAATTATAAATTAGGAGGTAAAGTGTGCCTTATTTTGTACACGAATCATTTGAAAGACTCCAATACACGCATATATACGTATGACTTAATGAGTATGGGAAATTGATGACCACACATATCTATATTTGTACAAAGTAAGAGAAAAATTAAGCAATTAGTTACGTAATATCATGCTTTTAATTATGCTAGCAGACAAAACTGAAAAATACCGAAGCGGAACTCATAATGTCGGATAGGTAAATGTCAAACTGGAATCGTCGTCCAGAAAATTTACCTTTATTGTGTATGAAAATGATAAAAAAATTTCTTATTCGAACTAATGCCGATCCCTACCTACACATTTTTTCCACTGGCTGACGACTTGTGGCTGTTAAAAAACAAGCGAAACTGCTACCCTTTTGAGACAAAGCAGGCGCCGTCGAGCCCCTTTCATATATTTTCGCTACTCAGAAAGTGCGTGACCCATCGCTGTGAATAAGTAGAAAAACGGACCAAACCAAATCTTGCAAATAACCCGGATTTGCTAGCATTTCCCAGTTGCGTGCATGCAACTTATTATTACCTTATGTTACTTTTTTTGATGTCCTGGTCCTCCTTTTTTCATATGCGCATATCTAACTATCGTTGTGCGCATGCGCGTATTTAGCTGTCGTTCTGCGTCTACATCTTACGCCTTTTAGCATTTTAACAACATTTTATGTTAAATGCTAAAGTCCCGTTGATTTGCCAAATAAAGTGAGGCAAAGCAGAAGTTACAATGACTTCAATTATGGTTTAACTTTCTTAACAGACAGAAAATTACGTTTACGAAGAGGGGGTTTTTTAGGCACTTTGTTTATAGATGCATTGTGGGTCGGATGGAAATTTTAAAATCCTTTTTATTTTTATACTCATTGTTTTAAAACTTTAACGTAGTCATCACTCATTCCACTTTGTTAACTGTAACCATTAACTCTCAATCCAGTAACAAAGCTGAATGAAATTCCAAAGGCGGGAAAACGAACATCAAATACTTCAACAGGAAGTACTGTATTTCCTAAAATACCACTTTTGGTCACCTCGTTCAATATAAATATTAAGTGATAATTAATGATATGTCACAAGTTCACCTACTTAACTTAGCTTCAATTAAGAACTCGATCTACATTGCACTATTAAGGTGTAGAAAATGCAATCAATTATGAGGTTAAAGGAAATATATGGGAGGCAAGAGAGACTGTAATCTCCGCAGGCCTTGCAAACATTATGGCACACTGTGTAGAAAGTTTGCAATTAATTAACGACCCAACCTGGACCATGATCCATATGCTAAAAGTGCGGCAAACACTAGTTTAGACGTTCCGATAAGTCCGCATTGCCTATAAATGGATGAATAGCACTTGATATTATCATCGAAAAGATGTTAACAAATATTTAGAACCTTGATGAACAGAACGCTATTACACTACAGGCGAAATGCAATGAAAGTCTGCGCCGTAGCTTACGACTTCATTGCGTGGTGCTTTTGTTAACACAAAGTTGATAGTTCAAACCTGTTGAAATTTAACGAAATTGAAGTGATGTGGGTATCAAAGTCGAAGCCGTAAATAATTTTTACTAGTTTTACTTTTTAACGCTTTATTTGCTTTTTTCTATGTTCATCAAAGAAAGGTGAAATAGCAATATTATTATAATTCGTTTTTATTTATTTTGAAGGAAAACTTGTTTATTTAAAGTATTCTTAATAATAATTTAAAAAAAAAGAAAAAAAAACAAAACAAAAAAAGAAAAGAAAAGCAAAAAAAAAAATAACTACGAGATATAAAAATAATTGTTTACTAAAGTTTATTTATTTTTAGCATTCCTAAGTTAAATAAATTGAGAACATGTTAGTGTGAGAGGGTATGACAAGAAAAAAACAACACCAACAATAACTATCTCTATATTTTGTAATAATCGTATGTAACACATATATATATGAAAACAGTTTCCACTAGCGACCACACCGCCACCACCATCGCCGCCACGGCCACCATAGCCACCCTTTGGAATCATCACTTTCTCGTACGTTTCCTAATTTCTGCTGACTTGACTTTTACTTTATAGATACTGTATATATTATATTTTTTAGTTTTTATTTTATTGAAAAATCATATATACGCGTATAAGAGTACGTGTGTTTATGCCTTACGCGCTACAGTAGACAATCAAAACTTGTATTTCCTTTTATGCCATGCCATGCAAACCCATTAAATTAAAAGCCCATAAATTATCCGGCCTTAATAGCATTATATCTATACAACGAGCAGATCTCCTTTACTCTCGCTTTTTTTTTTTTGATTTTTTTTTGCTTTGCTTTGTTTTGCTGTGTTTGTGCACAAAAACTACTGTTTTCCATCATTTAGTACATTTTTATAATCTCTCTCTCTCGCTCTCTCTCTCTGTGACCATCATTGCGAGAATTTCTCATTTGTATTTCAATAAAATCTATAAAATCGAACAAACAAAATTGCTAAACATTCCATTGAATATCTTTTCGAGTGGTCGGAGAAGTGTTATGAGTTTGTTATTTGTTTAAATTGCATAATTAAATTATTGAGTTGTAAGGGGACTCTAGAATTTTATAATTGCTGCAATTACTTGCCTGTATATTGACTACCTGGCTATATTGACTACAAATTACAATTGATTTGAAAAGTTTTTCCTTTTTCTGCTATTTTTCTCAAACAAATTTTCGTGATAAAAAACTAATTCTAGTTTCTTCCTATTCTACTATCTCTTCAAAATTAAACTACCCCTAGTAGTACTCAGTCCATTATCAACTTATTAAAGAAATCGTAGTCTGCCAGTCTTTCGATATTTTTATATGTATCTTAGGATATGTATCGTATGTTAACATACGAACCCTCGAATCAATATTACTGTAAACTTGTCCGCAAATATGATTTAGATTTCGATAATCCATTATGTAACTAGCGCGATAAGCCAACTGCGCCAGGCAATGAGAGAGACAAACTAAAAATTGTTTTCCACAACCATGAATCGCTGCGTAACTCTGCAGAAATTACATGAATTATAGAGTAAGCAGCCCCAGCTCACCTACCTTACTTCTTAAACCTATTGCGAACTGACTTTTAATTCTTTAATATTGATCGCCACTTTGTTGTATCAGAAAAAGTGTTCAAAACGAAACTCTTAAAGATAGAGATTAAATATATATAAATTATTTTATTACAAGGCGAAGCTACCGAATACTTTCTCTTTTACTCAGCACAGTAGAAGAACTTTTGAGAACTTTACGACATAAGCAAGACGGTTAGGCTAAAATATGAAACAAAAAGAGGACCTAACTGGGCTACTGTATGGAACGCCAGATCGAACAAGTTCTTGACCACTTTAGTGCAATCGATTCTATTGCACAATCATTATTCATCGAAAGAATTTTCTGGTTATTCACCTAGTGATAAATTGAACCGTATAACCTCAATATTCCAGCCGAATATAATTTCTCCTCTATTTTATATTCTTTTTTCAAACAAATTTATTCTTCCACAAGGGTTATGAGAGAAGGGAAATTTATCCTTATATCAAATTCGTTTTAAGAAAATACTATCCTTCGCCCCTCACTATTACATACCGATTATAAATTTCGTACGTACGTTTCCTGGGATTTAGATTTCCTTGTAAAGATATCTCTAATCGAACAAATGAAAAATCTAATATACCGCTATTGTTATGTGTGTATATTTAAGATAATGAATGTGAAAGATTCGTAGGCCGATTTATTTTTCTAACCACACTTCAATAGTGTGTTTTTTTGCGTTAGGTGAGAAAGCATCAAAAGGTCGCCCTTTTTGCCAGTCCGAGTCGTTAACCCGCTAATATGAATCTTTATTCTATCTCCAAACCTTGACAAAGAGCTGGCTGTTTAGATACTATACATCAACCCACGTTGACAGTCCCCGTTTCTGTGCTTCTACGAAATATTTGAGGCAAATACTGCTGCCGCTTTCCATTTTTTCAGGTCATGTGTATGGGCGTGTGGTTTTTTTTTGCTATGTGACATGAGGGTGGTTTTTCATGGGCATTACTGGCTGGTACCAATGGTATGCACGATTAGCTATCCATTGCATTTACATACTAAAAGTACCCCCCTCGCATACATACACACGCACACAGACACACTCCTCTTCTACGGTTCTGCTCGGTGGCAATATCTGTTTGATATTGCCGCGCGGGGACTACTTGCTACGGGACTGTACGATATCCTTATATTTGCCGAAGAGCGCTAAGGCGGCACATTTCCGTCGGCTTTTGACACACTGTTTTAACAGTGAGCGCATCCGCGTGAGTTTTCCGCCCTCCTATGTTTGGCGTAATGTGTGTATATGTATAAAAGAATTTTAGATTTCTCTCTCAACTATTGGAGTGAAAACAAAATAAGTTTCGATAGAACGATCACAATATATATAAATAGACGAACATTTCTCAGATTGAAAACCAAATTAGCAGTAACACAAGATCAAACTCTGAAGAGCATATTATGGAAATCGAACTTTGTTAGCTAAACTTAAGTTTAGGCTTTAATTGATTCATATTTTTATTTAAGAAAACTCGGCGCAAAGCATTCGTTATGATGAAAATGTTATTAAAAATTACTGGTTTTTTTTATTCAGTCATTAATTATTTTAAATTAGTTAGAAAAAAAATTTCAATCAACAGCAACAACAAAATTCAAAATACGCAAATAAAAAAGAAAAAAATTTGACTTTAAGCTAAATCTACATTGTGTTCATGTTATTCAAAAGCTTTGCCCTCTTATTTTCTACATATGTAAATAAAAAAAAAAAACTCTTTTTTGTTAAAATATCTTTTATGATAAACAATCGAAACAATGGAATAACCGCATTAATAATCTTGTTAGTTTAATTATTGTAACCCTCACGCGTGGATTAGGACCTTCGTTGCCTCCTTCGTCGTATTTGTAATTCGAAACGCAGCATGGGATACATATGGACACAAGCACATGCACATTCACATGCTCATGCGTAGATAAATTTCAATATTTATTCGCTTAAACACAATTCAAATCAATAAGCAGCTTAATTATATACATTTCTATAATAAAGCAATAACAATAACAACAATAATAATAATGAATGTATTTAATATGGCTGAGTGTTTGTGTAGCCCCTCAAACCCAAATACATATAAGCCATTATTGTTTCAAGCGACGATTACATGTGTGCCGTATGTTATTGCTAAGGCTGAAGCCGGTTCCTGTTAGTGCTGAAGTTGTAAAGTTGAAGCTCCACCGCGAATTTCTAATTATACGTTAAAAGCATTTCGTAATAATTTGCAACAATTTGTAATGTCTACAATACTCACAAAGCATAGCAAATGCAATCAACCAGCCAACCAACCAGCCAACGAACCAACAAAATAACCAAACAATCAGCCAACCGATGCCACCCAATACTAACACAGTGAACAACAAATTATGTAATAACATATTATGCACGTATGTAAAATATTTACATATATTCATATATATAAATGTATTTTATATGTAATGTACACGTTTATACTTATCATATTTTATATAGATATACAATATGTGTGTGTGCTTTGCGTATGTGTATTTATAATTTTAATTTATTCTTCTTACTGACTGTTCATATGCCATAACTATAAGGATAACACTATTAGTTCAATTTTAT
This sequence comes from Glossina austeni, assembly GCA_000688735.1. Lineage (NCBI taxonomy): Eukaryota > Metazoa > Arthropoda > Insecta > Diptera > Glossinidae > Glossina > Glossina austeni. The sequence goes on along the minus strand of KK502404.1, from coordinate 3,824,769 downwards.
TAAATTCTGAAAATGTACGTATGTACGTATATGGTTTTAGTCCGTGCCTGTATCGAATTGTATGTGTTTTAATGTATATTTGTTTCATTATGATGAACTTATATACAAACAGCATAATAGAAAATATAATACATTCTATTTCATAATTCATTTAATTTAATTACACACACATTTAATATATGTACGTATATGAAATTTCCCAATATCTCAGATCAGGCAAACGTACGATGTGTAGTTTGTGTAGCTTTCGATTATATTTGTATGCGTATTTGTTATTCTCCCATATGCCTATTAATTACTTTATATTCCATATATAATATATATATATATACGCAGTTCCTAAAGTATGTCTATATTACTTACGTACGGCCTTAATCTTTTCTATCAACTCTCTCTGTACATGAGAATAAACGAAAAATCTGTTCATATATTTATTATGTACTAAATTGCAATAAATGATTTGTAAACAAGATTTTCTTACATTATTGTTATTAATATTTAACGTAAGCATTTCATTCACTACGTATACCATATAGAGCGCGTGCAGTATTTTAATGTAAATTAATACAAACACACGTACGCATATCGAACATTAAATTACTTGGATCAAAACTGATATTTACGTATGTATATAACTCAAAGATACTTAGACCTATTATATAAATGTACGCACTTGTGTATGTATGCGGTATACTTTATGCGGTATGATGCCAAGTTGAATGGTAGAAAAGCTTTTAAATGAAATTAAGAAATGGATTAAGAAAAGGCAAAAAAGTTGCAAATGCCTTTTCGATAAATCTTAGATATTCACCACTTGAAACAAATGCATTTCATTTGAAAATTGTTTTGTTAAATGTGGTCGTTTAACAGCCGAAAGCCGATCGGAGCTATATTAAGATTGATCGTTTTAGATAATTCTGAACATGATTTGCCCCAGTTTTTACAACTGTGTCGCTTTCATTTCGCAGGTTGCAGCATTTTTTTTTTTTTTTTTTTGTCCATTCTGGATGCTTTCTTAGGCAGGTGTCGATAAATTTAATTATCGACTTCAATTAAGTTCAATGTTCGCTATGAATTTTTCCTTTTGCTTTTGATGGCTCATGCCATGTTTTAAGTCAAATCTTTTGCGTCTCGATTTTAATTGTGGCAAGAGTGAACTTTGCAAAAACGGCCAAAAGGCGAGCAAACAGATGGACTTAGAACCAATTCAAAATCCCAGACCAATTAAGATCCCCACTAAGTTATGGCATTGTGACTAGACATTCCCGTATGTTACAAATAGAACAAGAAATCTTGTGTTTCTTTTTATCCTTGAATGAGATAAATGCAAACATAATAACCGCCGTATTGAGGAATGAACCTTAAATACCCACTACCTAAGAGCTTTTTTCCATGGAAATTTATTGACGATCGAAGCTCTTTCACAACGGCTAGAGAACACAAGCAGATGTCTTGTTCGGCAGAAACATTTAATTTTTGCAATATCCTATGACTCCCAAAAACACAAAAGCAATCAAAGTAATGATATTACGGCTGTACGTGAGAGTTGATTAATTAATAGTCCGGATGAGTAGCCGACTAGGTAAGAGCCACAAAGCCACCATTACCAAATCAATCTTGGCGGGTTCAAACCTCAGTGCGGTAAAGTTTTCCTCGATCGTAGCTGTAATGAGTATTCAGTTGGTAGAGACATAATACTCAGATTGGTCGTACGCCCACTAGACTGAGGTCAAAAAGCTTCCTATCTTTCTCTCTTTCCTTAATTCTTTTTCATTATCACCATGTTGCACGTGTAGGGGACATCCGCTGAGTGATTGGTCATTAAAAAAAAAAAAAAAAAATAAGTAAATAAAAGTTTTTGAAAATCATTGATTCCCGCTATTATTGCTTGATAATCCGAGGCCAGGAACATTCAAAAACAGTAGATAACTGCTATATATAATTGGCAAAAATGTGTGTCCACGCTGAAGAGTTGGTGAAGAAATCGATGGGTAAGAAGCTCCATCGATGACGGGCACCCTTATTGAAATATCATACAGAGGGTGGCATTAATTAGAGAAAACTACTTTTTATTACTGTCGCACGTGAAGACGTATTCAACGCTGGCATTCGATTCCTAGACAGCTGACTCTGAGCTTCGAACAAATAATGTTTGTTGTTCTTCTTATCTTTCTTTTTCTTCTTCGTCCTCTAAATGATACCTAATGAAATTTCAATATATTAGCTTTTGTTTTAAGTCTCCCTGAGGTAGCTTGCCTCACGCCCTTCACTTTAATGAAATGCGCATTAATATAATTTGTTTATTTAAAACTTTATACAAGTCGTACATAAACTATAATTTTAAAAGCCTAAAAGCAAGTATAGGAAAATTTTTTGGCAAACGAGACTGAAAATACATTTTGAGAGATTTCCTCTGTAAGCAACCGCAGAAAGTATTATACGGTCTTTATCAATTTGGAGACAGTTTGCGGTTTTATTGTATTTTTTTGCCAAAAAATAATAAAAAAAAAAATTCAAGAAAACAAAAATGAAAAGGAAAATAGCAAAGAATGACCGCAAATGCCTTTTTTTTGGTTTATGGAAAACCAAATGTATGTAAATATCAAAAATTTGTGCCTAATAGCTAACTATAAAAATAAAAACAAAATAAGATAACAAAAGAAAGAAATTAGTTAAGCCAAATGTACGTGTTTAGAAATGAATGAATAAATGGAATGGAAGACAGAGTTTATGGATGAATGAATATTCACTCATTAAATGCATTGGAGAAATTTATATGTAAGAAGGAAAAAAAAAACGAAAAAAAAACGAAACCAATAAGCGCTGAAAACGATCTAAAAAATTAAGTAACAAGCACTCACCTTGGCACGAACCGCTTTTCGGTTGCGTAAAAAGATGAAAAATCCTTAGTATAAATGTTATGTAAAGACATGTCGCATAATATTGTGGGTCTATTATTAAATTTTGAATTATTTTTACAATAAATTGGAACATGTGGATGGATTATTCAAAGCATTATTGGCTAATATTTTTTCCTACTTTTCTGGAAGCATGTGAACTTCGCATCGAAAAAATAAAATAAAAAGAACCCGCTGTTCAGAAACATCAGTGCGTTATATGGGTTGTCGCGTAGTCGAGTAGGCAGGCATCGCGATTACCACGTCAGCGTACGCGGGTTCAAATCTCACTGATTAAGCGCATGTCCATTAGGTTGCGGCAACTCCCTAAAACTTCCTGTTTACCCAATTCTCTTTAACCAACATCGTGTTACACATGCAGGCAACATTCCCTAAGTGATTGGTCATATTAAAAAAAGGATACGTCACCGGTTGAAACAAGTGGGAATCAGAAGAAATGATGCCTGGTAAATACAGAGATAGGTATAGCAGCTGTCTGTTGTCAATGTTGCTAGGGGTTCCTTGACGAAGTGTGCAAGACCTGGGCGAACGTCGTCTTGTTGAATGCATTTTATAAGCATATTGCGGCACCAACTAATGCAACTGCATCCAACATTAAGGGAAAAACTTATTATATTCGATCCAATTTCATTTCAGTAGTGAACATCAGCACAAATACTCGTGACGATACGACTTTCGGACTCCTTTGTCATTTCTGTTCCTCGAACCGTGTAGGCGGTGGCGCCTTTCTTCTAAAAATTAATATCGTCATAATACATTTCATTCCAATTTCATTTCTCCTTTTCCTATCTGCAATCTTTCCTGACCGTCACCATTCCCACACGTATATCGACGTCATCTAAGTGACGGAACAAAGAAAAATAAAGAAAAATTGATAAACATCGGACGAGGCAATTGCTGAAATCTATCCAAAAAATCGCACCAAATTGTCACACGTCCTAATGGAAAAATTATTCCACTATTGCTCTACGATATTTCAAGTGCTAGATGCTACGGTTCTCCTTCATTCCATTACGCATACATATAGAAGTCGGCCTCGTGACTTAGAATAATTATCTTTAAAAGGTCATGATCTTGTTTTACATTTCCAGAACTGAATCAGTGAATACATCTGAGAATCTGAGTGGCCTGAAATTTAAACAACATCTCTCTTTGAAAGATTTGATATGATTTATCTAGAGTTCATCGTAGTGGATGTGTTCACTTTTCATTACCGACAGCAAACGATGACTTTCCATTAGCACTTGCATTCGCATTAGTTAGGAAAAGTAAAACTTCCCTCCAATAGCGTTCTTCGATACAAAATTCAACAACCACTAACTTCAATCACTGTTGCTTCAAAGACAAAGGTCATGACCTTTTTGTTGTAGAAAGTCAAACCCATACCTCTCATACATTTCAGATGAATTTTATCATTATTTTTATAACTTATTAGGACTAAAGAAATGAATTGTAGCAGTAAAAGTTGGATGGGCATTAGCGACTAAGATTATCGTCTCTTGTGGTCTTTTTTTTTTTTAAGGTAGATTAGATGATTAGCTTAGCAGCTTTAATAAAGTCAAATATTTTATTGATATTAAGTTCTTCAGCTACTTTCAAGATGAAAATAGGATTAGATGATCCGAAAACGAATCCTTGAATATTAGAGAGATTTGGCATTCAGACCATAAGATTTTGTTCACAATCGTAAATCGGGGGAATAGATTTCTTAAGGATCCATTGTTCTGTTGCAATGGTATGCCCAAGTCGGAATGTTGCAAATGTTTTGATGAACGGGGGTAGTATTAATATGCGAGTAGTGTGGATGGTAGTACTGTCGATCTTTTTTCGTCGGTTTTCATTTTAATTTTTTTCCTAATCAGAGAAGATCAAACTTTTTCATTGCGTCATGCATAATTAAAGGTGCGGAAGCTAGGTATTTGGCCGCTAGTTCTGCTCGCCCATTTCCCAAGAAATCAATACGTCTTAGTACTCAAATCATTTTAATTTCATCTCCATATGTGGCAATGGTATTCCACACTTTGTTAATGGTGTTCCAGCTAAAATGTGAGTGCTCACGAGTAGCTTTTATGGCCGACAAACTTTGTTTAGCTTAAAGAGCAAGTTCGGTGGCCTAAAGAATAACTCTAGTTTCGGTTGTAAGTGTTGACGCACTTTCGTGTAGGATGTGACTAATTTGGACTTGCCTTATGGGATCTACTACTACACAGGCAGCGAACAGGTCGTCGCTCTTAGAACCCTCTATAAAAAAAAAATTGCCAACCAATATTTTCCCAAAAGTTAGTTTTCTGTGCCATTAACTAAACCTTTGTGTAATTTTTCTAATCAAACTTATATACCATCAGCGAAGACCTGCAGATCTCCGAGTAAACAACTCACTTAAATGATTTTCACAGGCTTCGTTTGAAGTAGCTTTACATCGTTGAGATAGTTTTGCGGACGGCGTTGGTAGCTGAACGGCACATTATCTATGCTTTACGATGGATTAATTTACCAGTGACACTGTACCAATTTTTTCATTCATTAAAAATGTCTACTATCGGTCATCATCGTAATGAAAAACCACAATATTCTTGATAATCAATTCCCGAAAGCTTCACTCAACTGCGTGATTCAATCCCGCTAGTTGTTGACAGGCAGAATGGAATGGAATTGATCATCTGGGTAAGTTAGGGCGGCTCATGCTGTATGATTGTTTTGTAACCGCACCATACTTGAAACATTACCGTACCAGTTTCGTTAATTTTAAACCTCGATTTTTTTTTTTTTTGCACATTATAGGCCCATTTGATCCGCCCATATATGTTCGCATTTGATAGTCCCAATATACATACCTACATGGATAATAAAATTTGCAGAAGAAAATTGATATACTATTAGGAGGATCCATAAGTAATCAATTATTTTGCATTCATAGACAAAATGTTTTTTTGAAATGAAATTTTTATTTTAATATAATTGAAATCATTATACCCCGCAATGCTTGTCTTATATCTAGGACCCAAAAGAACTGAATACAGACGCTCCTTTTCTAACACTGACCGATTTAGAATTATTTTCTGAATCATTTCGTCCGCTTGTTCGTCAGATATCTATCCAAGCATTTTTGTATTCAACCTAAATTTGCTATACTGAATTATCTTAGACACAAAAACGAACACTATTAAAATTAGATTTGATGAGACCCCTATGATGAGACGACTATGCTATAAAGCCTCCTTTTGCAAAAGTCACTACATGAAAAATATGGCAAATTTGCAGAATCATTAAGTACAAGTATTTCAACATTATAAACTGATGGGAAAAATTTGGTTCAAATGAACCAATTTCAAACGAACCAATTTTTTTAACCCTCCCTGATATTTAAGTATTTCCATGCAAAATAAGCCTTCGTATGTCTGACAATTATTTAACATCAAACTTAACTTCATCAAATTTTCATGAAAAGGAAGTCTTTGACGGCTAAAGCTGCAAAATATTATGACTACGTAAATCTCTCATGAGGAGCATGCTTTCACAAAGAAACAACGTATACTTTGTGGTGTTTTATCATGAAAATAAATAAAGAATCGGGCTAAAAGAAGTGTTGACCTTTCCGGACTATAATATTTTTGCTTGTATTTTTATACGATTTGTCGAACTAAAACCTACTTATATGCCGACTTCATATCGTTTGTTTTTTTTTTTCTCTGGGTACATTTCAACTTGCCAAGCCACCTACCTACCTGTACTTTGAAGATTACCCAAAGATTACCGTTAACTTATTCCAGTCAGGAGCGCACATATATGCACATATAATTTATATTAATTGAGTAAAATAGTAATTCGGAACAGCTGCTTATTTTTAGTGTAAATATGAAAAAATTAAATCTTTGCTTAAAGTTCCGATCATGCAATTGTGATCCAGAAGATTTCTGCAGTTAATAACATATCACAAAAGATTATTTAGTGTCGCAAAATATCAATTGCAAACAAACTGATTTCAAAAAAAAAGAACAACAATCGCATACAAAGTCAGAAAATCAATTACAGAAATGTCATAAAATAATTGAGCAGCGCAAACAATAGCATCGTAGGATAAACGGATAGGCAGACAGACAGCCTGAACAAATTGTTACAGAAATTTGTATATGTGTATAGATGTTTATGTGCATGTGCATAATCATAAGTATATATTTTCCATTTAAAAAGCCATTCATCACAATTATACAAATAATTTATATATATATATATATATATATATATATATATATATATATATATCCTTTTGGTGTTGCTTCCCGAATTAAAAATAAAGAAGAAAATTTGTGAAGAGGGGTTGAAAATAAACAGCCATCTCTATTACTAATACATATAATATATATATATATATATATATATATACGCTCACATATGCATCAGATTTATAGGCTGAAAAAACTACCCTTTTGTTCCTGCTCAACGGCTACACAAAAATTTCTGCAATTCATTAATTCATTGAGGTGAGAAATTAGTTAAAGATCAGGTCATCACCGAAATTAAAACGATAACAAAAAAACGAAAAACAGTTAACCATAGAGCAATAATAACGACAACGAAGCTTGTTATTTATCTCTCATCTGCTCTATAATTTTGCCATAATGACGATGACAATGTCGACGGTGAAATCCGTCTTCCGTTTTGTAAAACCTCTCCAAACTAGTTTCTCATTTTTTTTTCACAATTTTTTTTTTGCTTAGATCAGTTTGTCAGCGTCGTTTCCATTCCGCTTGAATGTTTGTTGCTTTGACAATGGCTTCGAGTGTAGCGAAATAGTTTCTTTATTCTTGTTTTCCCATTTTTTTTACGGCCGTTACTAATTAATTTGCTTGATTGATCACTCTTAGGCCAATTAAATAGATTACGGGGTGTTTTCATTCATATATATATATACACGTATATATAAAGAAACAATGTAAGTGTGTCTTCGTGTTGATTGTTCGTCGTGATTATTTTCAAATTGACAATAAAACTTTTCGAAATATTATCGAAATTCATTTATTTACTTAATAAGTATTAAAAAAACAAAAAAAAATGTGTGCAGTGGATATACCGTTCCATTGCATTCTTCTCGTTTTGAAAGCCGTTTATACATTTAACCGAACAAACTTAACTTGAATGCATTTCTGTTTAAATTAAAAAAACACATTTTATGATGATCTTTCGTATAAATTTGACTCGATCAATATTTGCATTCAAATAAACTGACACTCACGTCATGAATGAGTGAAGTCCTAGTCATTAAGAAAATATTTGGGCAACAATGCACGACGCTAATCTGCTCGTCAAAAATTCTAATTTACTCACCATAAAAATCCTTATAGGAGTCTCGTGTTAAGCGCATGTGAAGTCCATTTAGATGTACACGCAAGTCCCTTTGCCAATCAGACCGAGTATGTTTCTCAATCAAGTCTATCCATCTGATGACTATCCGCGTTTTTCTTTATCCAAGAAAGGGCTCTATCGAAACTGAATTATATCGGACCATTTTTAAGATCGTTTATCATAAAATTTAGAAAATATCAAAGAAAAGAGTAATCGGATGCGGTCATAGTCGAGTTTTTCCCGATAGTCATGTGACCTTTTTACAAAAAAAGTCCTTATGCGGCGACGAGATGTAATTTTTATATTTCATGATGAAAAATCTGCCTGGAGCAAAGGTTCCAATTTGCTGCGCTAAATTTGGGCGACATTTGTCTAACTTTGGATCACTTGGCATATAAGATTTCTTAAAAACATACATTTTTTGACCGCTAAAATTCATAATATTTTTGCGGAATTCTTCGCTTTTGATTTAAGAAAGTGATATAGAGTCTTCCACTTTTAATACAATCGCAAAGTATATCTAAAATCTGCGAATAAATTTCTCTCTCTAGTGTATAACGAATAGAGTTACAAAAATTGTTTTACTCAACTTGATAAACCATCCGTTGTTAATTTATTTACCCGCAGAAGAAGAAGAACAGCTCCAAAAAATGGTTATATATAGCACTAGATAGGTCCGAAACCAAAAATGACAATACTATACAAATGAGACAACTGTCCGTTACCCTCAGATTTAATTGATTTTATTAACAAATAAATAATTTCCAGGCAAGTGGATGCATACGACCTGAGCAAAGAGAAATGGGTTTTTTTGAAATAAAACAAAATTTTATTATAGTAAAAGGGAGAGACTGTAAATTATAATCTAAATTATAATGACATTATTGTGCTCAATTGTGGACAAAAAGTAGTAGGTTTCGGTCATTTTGATTGTCGTGGTGCGCTGCATTATACTATACATCTATGTTGTGATGCTGGTTAAGCTGCTCATTAAAGTCATGGGCATAAAGCTATTGACTTCTGCATCACAATAATGAACTTGCTGGAACAGTTTTACCGTAAATCCAACTCATATCGAGTTGCCGACCGCTTTCATTGCAAATTCAACTCATGTCGTTAACTACAGAAGATATTGCCATGAACTTTGACAGAGAGCTGTCAGTTAAGATAAGCTCGAACAATTTAAATGGAAAAGTCTTCCCATTTTTCGATCACCGCGTTATATATATACATATACATACGTGAGGTTTAGTTTCAGGATATACGCGTAGAACCGCACATCGATACGCGTGATGTTATTAAACAATTTCTCAGAAATCCTGGACTATGATGGGCACCCTGTGGTACATAATTACACACATTACGTAAGATTTTTGGATGTTTATGAACGAACTTTTAGGCCCATTAAACGCATTTTCGAACTTTATGCGGGAATTTTTTTTATTTCACATCAAATTTAAATTTGAAACCACGTTTTCAATAAATTTGTCTGTTCGTATATGTTATATACATACGTATGCATATGTATATATATATGTATATAGATGAGTGGACCAGTAGACAAAGGATCTCGACCAAGAACTCACTGGCCGATAACCTTAGATGTCAATGCTTTAAGACTAAGACTGGTCATAGAATATATTTCTTTGGATAAGTTAATAATAATAATAATATATATACGTAGAACAAAGTGCTCACTTTGTGATAATTAGGAGCACGACCGTGCATGAATTCGTGCCACACTTTTTCTATAATAGAGTTTTAAAGATAAATATAAATGTTCGACTAAACTGATGTGAGTTTATTCATTCTAATGAAGGATACGTTACTCGTCCCGTAAAAATGAAGAGTGGGAATTAGAGGCCTGTGTTGTTCTTCAAGATGGTGTTTTAAAATCCCACATACATAACACAATACATAATCAAATGGATTCAGTTATTCATGCTAATCGCGATTACAAGAATTTAAAGCGTATTCCTTATGGCAGGGGCATATAAACAGGATCGTTAATATGTAGTAGACGGAAATGTAATTGCACTATACATATGATATTTGCGTATAAAGTGAATATTTTTTAATGATAAACATTTTTTGAACTTTGCTTTAATTTGCTGAATGCATTTTTAATAAAATGATTCTTATTATATTAAAATGCGCACTTGTGTAATAATAATAAATAATTCAAATAAATGAGCTTCAATTAGAATTCAATTTACAATCGCTACTGTCAATGGCAGGTGGTGTTGTGTTCGTTATTCTTCTTTTTTTTTTTGCTTCTTCAGAATTGTGTAAAACATATTGCACATTATAGTAGAGTCAATATCAGTATGTGAGCCATATCAACTCTTAGCTCAACTCAATTCATTTCATTTCGATTTCATTCAATTGTATTGAATCCATTACCAACTGTATGTGAATTTGCCATTAAGAGAAATAGAACGAAAAATTGGAATCGAGGAAATAATAGATGAGCTCGGCACGGATTGTACGCTCGGCGCTTCAATATGCAAATTTTAAGGCATAATAAACAAGAACGACAACGAAGAACGACAAACGACTAACGGCAGTGACAGCAATAGTAACAATAATAGCAATCATAAGCATTACGCATTATAAAGGAAGAACACATTTAGGGCAAATGTCAGACAATCGGAAATTGACATAAATATTCTGATTTCATGGTAAATATGTTAGCGATGCAAAAATATTTTGTTTTTATATATGCTCTGTGCGAGTATATGGTAAAACATAATCAAATGAGTTAACAGCGTAAAAGCTGTTTTTCTGACGCTTTAAGTCGATATACTATCACAAATTGAAATTGCATTGCTCGTCGTTTTTATTATCGAAAATATCAATAGCAAAAACCGGGCGAACGGGAAGAACGAAACAAAAAGCAAAGAAAAAAAAAAGCTGAAGTAAAGGCAAATTGAGCGTGTGTAGATAGCGCGCCCGCGCTTTTTAATATTCATGCAAATTGAAACAGCAGTTTATGTAGATATGTATCCGCGCGTAAACGAAACCATTTAATTCTTTTTTCTCCTAAAAAGATAGGAATATAAACCTTTTTCTACCGCATAGCAAACGCGCTTCATAGCTTGGTTTTTTTGATGCTTTTTTTTTTCTTTACTTTAATATTTTTGCAGAGCATGTTAAAAGCGATTAGCATTTCGCTACAGCGAAACTTTTGCGCCATATAATCATGAATAGTGCTTTCATATTTATTTATGTTCAGATGCATGTAGATTTGTATATGCTTAGATGTGTATGTTTGTGGATGCTTTTAGACGAAAGGCCATTTTCTATTTCTGTTTTATTATTTAGTTTTTTTTGCCGTTTTTCTTTTTTTTTTTTTTGCGCATTCAAAGAACTTCGCGTTGTTCAACTTGGCAAATCGCAAATCTAAATAGTGTCATAAATCAGCAAGAGACACTTCACTTTGGTGCGCTGTACCTAACAGTAACCGCTTGCATTGGCATATCGGAGTAAAAGCCAGTGCTAGAGATATTCAGTATCAATATCACTGGCAGTGGATGGAAGACTACTTAAAATCATATTCATGATATTCATGTTATTGGCATGATATATGAAGGCATCATATATTTCATTTGTGTCGAAAAGGAAAAAAAAAAGAGTCAAAAGAACGAATGTCCACACAATGCTATGCAGGTAAGCGAAATTTCAAATACATTGGCATGGATTTGGTTGAAACAGATACCGTTAGGAGACACACAAGTCGATTAGATTTTCATGCATGAATTAGAAACGTATCGAACATATATTAGAAGGGGAACATACAAACTTTCAAATGCATTATGTTGACCAAGATAGCTAATATTCACGCGCTTACTCTCGCGCACACATGCTCTGTTTCTCTCTCTCTCTCTCTCTCTTTCTCTTTCTCTCCCTCTCTCCTTCTCTGTCGCTCTCTTTAGTTGCTCGAGAAAAAAAGAAAGGAAGAGGAAAGATTTTTTTGTCAACCCAACAATTTTAGTTTATACTGTTTTTTAAAAAGGCAAGCCATTGTAAATTTTTTAGAATTTTTTTTTTTATTGGTCTAATAAATGTTTTGCCCCATCTAGAATATGCGGAAAAAGATATGTTACTAGAGAGAAGATTTTTCCTTGTAATCTCGAATTTCTCTTCTCCGAAAAGATTTCTTATTTGAAATGAATCCATATTGGCATTCCACAGCCTAAGGTCTTGCCTAATTTTTTTCTAACTGCTTTAACACGCTCACAGGTATGTTTCTCTATCGTTTCTTAACATGTAACGTGTATTCTGTCTTCGACATTTACAGCAAAAGGAGCATAAAATCTTCAAGGAAAGAGAATAGGGATGAATATTGGAACATGCAAACGTAGTTTTATGGTTCCGGAATCGTAAAAGTATATAGAAGAAACATATAAAAAGATTATAGTGGACCACTATTAAATGTAAGCGGGCTAAAACTTGTCAAATCTCAAAATATCTCATCATCAAAATATCTCAAAACTTCCCATCTGTAGGCTGAACACAAAAATACATAGACACACGTCAGGTGGATAGATGGACAGACAGACAAACAAGCTTAGATAAATTCACAAAGCATAATAAAAGTTACGTCTTAACATACTCTGTACCACAAGCGGTGTAGTACGTAAGAATGTCTCTAATACATTTCAAAACACTGTGCGCATTTGTCTCGAAATACGATTTTTCAAAACGTCAAGCACCACAACTCCAACGGCTTCAACGGGTATTCAAATATCTTTACAAAACGTTCCAAAGAGAAATTTTTAGGATGTTTTCGATAAATTACGTTACCTTTCTTTTGGTCAAAAATTTAGCTTTTCTATTCGCACGCCTGCACACAAAATCAATATATTAAATGGATTTTTTTTTCTTAATAGAGCTACCAAATAGCCAAGTAGTTAAGGAACGCGACCATCAATTCGGCATAGCTGAGTTCAGGTCGTAACGCGGTAGATCGCACTTTAATTATGATTGGTGTGTGGTGGTAGCTATAGTAAATGTTCAGTCGTGACACGTACCGATGAGACGTCAACAATAATTTGGTATAAAACTCAATTGTCATGAAATATTGAACTCTTATAAGCAAAAATGGTCTAATTTGCAATATTTTGTTATGAAAATGCATCCGTATGGAACATATACACCACAAGCACCTATTGTTTCGACGCCATTCCATATAAGAGCTCTCACGAATAGCAAGCGTTTTAGCAAAAGATTTAATTTTTTATATTAAAATAAAATAAACGCACCGTAGAGAATTTGGATACCGTAGGTCCATTTTTTAGACCCCACCATATATATACTCTCTATAGTGGCATGGTTTAATTTGTAACTTTTTATGGCGGAAGCAACTAAAAAATAATAAAAGCTTTAGCTTTACTAGATCTGGAACACGTTAGTTGACATTTTGAGTATCCTCCAGTGTGAGGGCCTTCATCAAAAGTATGCCTTTACGTAAAACTCAATTAGGCGAAGTGACCTAAGGTATCTAATGGTCAGCCTTGCCCGATTAATATATTCCTACTTTCTAAAAATTAAAAAAGTTTTATCTTGACTACCGCTTCGTATGGATCGTCATCGATGCGTTTTTTCGGTTTGTTTTTTTTTTTTTTGTTTTAAGTTTTTGTTTATTTATTTTTGCTTAATATATTTTTCTACTTTAATTTGCTTTCAAATACTTATATAATTTAAGATTTACATTTTAAGTCATAGATTAGTTTACATTCGGCTGATATCCTGATAGCTGAAATCGTATGTATATAAATAGATGAGTGATAAATCTAAAGACAAAATTAGCATATCTTCATATTCCCAGTGTCCTAAAGCATAACTGGATTCTTATTTTAAAGATAAAACATAAAGATGTATTGAATGCGGCAATCTCGGTCATCTCGGCCATAAAGAAATTTAAATAGGATTATCGACGACGTGCGTATGAGCTGACGAGAACCTGAGTAAGAGTCCAGAGCAATTACGAATAACCGATAGGACCACAGATATCAGATTCTGTATAGAAATCTTCTTTATTAAGCTGTATGTGTGTGTACATCGAAATTTATTCAATTAGTTTCTTTTCCTTAAAAATACTTCTCCAAGCAAACCAAAGTAATTTATGATGTTTTTGCTGACAATCGCAAACTTTAGTGGAGCCAAAGGAAACTATTCATGAGCACACTCATATTAATGTATGCAAATTTTCTATTTTTTAATTAATGAAATTGATATCTAACCATCATCATCATCATTATGATCATCGTTTGCACAAACCATACCATAATATATTATCAGACGAACTCTTTTAGGGTATTATCGGCTTTCGTTTGTTCCCCTCTAAATGAATAGACGACCACACATATATTACGTATGTATAGATATCCGTATGTGTACATATGTATGTGCAATTAGTTCTACCACAAATCTATGTATGGAAGTAAAGAAAAAACTTTCTGTCTCCTTACAAAGCAAACTTATTCTTTAGCCAATCCTTTCATTTGTAGAAACTCTGCTCTTCTCTATCGCTCTTAAAAAACAAAGCAAAAAATTGAAAAAAAAAAAAATTTGAATCAAAAAATATTTCAACGCAAGCATATAATTTTCCAATTAGTACATATGTATATATTCTTAATTCGTAAGCGTGTGTGCGTGTGCATGTATATGTACGTGCGTTTGCATGCGCATTTGAAAAAGAGTTTTGTAAAAATTTTGTATTTTGTCACTAATGGATTACTTTGTTTCCCAAAAAGCTTTTTTCCTTAAAAAATAATTAAGACGTATACTGGCATCGAATAGTTGCTATGTGTGCGAATGTATGTAAATGTGCAAAATATCTCCCCCAACAACAACTAACCAAAAAGATAGACAATAGTGCTTACTACTTTACTACATATATATATATATATATTTATATATTGTACACACATTCATACACACACGCATTTATACATCCCCATGTACACACACTTAGAAAGCCTTATAATTCTTAAAGGTTTTTAGCATATGTGACACTTTGTGATGTATGTCAGGATTTCTCTCTTTCATGTCCTTCTTCTTTCTATAACACTACCGCGAAAAAGATATATTGATTGTTGTTCCTGCTTTTGCAACAACAAAAATTAGAAGCGTTTGCCTATGTGTTACGCAAATTCCCTAAAAGTTGCGAAAGACCTCGGATACAATCGGATCTTTTAACTGTTTTCTGAATTGTCAACTGCCAACATACTGGCAAATTCCTTTGTGATGGCATTAGAGCAACATAAGGTAGGAGAGTTTTTGAGACCAATGTGTTGTGCACTCACGTAGCTGAAAATGCATGCAAAAAGTCATGATTTCTTAAAATCAATTCATTTTAAGTAATAGCATTGATCAAACAAAATTGCAAAGTTACATCCGAAATCCAAAGGAGAATAGCATCGCAATAGAGCCATACTTTGTAAAATGTTGTTATGTAAACCGACTGAAAGCGGTACCGAACCATGTTGACTGATTTCCCCCGGCCTGAACGTCGTCGCCGCCGATTAAGCTTGTGAAGTAATGATGGTTAGATTAAATGAGATTGATATGAAGTAACACGTTTTCATGTTCGCGATATTCAAAGATAACAAAGAAACAAACTCCTTTATATATTTAAAAATTGTTCGCTTATATGAGAATGTATTGTTTTCATATAATTCTATAAAACATATGATTTGATCTATAATCTGGCGAAACATTTTTATATTGTTACAAATTTCTGCTTTTCTAAAATACGGCCCGTATCACTAAATCGTGGATATTCTTTTCAAGAGAAATGTACTTCAAAGTTCTTTTAGCTCCAAGTTTCTTTATTTATGTATTCTTTAAGCCTAGGGTTATTAGCATTTATTTTTAGTGATACTTTTTGATTGCTCAACACAACTATTATTGTTCTTTACTCGAATGTTCTCGTGCGACTCAATGTTCTCTTACGACTAAAACGTCTTCCGCAAATGGTCTACTTATATACATTTTTACAAGCATGTTACGATCACCTAACTTCACGGCTTCATTTTTAATTCGTTAACCTGCTTTGCTGCTTATCGTTTTCCTCGGCCGGCAGCTGTATGACGCGCCGCGCATATGCACCAGGGTTTTTCCCTGTCTGTTTTCCTGCTAATCCTTTTCGTCGGCCGGCAGCTCTATGAGTCGCCGCGAATATGCACTAGGGAATTTGTTATTCACGAAAATCCAGTTAGCATTAACTGGATTTGGGATTCTCGTAACAATACATATGTAAACATATTTTTGTTCATCTCTTTGTCATAAAAAGACAAAAAACAAATTAAACAGTACTGCAAGCCATATAAGGTTTTCGCAATTATTCTTCTTCTTGTTCGTCTTTTACCTGCTTTCAACTGCTGTGAAAAACAAAACAGACATTCTGACATATTGGTAGAGAGACTTAGCTTAGCTGCTAAATAGTTCGTAGACTACTTGGTTGTCCTAAACGTGTCGCGGACAATACATGAAATCCATATAAAAAAAAATAAAAAAACCAAATATTTCTGTTACGTTGTATACCAAAATATATAAGTGCACACACACATAAACACACACAAACACACACACATGGCTAGCTCAGGCTACTGTGGGGGTCACAGGTGGCGGATTGTGATCGGCCTGCATATACCCAAGGATATATCTGTAGGTTAGCTGCGAATAACCAATAAGCAATCCCCGACCTAGAGCGGCGGAGCAGGAGGGACGGCTGAAAAGGGCTGCGCATCTTTGGTGACAGGACGAGTAAGCGCCGTCCTTTGAATAGGTGCTCCCCACTCTCAGTATGGGTATGGCACCGAGGGAGACGGTTCTACGAAGCCTATGGATAGGCATCAAGGCCGAGCCCGGTAAGATCTTGACTATGGCATACCGGAACATTTACTGGAATTGAGGATTTCGAGCTGGTGATGGCAATATTCCGTTACCTGAGTAGGTTGGAGTGGTATCCAGCCGAAATGGCTTCCGGGTCAATGCTGACGCCGTCCCCGCCCCGTTAAAATTATGGCAAGTCTGCAAAGTACGTTCTAGGGCGCACCGTTACGTTGGTGGGTGCCCAGTTGAGAAGAACTCTAATGCTGGACCTGGCACTGAACGCTTGTCTCATAAAGGCTAATGTCAACCGACTACATGGCCTCACTGCTTGCAAAGATAACGGCCCAAAAGTCCTCTTAAGGGCAGACCCGACGCTACTATCATAGCAGCTAAAGGCGGGCTCTCCTACGCGGATATGCTCCGTAAGGTTAAAGATCAACTGCAATTAAGCCAGTTTGATGAGGGGGTGCAAAAAATAAGAGGCATGCAGGGAGAACATAAGCAACGCACTTAAGCCCCAATATGGGGTGACAACCGCAGAAGTGGTTAACTTAAAGAAGGCATATAACGGAACGTAGACGGCGCTCATTAGTCTACAGCAGGAAAAAGCCGCTAAACTATTAGCAGACGCAAAACTGCGCATAGGCTGGGTGATCTGTAGGATCAGAGAGCGCATACCTTTGTTGAGATGCTTCCGATGCCTGGAGTTTGTGCACATGACGAAGCAATGTGCAGGCCCATCTGACCGATCAAAGTGTTGTCGGAGGTATGCAGAGAAAGGCTATATTTCCAAAAGCTGCTCTAAGGAGCCTTCTTGCACGTTCTGCAGGGAGACGCCGAATGTGGACGCAAAGCACGTGGCGGGAAGCGGCAAATGTCTGCTGCTCAAGCGCATACTGGCCATTAGAGCGCGGAAATGAGAATAATGGAAATTAATCTCAATCACGGCGAGGCAGCTCATGACCTACTTCGGCGCATCGTCGTTGAGAAAGAGGTGGAGGTGGTCCCATTGAGTGAACCACATCGAAGGGCAGGGCAGGTTGCTTGGATAACCGATGCGTCCAAAAAAGAAGCAATTTGGGCGCCCGCAACTATATAACTTTTGGATGTGGACTGCCAGCACAGGGGATTCGTTAAAGCGACAGATAAATATTTATCTTGCTACAGATGCTACGCTCCTCCAAGCTGGACACAAGGTGAATTCCAGCGCATGCTAGACGAACTCGTGGAAGACGCGCGTAAGAAGCCGTTAGTTATAATTGCGTGGGATTTCAATGCTTCGGACTTCGAGTACGACAGTAAGGCCTGATATGCGGGAGGACGCAGCTTGTTGGCGGCATTCGCCGTGCTGAAAATATCTCTCCTGAAAGATGGGCAGAGGGATACGTTTTGAAAGGCAGGAAGAGGGTCGAAAGTAAAGCTCACTGCACGTAATCGTTGAGCGAAGAGTACACAAACAGCGATCACCAGGCCATCTTCCTCGACATCCAAACCAGAGAGAACCGAGGTGGGCCGAGGTGGAGAGATTCATTCTTCGATGAGAACGTCTTTAACATCACTATGGACTCTTACGAGAGCTCCAGAAAAACGTGGTAAAGCATGCGACGCGGCCATGCCTCGAAGAAGAAATACAGGCAGAAGAGGATCTCCGTGCTATTGGTGAGCAGATGAGATAGCGTCCTTGAGAGCGAACTGTCGAAAGCCAGACGAAAACTGCAGCACTCGAGGGGAAGGGCAAACTTTAATGAACTGCTCACACTCTACAGAGACTTGCTTAGTCACTTAAAGAAAGCCATAAAGACTACCAAAAGTAAAAGCATTGACGAAATATGGCAGGATGCCAATACTAATCCGTGGGGAACGGCATGTAAAGTCGTCCTGAAGAAGATCAAAGGGCAGAGAACGCCACAAATCACGTGCTCGCACACGCTCCGGCGGATAGTATCAACACTTTTTCCGCAGAGGCCGCCGTACATGTTGGTAAACCTCCACGGTAGAGAAGATCAAGCAATACCAGCAATTACTGCGGACGAGCTTTTAAGTGCCTGCAAAAGGATTGGGGACAAGAAAACTCCTGGCCCAGACGGAATCCCAAACAAGGCCCTAAAAGCAGTGATACGTAGGAGGCCAGACGTCTTAATGATGATGCTGCAAAGGTGTCTGGAAGAAAGGACATTCAGTCAGTTCTTGGTCCCCTCTTATGGAACATAATGTTCTTGAGCTTAACCTTCCTGCCGGGGTAACGATTATCGGCTTTGCCAATGATATAGCAATCGAAGTTGTTGCAAAATGCATTACACAGGTAGAAGGCTAGAGGCGAGGGCTAGATGAGATATGGCTAGAGCTAGCCGAGCATAAAGCTGAGGCGGTGCTAATAAGCAGCCGGAATCGCGTGGAAACATGCTGCATATGAGTCGGGCAGCACACGGTGCAGTCATCTCCTTCCCTGACATACCTTGGAGTTATGGTCGACCATTGACTCAACGTTGAGTAAGCGGCTGAGAAAGCTGCCGGTATCCAGGCGTCGTTAACAAGGATTATGGCAAATATTGAAGGCCCGAAATTCACCAATCGAACCACGGTGATAATTTCGGTCATAATGTACGGAAGCCCAGTTTGGGCCGGTGTACTCACAGTGAAGGCAGTGTACCGAAAGTTGGCGGCAATATATCGTCTTACTTCGCTAAGGCACATATGCGGATTCCGGACAGTGTCGGAGGATGCTGCCCTTGTGATTTCTGGCACCACAATCGACATCTTGGCGGACGAAATGAGGCGCATCCACGAAAGGCGTCGCCCTTCCCATGAGGCCATAAAAAAAAAGAGCGGCTAGCGTCGATTAAGACTTGGCAATCGCGTTAGGAAAGAACAACGAAAGTTCGTTCTTATTCCAAATGTAATGCAATGGATCGAAAGGCCATACAGTGAGGTAAATTACTATCTCACCCAGTTCCTGACTGGCGATGGCTGTTTTCGAAAGTAGCTGTTCGAGTTTGGGCATGACAACTCGCCGAATTGCCCGGTGTGCTCGGAAACGAACAAAGATGCAGACCATAGCATCTTTCGGTGCAGAAGGTTCGAGAGTGGCAGACCCTAGATAAAGTCGAGTGAAATATTGGAGGGGTTAACTGCCAGCAAAGAGGTCTGGAGCACAGTAGGCGACTTTGTAAGCAGAGTGCTCAAAGAACTACCTCCAGCTTGCTGAGCAAAAAAAAAAAAACACACACTTATCAAACTGATAATTTTGTGGTGTATGCACGTAAATTTCCATTTGTAATTTCTAAAAAAAAAGATTTTTTAAACTAAACCAGTGGCGGTATCGGCAAGATCAGGGTTTTCAAAAGCATCTTCGCAAGTATAGTTTTTCTACTAATACTGACGAATGCAAAAATCTCAAAAAATATGTAAAATTCTGTCAATCTTTCTGTCGATGGCAAGCGATCTGTAGCACATATTTCTCAGAAATTTATTACAGTCAACTTAAAGTTCAGTTGCGACGCTAATAAAGTGTTCTTACTTTGTTAATTTTCAATTTCGTTAGAGCGGAGAGTTTCTTCTAATGATCACTGGAAAGAAAAGACAAAAGTATTTCTTTCTGATTCCTCCCGTCTCCTACACTTAGATGTGAAATCCTGTAGAGAAAATAGCTTGTGCTATCTAAAGGGGGCCTTTTTCCGTTACTTCATAATCATAATTAAGGTTACTAGCATAATCATAGCTACAAGTTGGTTAAGCGAAGCCGTAAAAAGCTTTCTCTAAACAAAAACATTGAAGTGCATTTTTTCATAGACGTAATAAGAAATATCTTATGGCTGCATAAGCCGTCTTTTAAGTAGCGAGAAATTGTCTTTGTCATTGCTTCCCTCTTCCACCCAATCCACGAGAGTGAGTTTCATTGGATATTTCGTACGCCCTATGCGTATGTGTTAGGTTTAAAGCTCTTGAAAACTTAAATTAAAGCTGTGCTTTTAACAAATTTTACAGACCTTATACTCCGATGTATTCTAGATTTCGATAGGCTTCCGAACCCTACTTTTTTGTACCCAACACATCACTTTTAATGCGACTTTTTAGCTATCACTAAAGTAAGATTGTCCTGTCGTCCTCGATATAATCCTTCCTTAAATGTCTACGAGTAGTGCAAATTAAATCTTTCCCTTTCTTACATTAATGAAGATTAACGAAAGTGCACAAAAAAGTTATTCTTCCATCTTTATGAAGCTCAATTTATGATAAAATGTGTTTTTCTTTTAAATCGCTTCCTTAGGAATGCACTGGCACAAGTTGATTATACTTTGCGGAATGAGTTCCTTAGAAAAAACAAAAGAAAAGAGTTTTCTCCGAATATTTATTGGGCAAGATTGGGAAAGAAATAGAGAAATTGGTTTCCGTAGTTTAGTAGATGTGGGCTCAACCGATAAGTGTTATTCCTTTACCGACTGAGGACTCACTATAGCTACGTCCAAAGTAAACTCTATTGCAATGAGATTTGAACCCGTGTGAATTGAGAGGAATACTCGCCAAAAAAACACTAGCATCCCTGATTTAGAATGCTCTATCTCTCTTATTCTTGCTGATGTATTCATCAAAGATTACTCCTTCCAATTAGAATTGGTTTCAATTGACGACTCGTTCGATTCTTATGACGACAACACACGATTGCTTTCTTTGATAAGGGGAAAGAAGATGAGAAAAACAAATTTAAGTGAAATATTTTTCACCATTGTTTTCACATAAGCATCCTTTCTTTGATAAGAAAAACCAATCATGGTGGACTACATTTTGTATGCACAAAATTTTTCATCACTTTACCATGCCTTTTAACATATGATAATGGTACTACTCTTAAAGATCGGTTCAACCGCATCAATCGTTAATGGTGTGTTTCCCCACTAAACCCTTCGTTTGGCTTACTAACCTACAATGACCTACGGGCCGTCAATAGTCGATGTTGGCGTTTGGATTATCTCAACGTCCATATTGCCTGGTTTTCAATTAAAAAAAAAAGGAACTCTTCCCCAAAGCAAGATTTTTTACATATATCTCGATATGTTCAAAAAAAAAAAACCTATGTTGAGCTCGATGATGTGCAGCGAGAAGGCGTTAAGCCTAAAGATAGTATTCTGGCTCATGAGGACAAAGCAATAATCATATAACACGATATAATGCTTATCTCCACCAGTTATACTCTCTAATAATTTAAGCAATTTATTATCCACACAACGACTACTAGCTCTCAACGCTAACACTGAAATGCCTCGAAACTAGATGGCATTAATGGCTTTGTGCGTCATCTGAAAAGCAATTTATTTATTTCTGGAATACTCTAACATTTGAAAACCAATTTAAATCTCGTTGATAATAGTCGCTGGTAGTTAAAAATGGAGAGTTCGGGATTCACAAAGCCATAGACGTATGTTTCATATGCATGGGGTGCAAAAGATTCTTATAGTAAAGGAACAGTATTTTTCTTGCCATTGGGCAGAACTGTATTCTATGCATTCGTCCCTGGATAGTGCAAAAATCCCCTGCAATACTATCCTTCTTAAGATAGTTGTTGAACAATATTTTGGACACATTTTGACGAATGATAACTAAGGAGTCTTCATCTGATGTTTACTCTGAATGAACAACACTTTGTCAAAAACATTCTTTTTTTTAGCAATTGTTTGTACCCACAAAAACAAAAGTAGTTCCATTTTTGCACGAGTGTCACGGAAAAGATAGACCACAAAGTAAAACACAAATGTCTCAGGCATTTTTTTCAATATTCATATTCCTTAAGAACCACATTGACGATTAGTGATGCGTGCAGAGAATTTCCGATCAGGCAAAGTTGCACAAATCTCATAATATTATAATTTCTTTTTGTTCTTGGATTTTTTTTTTTATTTCGATAATATTAAAGAAAATTGCTTTTATCTTTCTTAAATAAATCTTTTTAGTTTGTTTAGTCAACAATCAGTGCGCTCAAAAATTTCATAAACAAATGAAAAATTTACGTGACATGACATTTTGATATCTCTCCAAGCATAACAAAGTATTCCTCTGTTAAAAAACGAGTAAGAGATCTACACGCGTCATAGGGCGAACAATAGTTACCGACTCTAGTTAGTTTTTCGGTGTTTGAAGGCGCGATCATCCGAAGTACATTTGTAGCTTTAATAAGAATCTGTAAGTAAGTTCAAGATTATTAAAGAGTTCGTTTTTCTTTTTCTTTTTCCATTTTTTTTTTTTTTTTTTTATGACGGGCCTGGTTAGTATTAAGGCGCAAATATATGTGTGTAATTTGCTCAATTATTTTATTTCATTTTGGGGAACATCAACAATATACAAGAGGTGGAAAAACAAGCGAATCAGGATGAGTTGGGTCAAGTTGTCACATAATTTATAGGAATTCTGATACATGCTTGTGAGTATAGCAAACGAAGTGATAAAATTAGTATACCTTACGACGAATACTAAATAGTAAGTTTAGTGTTCACACATCCGCAACAGAGTGGTTACAAGGAAATCATCAAGTAATCTGCACTTTTGCAATTGAATTAGAAACGTATACGCAAAAGAGTAAGAGTTTCAATTTAGTCACAGCATTGATATAAAAAGCCCGCTGGGAATAGAAGGCCCGAGCGTAACGTGTGTAAAACACAGCCCACCAACCGTTTAAGTGACACAAACAACTTGAAAGTAATTTGTTTAACTAAACGTCAAAGAGTCTCGAGTTGAGGGTGAGCGCATTAAGTAGAAGGGGTTGCCCAACTTAAGACTGTGCGCCGTATCTATAACAAGAGCAAATCGCCACAATAGCGAGTTATTCAAATTTAAAAAAAAAAAAAGGAAGCTATCTGTGTGTGCGTGTACGTGAACTAAGTGCTTCAAGAATTTTAATAGAGCTTTCGTTTTTGCTGTAATTGTTAGTGTTTATTTATAGCTCAATTAAAAAAAATGTTGCTATATTGTTCTATACTAGCATACATATATGTGGCATATAAACACAATGCAAAATACGAATGTAATGGCACGTGACCAGGCACGTGTCCTCTGACATCAAACACTTGCTAGTCTCACTCATTCTAACGGAAACAGGGACAATACGAAGACCAATTGCTATCAATGGAATGGAATGGCGTGTAAAATGAATGTAATCATGACAGAAAATGATAAAAGAAACAACAACAACAAAAACAAGATCGGTAATCATATTAGTAAAATTACCATCGAAAACATTAAATAGTTTTTGTCTATTGCGTGTTTGTGCAACGAAAGAATATAATTTCGAGCTTTATACGTGAGTACATGTGTGTTTTTATTTATTTATTTTTTTTTCATTTTTTTCTTTTCGCAACAGCATTGCGGTTTTTTGGGATATTTGCAACTCCCTGTCTTGTCATGCTCACGCACTCGCTATGCACGTGCCCTCATCATCACATCACTCATCCGATGGGTTGGTAATGTTTTTGCTGTTTTTTAAACGATACTTAACTTTTCTCACCCAAATTATCTTAAATTGTTTGCCGTTGTTGGACTTGTAAGCCAATGCGAACAATAGAGTTGACATAAATGTAAAGGATTTAAATTTCAAAAATCACGAGATTAATGGCTTCAAATAATACCTAACAACCACTTTAATTGTATTGTGAATTGGCCAAAAAAGAAGAAAAAAGATATTGCAATTTACATGAAGTAAAAAGGCTCAAGATAATTTATACAACAAACAACGATTGATCAAAAGCTGATAGCCTGCAGATTCATTAAAATTCTAGAAATGGATTTCTTCCACGACATTTGGAATTTAAACAGACCGTAGGACCAATAGCCTTGCTTCTGGCACAGACATTGCATTCAAGTTTCATTCTGAATTACATCCAAGTGAAACAAACTTTGACTTATTGCTAGACCCCCTTACCCCCCCTTACAAAATTTCAACACTTTTGCTGAGAGTTAGTTTTCCTTATTAGGTGTAAAAAACATATATATGTGAGTTCTTTTAGAATTTTAGCTTAAAAGTATTCAAAATTTCACTTGTTTCCCTTTCTGTTTTTTTGTACATTCAAAGCTAGATTTGATGATTCGGTTTCCAAAAACGTCAAATTTGACCTAATATTTCAAGTAATTTGAAATCAACTTCGTTCATAAAGCGAAATATTTTGTTTTCTAAATCCTCAATTAATGCTGGCTCGTCACCAAAAAGAAAAAAATTGACATACAATCAATGAAAACAATCCAATAGCGCTAACAAGCGCATATTCGTCGTGGAGGCAAGTTCATTGGACCATTGTGTATGATCCTGCTCTCTCTCTCGCTTCTTCTTATTTTTTCATTAAATCGATTTTATTGATATTAACAGCAGGTGGTGCCGAGTCCTAGCCAAATCAAGCAAATCGAAAGAGATAATCTCTGACTGTTCGCTTATTTTTCTTTTATTATTAGTATTCTTCATCTGGTTGTACAACCGTTCAAAATGATTGGTTATGATCGGGATAGTATTTTACAATGGTTATCAAAATTTGCGTTTTGATAATTACTGCCTTCCCCCAGTCCGAAAATATGGCTAACATTGTGATTTCGTTTTTAACGATTGCAATTTTGAGTCAACTGAGTCAAATTTTAGAAATATTCATAGCACCGATCTACAACTTTTTCTCCGTCTGGAAATGTACCAATGTTGAAATGTTGAAATATCAAATGGAGTGTTGATAACTTTACTTTAATTTGGTTTCAAGTAATCTTCAAGAGGATGCGTGAGTAGTCCTTTCTCATATCACGTAATACTGTGGTTTGCCATTGTTAGTGTATATTATTTCAGAACAGACAAACACGCATACACGAGTATAAATTACATTTCTAAGACCGAAAGACAAAACTCTTTTCTCTTGTTAAAGAAATTTGTTTTTTTTTGGAAAGTTTTCTCCGCAAAATCTGGGCGTCGTTCGATTAGAGACAAAACAAAACATTAGAAATGCCTTCGGGGTTTGCATTTTAACACATGGTAACCGTGCCCTTTAAATTGCACTTTAATTTTGCTTGATATGTGATCGTAACTATATACACTTCTCACCCCATATCTCTCTCTCTCTCTCTCTCTCTCTCTCTCTCACCACCTCTTTCTGACCATCAGCGTTTTACAAATATAGCAGACATTGATTGAATAATTCGTCAAATAAAAAGAAAAAGACTACAATCTTCTTTTGCAAGGGCCGGCTAGACGTGATCCCACATATAATTCTATGACAAAAGAAATCGCAAGTCGTACTGTATTATGGCGTGAGAACTTTCACTGAGAATTTACTTTACAGCGTGAAGTAGCCTGTAGAAGTGAAAGCGGGGTAGGTTTCCTGAACGTTAAATATATCGAGTGATGCGGGTCGTTTGTCAAAACTTCCACCTTTTGTGTATTATTTGAGATAACGTTCTAGCGAACCGTCGCGCGTGATGAAGGAAAACAAGCCATCAACATCTATTCGTAACGCCAGGCTCATACCCTAACTTTGGTGCAATCAGGTGGAAAATGTTACCAAAAACGCCAGATGATTTTCAGTGATCTTTTAGCGTGGAAAGTTTTGGTTACATACTAACTGACGCCGTCTCGGGTCATCTTACATATATCGCTTATAAGTATCGTTTTTTCAATTATCTCTGAAATAGTAACTTGCAAGAACGGAAGAGCGTCTTTTTTGCTTCTGTCACCGCGTGAATAACATGTACAAACTACTAAGTGTAAAAGTGGGGGAAAGGTCAGGGATTGCAAAAAGCCGGCCTGAATAGTTTTTTTAATGAACAACTTTTAATGCTCTCGAATGAATATTAATGAGAATGGGTAAAGTCTTGCCGACGCTCTGTCGCTTATCACATTTTATTCCATTGTCTCTCTATCTATTATTATATTCTTTCGCCCCAAACGCCCGTCTCAGCCTTTATCTTCATGTGTTTTACTTTTACTCTCTCAGCTCAAAACTTTATAGAGATCAAGGACGTTTAGCAAAACTAGCTGTTTAGCGACTTCTCAGAAGATGAACGAGCAACCATCTGTCAACAAAAGAACCGCGTAATGAAAGCGTATTTCATAATGCGCGCCCTTAATAAAAAACTTTGCATGAAAAAATTTTTACTTTATCTTGAATTTTTATACCCTACACAGCTTGTGGTATAAGGATATATTATGCTTCTATGGATATACCCAACACGAAGAACTTGAAAGAGAGCCACGTTTCATTATATCGATCGATTCGGAATCATTTTCAAAATCGATTTAAGCTTGTCTGAACGTCTGTTCGTCTATTCGTCTATTTGGACCAAGCCCAAACGCTATTGGAAATGATTCGGATCAGATGACTTTTTCGATCGCTTTCCATAAAAGTCTATTTTGAATAGTCCTTACCTAAACAACTGTAGGGTGGTGTAGGGCACTTAATGGTGGGCCGCGCCCCGCTGTAATGTTTTTACTTGTTCTTGTTCATAACAATTAAGAAAGGAGCGTGCCTTTCTAACAATCTTATTTGTGGCATTAAGCGAAGAATGTATTCACAGTCATGGTTCGAGTTTCAAAGATAGACATATGAATAAGGTCGCTTCAGGGTTTAAGGCCAATGCAGGTGAGTTCTCTGATCCTGCTAAGCTTCGGTTTAACAACCAAATGAATACAATTAGGATATTAGGATAGCATTACCAACCGTACAAAGTCGGGATGTTTAGCATGCACATGTAAAAATAAAATTCCCTTTGCTCTCTTGAAAATCTAACCCAATTACATCGTCTTTACAAACATAGAAATATATGTATATTACTTCTATTAATAAAATCATCCAGCGTCACATGTGACGATTATAAAATGAAAGGTTAATAATATCGATGTAGAAATAAAACACTGTTACTTAATAGAAAAAGAAGACAAAACAATAAAAAAAAAAAAGGGAATGCACACACAATATGACCGAAAACACCTTAAAAAACGCGAAACCAATAAAAATGCGTTAAAATTCAGACGCAAAAGAGAAATTGAAAAAGCTTTACCTACTACACCGACAGAATTATTCTTTTACGACCTGTACGCTTAATATGTCTTTATTTTGATAGGCAGACCGAATCGCGGCCATGTAAGGGAAACATGTTGATTCGCATCTGTATATATATATGCAAAATATTTACATATCGCGTTTATTTTCTGGGGCATAAAAGGAAATATTAGAAAAACCTATAAAAATGTTTATGAGTTCTCAGTAAGTTGTGCTTTCGCATAGATAAAAAAAAACATTACCGCGCGCTTCTGTTAGTACACAGATTTCAATTTTACGGCATACATTACATATGCAGATTTAAATGTACGGACAAGAAAATGTAAAAATATTTTCCTTACTTACAACCATGCCATGATCTTTTGGATGGCAATATTTTCTCTGACTCAATAGCTTGGCAAGATGCTCATTCGTATATATACTGCAGCTTTGCATTGACTGTCGCGGGGTTCTGAGCAGGTTTTCTTTTTCATTTAACAGTAAATTTTATTTATGATTTTTGATATTTCATTATTTTAATGGCGCTTGTAAAGCTCGTTCCCCTCTTATTGTATGTTTGAAAAAAAAAAAGAGTTAAAGATTTTACATATAATGCTATACATTCTACTCAAACATTCCCTTTCGCATATATGCGGACGGGCCAAAGCGGATGATGACGATGAAGATGATGACGATGATGATGTCATTATTATCCATTTAAGTAAAGTGCATCTTGTTTTTAGATGTTTTAAATTGTCCGCATCTGAGAAGTAAGGGGTGTTCGTTCAACCGTGCCTGATAATGTTTGCTGCTAACTTTTTTTTCATTTTACACGAGTTAGCTTTTTGTTTTTGTTGTTGTTTTCTTTTTTCTTTTTTTACTCCTTACGACCTTAACCATAACAAATGTTTTAATTTACTCTCACTTAGATGAAGTTCATGGAAATCAATGGTTGCCTTGGGCTTCAAAATGTGATAGTATAAAAATTCTTTTTTCCTTTTTCTTCTGATTTTTAGCGAATTGAGAAAAATGATTTACCTCAAAATTTTTTCATTATTTTGCTTAACTTTCTTTTTCGACAAGATTTTTCATAACATTTACATAATGTTCTCATTTGTTCTCGAAATATCACAGTCCCAGTTCGATCAGGTTATAAACAAGATGATCGCAAAAAGAAAATTTCACTCGCTCTTGACCTCCCCATCGAAGGATGTGTATAGGGGATGGCCACCATCCCCGAGAGCTGAAGGGAGAGAGCGACGCAGATATAGTCGCCGTAACCTGGACGCAATGTGCACTTTTGGTAAATGCTATGCTTCTCACGACCGACTTTCCACCCGCTATAAGTACGCAATCGCAATGACAATTGAACCCGGTCACAACGATTTGATAGGCCTGCTCCTTAACAACTTGGTTAGGCAGTAATCTTCTTTTGTTTAAGTTCAGATATTCGGAAGTACACTCTAATGTGTACCTCATAATGTGTACTTCACTTGCTAGGAAGAATTAGATATATCACTCTGTTCATCTATATGATGTTCAAAGTCGCACGATCGCAGTTGTGTTTGGCAAATCACAATATCTATGCAGCAATCAATCGATTCGAAATTTCCAACGAAAAAATATTACAATCGACATCTTTGAAACGCCCACACTGAAAATCGTATGGATCGAACGATTGAAAGGTGAAGAAGTGGAAAAAAAAAGCTTGCGACACATCATGCGACATAGTTGACATCTGCATGAGTGGAATAACAACTGCCAAGAATTTATGCACGAACGCAACATTCACTTTGATTAACTGTTCCGCCATTTATAGTCAGCAACACAAATTTACAAATTTGGAAAATTTATGACATAATTAGCTATATATCATAATAGCCTACGAAACGATGTTTACCTACATACATACCTGCCACAATTGTCGTATAGGCAGGTAACAAGTGTGATGTTTCTGTTCGCGTTCTAATAATAACATGATTATTGTTTCAAAGCAATAACAGCATCATCTTCAACACGTTTACGCACATGTTGTAAGCGACACAAATAAATTGCTCTAAAATGATTCAATTACGGTAACGAAGGCGTAGGAAATGCTAGAAAATGTAATCAAATCGTGGTAAAGGAGAGTGAGGCGATTATAGCTAAGCAACATACGGTTCCATACAGCAATCAACTACAGTCCCAGTGGGTGAACGGTGGGCTGCCAAATGTAACTGATATGGAAATTATTGTTAAAATGACGACACTCTGCTTATAGAAGGCCAGGCAAGTAAGCGTAGATGAGAGGAGAAAAGTAAGAGAGAAACAAATTTACGCGTGTAAACATTTGTAATTTAATTATTGCCTCCTCAGGGCATCGAAGACACCCTCATACCAATAAATGCGAAATGTGTTTATTAAGCTTTTCTAAAAACTAATACACCCTACCCTGGTCTACTTAAAAATGATGCAGACTTAGGAAACCTAAGTAAACCACATAAAAGTTGTCGCAAAATATGTTAAATAAGAATTTAATTACCATTAAACATTACACGCACTCACACATACGCACACACACACACGTCTATTTGAAGAACATATTTGTAATGCATACGTGGATGTGTTTTTAATACGAAATAGTTTCTTAAAGTAAGCCAACACGCACAGGAATGTCTGAATGCCTGAAGGTATTATACGCTACCTATAGACAAGTCTAATAGAAGCAGAAAGAGCTGCCACACATATGCTCTCAAATTATGTGATTTTCATATAATTCACACCACGTAATTAACAAATATATTTTCATGCGTAAAATTCCCATTGGCTTTTTTTTTTTTTTTTGAATCGCATTAAGTTTTTACTTTTCATACTTTTCATTCCATCGCACTGGTATAAGATATAAGTTTTAATACAAGTTGCTAACTATCCAGACATTTATATCATAATATAAAATATGGAGCAATCGTTATTGCCTACAGTTAGCTAGGTAGAGTTTTTATTAGCAAAATCCACTGAAAAAACATTTTGATTAAATGTTAATTAAAAGCAAAGACACTACAGAATAATCATTCCTTTGAAAAGATAAACATTCTTAATGGTTTATTGGAGATCTAACAACATTAATCCCAGAAAGCGCCTAAGAGGTGATAGCAAGAAATACATTCTAAGTGTATAAACAATTTATTCAGTTTTTTTTTTTTTTTTTTTAAACATTACTGTCTCGACGAACATTGGCGGAATTTTGTTGTGATTTCTCGCCAAGAGTAGGAAACGTCACTTTTTCAGCATTAGTCAGCGTTGCCAATAATAACTCATGGAACTGAGTCAATTATCAAATCAAAAGCAAGTGCCGTATGCTGGAAACCTTAGCAGGCCTAAACTGAACTGTACCGTTAACTCCACTGTATTCATTAACAACTTTCTCTTTCTTTCAATCCTGATCCTTATCCTCCTTAACTGTCTGAGTAACGCTTTTAGTCTTGTGACGCTACCGAAAACATAGGTATTTTTGTGGATAATCTTAAAAGGCCAGATGCCCTTCCGGCACAGAATTCATATTTTGCCAGAAAGATAAGAAAAGTGGGCAGTTAGCGATGGCCAAATATTTTTTAGCATTTTCTAAAAAGGACGATTTTTTTCTTTCAAAGGAAAAACAAGAAGCGGTCAATGACTGCTAGGTCCGAAGGACATCAAGCGGCTCAGTGAATAAAATTCTAGATAAATCGTTCTTTTATAATCTTAATAACACTTAGCTCGGCACACTTTCAATGGTTTTATTTCTTCCATTCGAAATAAGAGGAATGAATGCACGATTGCAGCACAAAAACAGTAAACAAAGTCTACTTGCCCCTAATATCACAGCCTAAATTCTCAATTGAATCCTAAAGGAAATCAAATGAGAAGTTCTCTTGCAGTCTATTTTTTCGTTGTCTGCCTGTCTCTCTCTCTCTCTCTCTCTCTCTCTCTCTCTCTCTCTCTCTCTCTCTCTATCTCTCTTTCCCTCTTCCTTAAATATATAAACTTTTAGCTAAATATTTATAATGTTTTGTGTGCTTTCTGATCACAACACAACCAAAATTATCCTAAGAGTGTAACAAATAATATAAAAATACGGTAAACATGATTTTTATAATTAACAGCAACGGATGGAGACATACTAAGTTGGTTTTGATATAAGTGTGGTTTTTGCTAAGACTCTTACCTCCGTCGAAAAAAATTCAAATGGGAAAAGGATAAGACGTATGTATATACGTTCTTAGTTGATAGCCGCAGATCATTTTTTTTAATAGGTATATTAATTTTTATTTTAATTTTAAAATATGTATAAAAATTAAAATTAATTTAAAATATGTATATGTAAATATGAATTTTAAAATAGGTATAATTTGCTTTCAACTACGCATTAAACTGGTAGGAACTTCGAAAAAGAAAATAATCTAAAAGACCAAAAATTGAAAAACATTGCGAACAATATGCAAACAAAATGCACAACCGTGCGAACTTATTATATAAAATCTTCCTTTTTCACACAATTAAGAAAACATTTTATGACTCTTCGATGTTTGATTCAAGTGAAGGGTATTCAAAATTCGGCTTGAAGCGAATTGAATATTCTTTTTCCTTGTTGCCGGTATTTTATATTCAAGAGCACAATATAGATAGATAGACAAATAATGTAAGCAATAATAACACGACTACAAAGCAAAGAAAAAAACCCCAACAACCTGTAAAGCGAACAATAATTCAAGTGTCAGAAAATAAAAGAAATCACGCATCGCCCACCTTAACGATGACAACAACACAACTGATATTACAAAACCCATATAAGCCCTAAGATGAATGAGAATTATCATCCAACAGCATTCGTTGCATAGTTTGTCTTTAGCAAACAGTATAAACAGCATTGTAGCAAACTCTCTATAGATTCTAATCAACTGATATGATTGTCATTTGTGTGTGCGTGTGTGAATATGCTACGAGCGCAATCTATTAAACGTTTAGCCCATTTTTCCCTTATACATCTCGCGTCAAAAATGTGTTTACTCTTCGCTGGCATTCTCTGCGTACACATACTTTCTAACGTAATCGTTCAAATTGAAATGCAACCCTTCTTTAAACATCGTCTACACACATTTAAACTAAATATACTAAAATTCACCGAACAAGCGTAAAACCTCACACATACACGCATACACAACACACACACACAATTCATACTTGATTTGTTATCCAGGGTGTGTAGTACATTTGTGCCTTTTGTAAATTCTACACATTTGTTGGTACAAATGTATTCGCATGTATTATTATCATTATTATTATTATTATTGTTGTTGTTGTTGTTGTTTTTGTTGCCAATTCTATTTTAGTTTAAGTGATATTTTCCGTTACGGTTTTTTGAGTTTTGGTTAATGATATCATATTAAATCATTCACTTTCATTTAAAGAAGTCACTTGGCGAGGCGAGGGGAGGTTGAGTAATAAATTGTTTATAAGATTTATTTGTACAAACGCACAGACATATAGCATATAAATGTACATGCAGACATACGGACACAACAACGGTTAATACTATAACAGAAGGGTCTTCTCGGCTTTACTTAATAACGAGGAGTACTAATGAAAGAAACATTTTATTAAAAGGTTTCAAATTTTCCACTTTGGTACATGGAATGAGTTAGAGATAAAAACGTTTACGTCATACAACACGATGAAACGCTTTCAAGTTGCATGCGTATGTAAAAAACTTCATGCTGCTTTACAAAAGTTCAATTTCGAATTTTAAAGTTATTCATTAAATTTAATAAAAACAAAGTTTTTCGCCTTAGGTCAGAGGTTTCCAAATGAATTTCTCAACTTTTCCAAGCCACTTCCGCCGTTCTCTTAAAATAGAGGTGATTAGAATACCTTTTTTCTTAGAGATATACGTGAGTGCCTTACTTTTCTTTTTGCGTCATCATATTTAACCCAAAATTTTCATTTTAAATAATCGAAATAATCGTGACGATCCCCTTGACACACATATACCATGATTGATCGATGAGAAAGTCCTAGTTTAAAATGAATCGGACGTGTTAACTTGTCGATCGAACCATTTGTATATCGTTCATTTAGTCGATCTTAGGCGGCACTTATGGCAAGTTCTTGCATTTTGTAAGTTTCAATTGCTTGTCCACAGTAGGGTCAGATCACGCAGTGGTAAAAATGCAATTCTCGAAACCGCCTAAAAATTTACCCTTATTTCACCATCAACAAGAATCATTATGCAAAACAAAGTCATTGATAATTTGTGGGGTGATCGGAGCAAACCATTGATATAACATAATTGACATATTGCACCGTTTGGTTGAAGTCACATATCGTCCAACTCCATCTAATTTTTGCCACAAATAATCGGTTATTACGTTCCTCTAGCGTCCTGCATTAGCGGTAGACCTTCGATTGACCGACCTCTTCGATGAACATCTAGTTC
This sequence comes from Glossina austeni, assembly GCA_000688735.1. Classification (NCBI taxonomy): domain Eukaryota; kingdom Metazoa; phylum Arthropoda; class Insecta; order Diptera; family Glossinidae; genus Glossina; species Glossina austeni. Next base: position 3,790,225 of record KK502404.1, on the reverse strand, counting down.
ATATTATATTGTTCATCACCTGCATGTATACATTATTGAGTTTCTTGCACTTCGAATGTTAGCAAAGGAAGAAACGATTCGTCGTCAATGGTAAGTATAAAAAGTTTTCTAGATGTTGTCCATTATTTAATAAATCCCCAGACTGACACAGAGATGCCATTTCCCGCAAGAACAAGTAAATATTATTTTTGGATAATACCAATCCATAAGGAACGCCTCCTCAAATTTCGCATCATCTCGATTATATGCTTACGAATTGCAGTTGATCTATAGACACTGCTTTTACTACTTCCAAAACAACTCTTCTCTGTTAAGAGCAAGTTGCCGGTTGTTCAGTGTATTTTAAAAAGGACTGTCGAACACCTGAAAAGAGTGAACGCCAGAACGAGCTGATTATGCCAGAAAACATGCAGAAAATTCCTAAAATTATTCTCGATAATGGAAAAGTGACGGTTGCAATAGATAGTTAAGCATTGTTTTCCAAATCTCTATCGCATCCACTCATAGTGGCACAAAAACATCAACGTGTTAGTGATTCGTACTCTCGACGCGACTACTATATATATCCGTCAATTTCGAAGGAATAAATCTCAAAAGATTTCGATCAAACAATGAGGCCTTTGCGGGAACTTGAGAGCTTCAACAAACTGTTCGAATTGTTGGAGAAGCATTGCACCTAAATGCTACAAACGATGTCAGAAAGTCAATTGTTATTCTTCAATTGTGGGCATAAAAGTACATATATAATGCGTAAGTAATGTAAAAAATAACATTAATCGTAAAAGTCTTCCTCATGTATATCTCTACTTAAGGGATAATCGTCCAGGGCTTAGGCCGAAGGAAAACATTGTAACATTTGTCGAATTCGTTTGCATTGCATATACATCTCGCATATAAAAAATGAAAACAACCACCCAGCTGTCACCATTTTCAGTAATATTGAATAAAAATTTGAGGTAAAAAATTCACAAAAATTGAATAATTTTCCTTCCTTTTTAATTAAGTTTTTTTTTTTCAAGGTGTCAAAAAGTTAAACGGAGCTGGGGAGCCGTCTGTCGAACAAATTAAAAAAATTTTTATAATAATAAGAAAACCAAATGTAGATGACAATGTTTGATAAAAGCAGAAATAAGATAAACGCAATGTATTCGTACCTTTTGTAAAGAAATATATCTTTTCTTTTTTTCTATAATTTACAGATTTTATGACAATTTTTAACTTCTTTTTCACTGGTCCTGATGACAAAAAAGGGTTCATTTTTAAGGCAATTTTTTTTCTTTTTTTCGCTATGCTTCTTAATTTTATCATTTTACAAAATTCTTCTATTTTACGTTCACGAGATATAATGCGCCTTAGGGAGTTCGCTGAGGAGTCCCGACGATATATGGCATTCGTTTTTTTTTTTTTTTTTTTTTTTTTTTGTGTATATACATTTTATGTTAAAAAAACTGAGGTCTTCATATGTTGAGGCCAATGCGTTGTGTTAGAAGTTTGTAAAGGCGTCAATAGTGATAAAAATTAAAGTGACGAACTTTGCCTGACATCAGATTATTTTAGAGATAAATTTGTGGGAGAAACGTTAACTAAAAACTAAAGATAAGAAATGATAAAAAGTGATGGTAAGTTAAGTCCTCAAGATGAGCATTTTTTCTTGCTGCGTGGAGGCCAAAGATGCCGTCAGATAATCTGGAAAGCCTAATTGATCCCATATTATTAAATTTGTGGCACTGTAAAATGGGGTCTTCGGCAGACAGTGTTTGGTGGAACATACGATATGTTTACGATCTGGAAATCTGCCTTTTGCATAATAACGCTATAATACGTACGTCAGGCGAAAAAGGTCAAAGGCTACATACGGATGAGTGCACGTGCCATTGATAACCTAGCTAGCTTGGGAATAATGGCAAAGGGGGACGCAATTCCAAGAAGAAGCACACGGTCAATAACCCTTATGAGGACAAAGGGATCGACGAGCTTACTTACCGGACGAGCTGGTCTTATGCCCAGCACCACTCTATACCTAGGGCGTGGCCTAGTATATAAAGTCATGGGTCAACGAAGACCCCCATCCTTACTTCCGAACTAACTACCTTACCAATGATATGTGCGTCCATCCGTTTACGGCCTCCAACATTTTTAATATGTATAGTTGTCCATCACACAACAGGGGACAAAATGACATAAATGACATAAATAATTTTTGAACACAATTTGTCATAAATGTGACCATCCATGAGTCTGTAAAGTGTGTTGGTCTGTCAGCGATTATAGGCCATTTCCGACAGGTTAAAGTCTAAAGTTAAAAGTAGAATTTATTTTGCCGAAACGATCATCATTTTTGACATGCGTGGTTTGTTTTAATTCATCATTTAGCGGCTGAAAGTTGAGATTTCGAATTACCCGTATTGCTTCATTGGGAATATATTTGATGGACAAAGTGGTATCATCAATATGACCTCCTTGTGCCTTAAAATCATTTTCGTTTTTATTCAAACAGAAGCCACGGCGGCCTGGTACCCACACCCACACCAGTCCTCGATTTGGGATTGATATAAATTCTTATGTGTTTCAAATATATGTTGATTATCTATATCTCTTTTTCTTATCTGAAAAAATAACCGATTTTCTCTGACTATTCATGACGACTATCTTTCCAGCATGTCGGATGGCAAGCAATTCAATAAAAGCGGAAGAACGTTCTTCCAACGCTGTATGTAGCATGTCGGATCGATGCTTCACTACATCACGTTCAACAGATACACCGGTGGCGTACATATTATGGGTATTATTGTAATGAAGAGCAAGTTTTTCTTGGCGTCACAACAACGATTAACATTTCGCTTAGTTATGTGTACCGATTAGAAGAAGACGTTTGCCAAGACTTTGCGTTTATTGTTAAAAAAATTTCACAGGAGTGTTAGTCATAAGTTTAATGACGTTATTTGCAGACCGACAGTCTTTGAAAGATTTCTCATAATGCCCTCAAAAGACTAGGCTGTCATTTAATATTCTACCCAAAAATCGAAGAGATTTCACCTGCCTCATTGCAATTCCTTTAATATAGAGACTAATTTCTCATTGTATTCGTCATGCCGGTGTTGGAATATAAATTAAGATCGCCACATGTATCGAAAAAGTATTTGCTTTCCTGAAAGATTTTTCGCTGCATCTGGAAGTGAGGAGTCGACAGCATCAGCTAGAAAATCGTCAGCTTATTGCAAAAAATATGAGTTCTATCATGTTGAAGGTCATGCAACTTAGCTGTACACAGAATTCTACCAAGCGTCGTTAAGTTAAGACGAGAGGAGTATAATAAGTTCCTTACTTCCTTTTTTGCGACTACCTATTAAAAAGTACACTTTACTGATACACATGTTCGTAGATTTGCATTTTGGATAAACACAGGGACTGGTATTATATTCTCAGTGTTTAAGAAATCCATCAGCCTCTCCGCAACCATGAGATTAGTTATGAGTCAAATCATTTAGCTATTTACCTGGTTTAGGAATGGGCATAACTTGAATAAATCGCAATTCAAAAGGGAACATGTTAGTGGACCTAAAATGATTAATACGCGAAACAAGATAACCAAGCTTCCCACATAGAGTACCTTGAGCATGTCATATTTGATTCCACCACACCCAGCGATTTCCTGGATTGCAGAACGTGTTAGTTCACATAAGGAGACGGGCGTTTAGATTATTAAGCGGAATTAAAGGTATTTCAATCTGATTTGAATCCACTTGGAATCCTCGAGTCGTTAAGCCAAGAATGTTTGTCCGTTTTCGAAATTTCCTCCAAGATACTACGTTCAAACCTTTGCCGAAATTCTTCTTCGAGCCGTGAGAAACTAAAGTGCTTGCAAGCACTTGACTGGCCAAATTTTTAATAAGTTCCACTTCATGATTGGTGAAGAATCAAACGATCAAATGGGATGCGTAAAGTGTGCAATATAAATTGGACTTTTAAACGTCGTACGTCTAACTGTAAAAAATTTGGTAATATCAGGAGGTCTTTTAACTTACGTAATGCCTTAATGGCTTTTGCGGTTATCGTCGCGTTTGCAGAAATGTTCATTTCAAGAGACTAACTTCTTTTATGGAAACGGCGAATCTCACTTTCTACCTTCAATTTTCTTCTTCTTTTTCTCACTTGTTACAAGCTCCGGAATAAATTTGCCAAAAAGAAAGCGTGGGACGAGGTAAATGTACCGTCTATGGTTAATGAGAACTCTTTTAATTTCCTTAAAGATTGCTAAGGTTACCGAAAAAACTTGCTAACAGGAACGAGGCGGATAACAGTTTAGTTTTCCATTATACTGGCCTTTAATAAAAGTCACATGCAAGCATGCACAAGACAGGAGAACATTGGAGGACCCCTTAGACAGTGTTTTATCCCTTCACGTCTTGCATTGTTCGAGGACTAAATGAATAATGGAAAGCGCTTGGGAGATAACTTCTACAATATGATGGCAAATGTCCTCAATTTAAGAGAAAACAAGGTTTTGGAGTAAGAAGTGAATGAACGGTATATAGATATGGCTGAGTATTTTCTTGAAGAATGTCCGTACAATGCCACAAGATTGAAAATTGTTCAATATACACACGAACTTGTTGAACGAGCTTGTTATTTTTTATTATTGTATGAAATTTTTAAATATGTGGAATGATTAAAATGAGACAAATATTTGCGTTGCAATCAGTTATTAAATTAAACTGTTATGGAAGCGCCCTGGCCATATTTTAAAATATATAGAAATGCAAATAATTCCTTTAGCAAATTATCTCAATAGACATAACGGTTTGTTGGAAGAGTAAAAACTTCGTAGCCACATAAAGGAACTTTTTAACTTCCGCCATGCACTTTGAATAAGTTGTGAAGTACAGCACTGACCTTCTCTGGGTTTCTGTAGAGGAGTTTTGTTGAGATTCTCTAACGTGTGCTTAACATTCCAAAAGCACTCTAACAGGAGCATTGAAAATTGGTTTGTCCTCAGTGGAAAAGACTTCCAGTTTACCACCTTAATAAATTATCATGGAATGGAAAAGCTAAGCTACCCGCAAAAAGAGAAAAAAAACATAGAACCATTACGCCTGAGTCTAATTAAGTGTTCGATATATGTATGCAATCTGTTGTTAAATAATCATTGTCTACATGCTAAGTTAACGCCTGTGCAAAGTCTAAGCGTCGTGCCTTAGTGCAGTAATGCAATGCAGTAAGCAAATCTAACATATTGCTTGTATTCCAGTATTACAGATAAACAATAAGAGGAAATTCCTTTTCAAAAATTGCATTTTTTTGACGAATGGATAATTGTTGTTACTTTCGGTACGTGCACAATAGTTAATACACAGTATATACAATTGTAGCAACGCTAAATATTAATAATCTTTTTTATTAATTCCATTAGTGTTTCCACTATTTTAACTCTTCTTATATCATACTTACCAGACGTGGCCACTTTCTTAGATAATGCGTTCCAGGTTTTTTATCTTATCAATTAAATCCAATGACTTGGAAGACTTCTACTACTACTACTTTTTGTACTGCGTCGATTAACATTTCTTAAAATATTTTCATTCTCTCTCTCTCTCTCTCTCTCTCAAAATAAAATCATCAATATATCGATTGTAACTTTGCCTTCCAGGCATTACGACTTGCTTATGTTTCAACAAGTAGAACACAACCCATTATTAAATACCATACAGCACTTGACTTGATGCACTGATTAGTGTAACGACTTTTCAAAATAAGCCTTCATAAGGGCAGTGGCCACAAATGCAGTCTAATCCGAACCATTTTCAGTAGCGCCCGTCCTTGAGCCGAAGCATTAAATTCCAGTGAAATATCTCTGATGTATAGGTAGCACACAAAAATACATGGGCAGAGATTGGAAGAACAAATAAGTTTGGATCGATTCAGAAACTGATTCTGCATCGATTAGTATCCTAAACGGATGAGAATAGGGGGCGCAAACTTAGTGTGCCGTACCCTATTACCACACCGGCTTAGGGTATGAGATAAAAATTCAACCAATTCAATAACCATTTTGAAATCATATTTACATTGAATTGTTTTGCTTATCAATGTAAATACGCCGCAAACAAAAAAGTTGGCCAACCACGAGCATGCTGCAGTAGTTCAATTCAACATGTACGACCACCTCTGTTTTGACACATGAATGCATTAGCATTCAATTCTGACTTATTTACTTCTTTCTGTATATACATATGTATAGTTTTTAATTTTATGCTGGTTTTCCTCTTTATTCTTCTCAACTCATATATGCCTGTTTCCATTTATATTGATGTTCTTCTTCTCGCTTCTCACACCATACGTTAAGCGAAACAAACTAAGTTTTTCAACAGTCATCGATATTCAGCCAGCTAAGCACGCGAAGCGAGAAAAGATTTTATCTGTTTTCAGCCTTAGAAAGTGGAAGCATATAAAATAATTTTTCGCTTATTCAATCAGACAGGTTAAATAAACACAAAGTAGTTATCAGTTACTTTTCCTCACTACAAAAAAAAATTATTAATAAGGCCTTAAATGCTTGGTATTCTTATAGAAGGAAGTACAAGTACAAGGAGTATTCTTGTAGAAGGTTTTTCTTAATTTTAAAATAACAAAGTAATACCTTTGCACCAACTCGACTGTTTACTGATCTCTGTCTTTCTTTAAGGAAATTAATACGACATATGCGTATACATCACGTAAATAGTGCAAATAAAAAACTGAAAAAAAATAATGTGTATAAGGAAAATAGTTGTATTTGGCACCTCCTTAAAGTATAAACAATATAAACAAAAAAAAAAGAAGCTATTTGCGCATACCATCGTAAATACGTAACATTTATGTGTACATTATTTTAAAGGGTTACCCATGTTGGCAGACAAAAAAGCTTTCTTAGCTTATGATGCATGTACATTCTGTAGCAACGCCGGATCCATTCTCCCCAATCTCTCTGGAGCATGCAATTTAGCCGGAGCACCTTTGACTCTAAAAGAGGCAAGAACGCTATAGTCGGGCAAACCAACACTTAAATACCCTACACTACTTCGCCTAATATAATCATTCACAATTTTTCTTGATAATACACATCAAACCTTCTTCTTAGGCAAAGACATAATTTTCAGGGAAGCCTCCAGTCGCTTTCGATATAACAAACCACAAGTTCGATATTGTCACGGTCTTTTAGTCTAAAAAATAGACCTATGTGATCCAAGTTCCCTATGGTTTTTATTACAAAATATTACAAATTAGACCTCTTTGGCGTATTAACGCTATTTTTTCATTACAACCCTAATGAGAGTTGGGATCCAAATAATAGATATATGTGGTCCAAAGTCGGTTATTTTTATTTTCAATGTCAAATTGTTATTTTGAACGAATGTTCATCAAAAGGTGTTGAAAATTAAGACTTTTTACCATATAAAAATTCAGTTTCCATAGGGCGGTTTTATGACAAGGGGTTCGAGAACTTACCCCATTTGATCCAAGGTTTTCGCATCAAGTACTTTAGCTCAACAACGAGCCATGTTAAAGATATATATAACATAACGATGCTACTTTTTTAATAAACCATGTAATTATAAATCAAAAACAAAGACATTCAATTACAAAATGAAAGAAAAAATAGAATATTTATTTAAAAGCAATAAGAGAAGAGAAATAATTAACAAAATAAATAAAAAAAGAATTAAAATAAATACTTTATTTTGAAGGTAAGATTTCTAATTAAGTATTTCGAATTCTGTCTCTGCCGACCTAATATTTTCGGCTGCTTCCATTAAAATGTTTACGTATATACACATGATCACAACAACGTATGAAGCGCATCTTGAAAGCTGTGGGTGAAATCATAAGAATAGGTTAAAAGAAGATATAATACAATTTATATTCTCAATAAAATGCAAAGCAATCAATAAATCGATCAAGCACACATTATAGCCACAATATTGACACCAAAGTGTTCAGTCAATATATTAATAAAAAAAAAAAAAAACAAATAATATAAAAAACAAAAATTGTTCGTGTTGGACCATTTGTCCACCACTACATTGATAATATTTGTTGGTGAAAATTGGTCCATAAGAGTAGCTTGATATAAAACTCAAGTGTATGAAGTAGGGCGCTTTTTTGGACACCATACATACAATGGCATACAAGGATCGCCATAAAATTAGAAACCCTCATATGCCATAAGGGTCTAATTTTTAATATTTTGTGATAAAGATTGGTCCGTAGTAAACTAAAGCTAGAATCGCATATACCATATATCATGAAAGCAAATCCGTCTATGGCAACGAAATCTAATTTGTAGTTTTTATAATAGAAGCCATTCAAAAATTATACTCTCTCTATTACTATTCATCTTTAACTTAAATTATAACTAAGAAAGGATTTTATGTGGTTACACATTTAGTTTCTATCTAACTGAAGAAAACTGCCACCTATTAATAATACAACGAAATTAGATGTTCGCATAGGCGTAATTGGTTTTTGTCTTTACTAAACGCCACACACGCATAAAATGAAGGCAGAAGACAGTAATCTTAATGCAAATTATGTTCGTAGACACAAACCTTCACTTATACTATCGTAAAACACGCTCATCCTCAATGTAGAACAGTGGTAGTAGAATCCTGTTTTATCCTAATAAACGTTAGTTCATTAGTAGTTTTCTGAAAGGAGAAGACGCATTCACTTACCTTTATTTTTTATTTCGTATTTTGCCATAACATCACGAGCATATTTCAATTCTTCCAGTAACGCACGTAACTGGCCATTATCTATATTGATGACATGTGTACTGTTTTGTGGTGAACCGTCAACCAATTCCTGAGAGATTTTCAATTCAAATGTACTACAGTTAATACCTGCGTCGACAGAGGGTAAATGTTGCACAGTGGATAACTCATTAACTGCAACACAAATACAAACAATGAAATTTCTTTCCTTAGAGCTTTCTGTAGACAATTTAATGGCAATAGGAAACTTTACTACAATTTTACAATTGTTAGGTTAGGTACGTCAGTTACGTATTGTTGCATGCATATGTTATGTATAAAAGGGTAATTTTAAAAAGGATAATGAATAAAATCTAACGTTTATAACGAGCATACGATAACTGCACTTTCCCTTATTCAAATAAAGAATCTTTAATCTTAACGAAATTTTACAAACATTGCCGGTTTGGACAACATCAAAAAATTGGCAATTCGTTCGTAGTGTCTCTTGTAGCGAAATTTAAGCCAATTCCACAAAAACTAAATTCTTTCTATCAGAACTTAAAAATTAGTTTTCCAAAGTATGGCTTGATAATGGATATTACCGCTTATAGGAGAGAAAACATATCTCTGGTATAACTCCATTAACGTCGGTTCGTTAATGTGATTTTAAACTCAAAGGTTGTATTCCCATACGTACTTCTAAACGCCTTATCTATCAAACGTTGACGTATTACGGTCGCATGATTCGATAAAACACGACACATCGCCTCTGCATGTTGCTTAGGTAAACCCAATTGCTGTATTTCTTCATTGAACACCGATTCGGTAACACTGTGACGTGCCGCATTATTTAATAGAAGGTGTATGCAAGCAATTGCACTTTTGCCATCGTTTAAAATAGGAGACGTAAGCGATTTAACAAGAGATTCCTAAGATTTTCATTAAGAATTGAGATATAATTAAATAAACTTTATCTGAAGAACATACTCACATCGAAATCTTTGCCCAATATCTTCTTGGCTACCAATTCAGCCAGCAACTCCAAATTTTCCGCCTCCATTGCCGACAGCGAAAAAATAATTTCGCCTAACACCCAATCAGGACAATCGCCATCGCCACAAAAACGAAATTTCTTCAAACAACGCATAAAATGAAATAATTAAAAATAAATAAATTAGAAATAATTGCGATTAAATTAAAAGTCTATTAAAAAATAATGATGCGTGAAAATATTTCTGAATTTTAGTCCATTAAAGCACAAATTCTTGATTGTTTAACTTGATAATAATGAGTTCAACAATAAATTCATATCAAATTGCTGCGACCCGGTAGAAATGAACTGTGTAGACTCACTAGACCTTAGTCCAAATTTTGGGTAATTTAATGCCATAGGAGAGAAACATTGATTAGGTTGAAATGTTAGTGTAAACGATTGCGCAAAATGCAAAAGTGCAAAAATGCGTATGGGTGATTGAATCCAGTATTGGTTCTTTTATATATAGGTAGAATAACGAAACATATGATAATAAACAACTTAAAGTATATGAATAGAACATAGAACAAGTTGATCCGATCTCAACACCCAAGTCTACACTTAGGGAATTTCCAGCGAAAAATGAAATGACGAAATAAATGATTCAATCGTTTCAATTAACAAATTTAGTATACCTTAGATTTCGCGATGCTTATGAACATTTGACACATTTCTCTCATGCGATAACATCCCGCTTTCTGATAAATGTTTTCGAATAGAAATTCACACCCTCTTTGTAGACGTCAAATAAAGACACAAGTTTGAGCCGAACTCTTCGGCACTCTAAATTCAGCAAAATTTCAACATTACCCTAGTGCAGTTAGTATAGGTTATTTAGTAAAAACATTACGCCAATTTTCAAATATTGAACGATTCTTATCAAGCAATTCTTATCAATACATAAAAATCTCAAAATAACTTTTTTAACTGTGGCCGTCTCAGTTGCCCGAACGATCCTGAGAAGTGGTGATGAAAACTTTCAGATCAGTTAGAGAAAGAGAGAGAGAAAGAGAGAGAGAGAGGCGCTACCGAAATTATCAAAGCAACATATTATAGCATCATTTAAGAGAGTATATATAAAAAAAATTAAAATTTTAAGAAAATAGTTATTCATGTATTTATTGGTTACAAAATTAACATTTCAATTATTCTTTTTTTTTTTTTTGGATAAAATTTTGTTGTCCATTGCAAATCATTACATGGAAATATTAATACTCTGAGGACTTGTCATAGTCCACAACCCACCTTTTCTCATAAGGATATGTATATATATTTACTTATGTATTAATAAAAGTATATATGTATACAATAATGTATGTCTTACGAAACGCTCTAGGGATGAATTTCTTAAAACGCTATGTATAGTGAAACATTAATTTTAATATAACGGAGTACGATAGCTTTCTTTTAATCTTTTAATTACTTCTAATTTGTCAAATGTTGTGTACTTGTATGTGTGTAATGTTGCAGAAGAAATGTCCACGCTTTTCGTTACTTTTGTTGTCTACAATTATTTTATTAACTGCATTTCGAAGGGTTTGTCTTTTATTACCAGTACAAAAGCAGAATGCAAAGCAAAGATATAAAACACAAGCAACATAGCTTAAGTCTTCGCAGTGATCCACCGGCATTTGCTGGGAAAAGTCGTCTTCGTTCGCTTTTGTAAGAATAAATTAGAAAGAAGTTATAAAGCGGTTTCTCCATGAAGTGAAATGTGCCTTGGGTCGCAACGATTTGTAAAGGTATAAAGAAATCAAAATTTAAGCGAGTTTTATTCTAAGAGGATTTTTCACACGATTCAAAAATATACTTAAACGCAGAAATGGCGACGATGACATTTCAAGAAATGTATATCGTATTTTAATAAGCATTTAGGATTTCTTAAGCGATTTATAATTGAACTTTTTGTTGGTTTTAAGCAACCCTACTCTCCTTACTAGTAAAGTATTTTCGCTATCGCTTGGATATATTGTGTCCACGTGTCTATTTTATGAGACTCTTGGTAACCTCTGTAATGTGCGCCTACTGAACTCAACACTCTGCACTAAATATTTAATAAGACGTCGGCAGCTAATGTTTCTTTCTCATCTTTGGTTCTCCAAATTTTAAACACAGCAGAGATATTAGATTGGTGGTAAATCAATCACCCCTCCAATCTATAATAAGTCGTTAAAAGATAGTACGCGTCGTACGAGTAATTGTTATCAAATTGTGTCCGCGGATGTAGTCATGTTTTACTTTTTTAAAATGATTTCGGCTCTGCTAAAAACACGATTCGAAACCCCTAGAGGTGCTCTATATTTACACACCACTACTTAAAATAAATTTGAGAATGGTGCGAAAGTTTTGCCATAGAACCCGCGTTCTGCCCCGCTGGCTGTACCCTTAACTCGGTTCGCTTTTTCAAACTTTTCGTTTCAATGTACGGCAAATACACAGATCATGGTTTCTTCTAAATATAACTATTCGAATTTCAATTGATTCAATGGAAATTTTAACATCATTTTTGATTGGTAATATCATGGTTTGGATTAAGCGCAACACTGCATTTAAATCAAAAATGTCCTCAAGGGAAGCCAAGTATGTAAGAAACGCGACCAACAAATCAGTATTCGCGGATTCAAATCACAATTAAGTTAAGTTCACTTTGGTCGTAGCTATAGTGAGCGTTCAATCGGTAAAGGCGTAGCACTCGGCAATTAGGCACACAGATCCACTAGGCTGCGGCCACCTCCCTTTATGTCTTTCTGCTCGTTCGTTGCTTCTCTTCCTATCTTATTCTTTTTGGTCGTCACCGCGTTACATGAATAGGGAACATATTCGGAGTGAATGGTCCAAAAAAAAGTGACTGAAATAAATTACTGATATAAGCACAACGCACCATTTAACAGTGCATTGGTTTTTATGATTTTGAAGTCCCACTACAGGATTCAGTTTAAAATCTCAAAAAATTTCCCAGTATAGTATGCAGTGGTTTTTGGATTTCGTCTTTGGTATTCGAAAAGGGCAACATCAAGATCTTGTTTAACGTTCTTTGCATTTAGAACTTTTAAACGACTAATTGTGTAAAGCTATTTCAGAATTGGTTCCCACAAATGCGTCCATCACAGCTAAAAGAATTTTGTTAATAACTCTAAATATACGTAAAAATGAGCCCTTCGCACACCTCTAATGTGTAAACTATATTCAAATGAACATTATTTGTGCCATTAGACTGGAAACACTTCAGCAACTTGCCTCCTGCGCTAGTTTGACGAAATTCACTACCTTTTTTTTTCTTTCTATATATTCTTCAGATTTGCCGTCCAACATGCTAACTTTAAGGAGAAGTCCATTACTTTTGATAATATTTTGCTTTTGGCATAATTATACAAAGGCTGAAACAAATCAAGATTTACAAATATGCCAATCGCGTTTAAGCAAATACCGCAATTTTTTACTAGCAGCTACACTTAGATATGAAAATATCTGCAATGCGTACAACTTACTAACACCGACAACTCTTCCGACACTAGCCAATCGGCTACCGTCTGATGTGGAGTTGTTTGGTGAATATCAGTCACCTGAACAACAAAGCAACGAGTGGCCTCTTCTACAATTGTTAATGGCTCAATTTGATGATTTCGATTTCATAAATATCATACGGAATGCTGCAATTGAAAGGTGTCGCAGGAGCCGCGAAGAACAAAGAGACGAAAAGCGTAATTTAGTTATCTTGGGCAAAAAGCAACGCTTTCACTCGTGGGGCGGCAAACGTAGCGATGTTCCAGAAAAATATGCATTAAATCAGAAGACCAACAGCATACCATTTAATTATTTAATTATTTAGCTTTGAATGATAAGCATTTCGAAAACGTTTCACTTATTATTCGGCGCTTTAATATTACTTTTTTTTGTATGGAAATTTAGTTTCTAAAATAAACTTTTAAAATGTATCTCCCTTTTTAATGAAAACAAAAATTTTATGAAAGTAAATAATAAGCATTTATTATTAATTAATTTATTGAAAAAAACGTACCATTCTACTAAGTCTTTCTTTTTCTTTTGGAATGTTGAGTTAAGATGGACCAATTGTACAAAGTTCAATTAATAAACAATTTTTATCAAGCACAACGTCAATACTTCTTACTGACAATTTAATTGTAAATGAGACACCGAGACACAGAACAGCTGATTGCCGAGCAGCTGTAAGTGGCATGCATTCTTGCTATTTTCCGTAACAAACAAATTTAGCGTTGATTTTTATCTTCTTTGATTTAATTGTTGCATAGATATACTGCTAATACCAATAAAGGTCAAATAGAAGATCAGATGGTTAGCAAGTAACTTTTAAAGAAATAACTGCAAATATAATTAATTCAAAATAAGTAACTTTTTTATGCGAACGAAAATAACCAACCAGAATGAAATATATCGGAACGAAATGTACCAGAAAGAAGTAAACAACATTTTCACCTACATTATGTAAACAAATGTTTTTTGTTTATAGAGTTCCTGCATAGTTTTCTTTTTATTATCATGAAAACAATTAAGTACACTTACGTTGCGCACAGAATTGAATGTCATTTTATGTTTAAAAAATTTCCGACTGCAAAATTTAAAAATAAAATTATTTTTGAATTTCCTTGGTGATGGGACTACGTTTTTTTTGTACTTTTGGTTTAGAAAAAATTCAAACAATTATCGGTATAATCTCTTTTTATTAATAAATAAAACTCATTTTCCTGTTACTTTACTTTAACATTTTTTTTAAATTTTTATTCGAATTAAGCAAATAAAAAAATTTTTTTTTATGTATTTGTTGTTGTTGTTGCGGTTGAATTTTTTTTTTTTTTATGATGAAAATGATTATTGTTATAGTATAGTAATGTAAAACGTATGCGATATTTGTTGATTGCTGTATAATACAATATTTATATTATTTTAATATATATTTTAATTAATGCTGTAAAGATCTTAAGTATTAGGGAGAGTTGTTGTATTTTTGACAATTTTATTAATAGTTTGAAAATAATTTCAATGTAATTTAGTTATGTTTGTATACAATTTATATTTTTCTCATTTTTGTTTAGTAATAATTAATTAATTATAATATCAAGAAGAGAACATACTCACACGAGTGTTAAGCATTGTGTGTTATTTCGTTTTTAAATATTAATTTTTTATTTACTTATTTATTTATTTTTTTGAATTTATTTGATAAGATTAGTTTAATATAGATTTTGATAGTAACGAATTATTTCAATTTCACGATTAGAAAAGTTTATTATGAGCATAAAGGACAAAGAGTTACCAATGTATGTAAATATGCGCTAAACTTTTTTTATATATATAATTCAAAATTTATTCATTTACTAATTTACTAAGTTTATGAAACTTTGTTCAGTTATAAGATTATCGAAAAAACTATATTTTGAAATAATGAAATTTAGACGCTTCTTAGAATTCGTTCAGTTCCGATCCACTCTTGTAAGTGTTAAAACACTGGCTTTAAAAAACCACTCCACGGAGCATACTAGATCTGATGGTCAAATTATGATTATGTCGCAACAAAGATTCCTCAAAGAATACAATTTTTAATCAGTCTGAGATTCAGTCGAATAGCTTCTGTTGGTCTATCTTCTCCTTTTTGATATTCTTAAAGGTTTAAGATTGATATAATAAGATAAATTTCCGAAATCTATACCTTTCGTAAGTCGAGTTTTTAGTTCTATGAAATAGTCTCGAAGAAAGTACGAAATTTCGCTAACGTCAATCTGTCAATCGCTTACAATCTTCAAGCATAAATTCAAAATTTGAAAAATCAATACTTATTATGTTTAGGATGGGAATTGTTCCGAACTATTCGCAATAAAAAAGAAAAAGAAAAAAAAAAAAGGGGCAACAACATTGCTTTAGCGTTCTTTTCAGTGATCGATTATTATGTTGGTGAGCATAAAATAATCAAGAGCACTTCGGCATTTAACGGAAACAAGAGGGGTATGTTTTTTTTATGGCTTATTTTATGTTTTATGAAATGTGTGCAATGATTTGGTTCCGCCGATCTGCTATCATGGGTAACGAAAAATGATACCAATTGATGCAAAGCACAATTTAAGTTTTTCAAAAAGCAAAAGTACATGGCGAACAGATGTATACGAACAGTATGTTCTTTACACAATTGCTTAAAGAAACTTTTCAGAAATATATGAATTCCTCTAGGACTATTCTTGGACGTTATGTGTGAAGAGATAGGAAAAAACTTCACTCAAGGTTTACAAGCAAAAGAAAAACGTATTGATATTCAGAGTTTCGTTAAAAAGTTAATTCAATATGTGAAACTTTAATATAACTAAATATATCTAATATATCTAAATTTTAAATTAAAAAGAAAAAAAATTAATTAAAAGTAATTCACGAAGTAATTAAATTCAATTTTCGGTTACTTGTACGGTCGAAACGTAGTTCTTCGTGGCCTTAGTACTTCTACAGACAATGGGCGAAAAGCGAGCGGATCTGTTGTGGATTAAGGTATGGAACATGTAATTGCTTAAATTTAATCAATTACTATATCAAACTTGAAAAGGTGAGCGAAAGTATTGTTATATTTGCATCTGACTTAAGCTCTATAATACGAAATAAAAGAAGAGAGTGAGATATTTTGTTAGAAATTTCTATCTTCATCAGATACTTCAAGACACAATACAATTTAGTATAATAGGAAAGGAAACTATATTCGTTTTTAACTCCGACTATCTAAAGTCGCGCTTTGTCAATTGGAAGTGAAATTGATTAATATTTCCTCTCACTTTCGGATTATTGGCATAGACCGCAGGTAGAAAATAAGATTTGTTTTTTCTTTATTTTTTTTTTTTTTTTGCGATCTCTCTCCATGTGAATCGGGATAAGATAGGCATGATAGTATATGAACAATGTTTATATTTGAATTGGTCGGCATTAGAAGCACACACGCTCCACTGGTGAAGGTTACATAAAAAGTACTACATGAGAGTCAAACACAATACACAATATCGATGGAATCGGCGATGAATAATTACCAGAAAGAAAGAGTGCGTAAGTAAAGTTTTCGAAATGAAACTTATCTTGACAATTTGCTGTAGACTAATTTTAGATGAGTCATAAAATATATTATTCTATAACATTTAAATGCAAAATGTGTCAGTATTTTTCCGATTGCCAATGAATTAAAAAAAAAATCATTCGTTCTTAAGCTATTCGTAATGGTGTAAGGATTCTTTTTAGTTCATATACATAATGGTGTTGCTTTGCTAATTATTTTAAAATCATTTGTAAATAGTGAAATATTTTTGCTTTTAAATACAATTTTTGATTCTTGCATTTGTTTATTTATTTTTTTTTTTATACCTTTAGTTGTAAGTCTGTTTGCTAAATTTGATATAAAATGTAGATTTACTTTAAGCAATTGATTTTTTTTTTGAAGAGAGTAAATTTGATTTAACTGTTAATTGAAAATTAACCTTATAGTGTTTTATTTTTATTTATAATAAAAAAGGTAAAAATATAGATTTTTAATTATTATTATTTTTCTGATGTAAAACATAATTATTTAAAGTATGTTTACATAAAAGCACATAAAGTATTTATTTAATATAGGTTTACAAATTGTTATTGTTGCTGTAGTTTTGCTTTTTTTTAATCCTTTTTATTTTTGATGAGTTTTTATTTATTTTTTGCAAATGCCAAAAGTCTAATTAAATATCAAAATCTAACATTTACTTTTATTTATATCTATATAAAAAATTAATTTAAAACTTAAGCCACGTACTTAACATAATCATATGTATATACATATATATATATAAATATATATAAATATATATATATAAATACATATAAATATAAATATATATATATATATATATGTAGACGATTTAATCATATATATATATATATATATACATACAAATATGTATATATATAAATATATATAAATTAAGTATATATAAATATATGTCTATATTTATATATATATTTATATACAGACATACATTTATATATATATTTATATATATATATTTATATATAGGCGATATAATCATATATATATATATATATATATATTATGTAGTGTACGATATATATATATATATTCTTTTTATTTTACTTGTTATTATTATTTTTATTTATTTGTTTTTTTGTTTAGTAAGCCAAAGTTTGATCTTATTAATTTAATTTCCGTGACATTTTTTTTTTACTATAATTATTTTTAATATAGTTTTTAAACTAAGCTATATTTACATAAAACAATTTTTTATTATTGTTTTGCTTTTTTGTTTAAAAAAAATAATAGAGAAAAAAATTAACAAGTCAAGAACTCGTGTTTATTTATTATTATAAATAATTATTACAACGTAAACTAAAACTGCATTTGATCTAAACCTACAACTTGGCTTCGCTTTCTTATATTTTAATATAATTGATTTTATATTTGATTTTACTTCATTTACCTTTGCTGTTATTTGTTGTTGGTTCTTAGTTCCGCCCTTTTCCCCCCTTCGTTTGTAGGGATTTTTTAGATTTTCATGAAAAACCTTTCTCACAATATTCCATTCGTATAATATTGATAGCCATCGTATAATTTGGTCGACAGACTCTTCAATGAATCTTGCACCAATTGTTCAACTTTGCGTTCCATTTCCTGTTCGGTTAAATTCATATGGAAACGTTTACGTAAATTCTGCACTGTTCCTGAGCAACCATTCTTGAAACAAGGCAATTGAGCGTCTAAAGCGTAATGAAAAACAAGAATTATGTAAGTGTATAACAACCAAAATAAGCAAGAAAAAAATTATATTGGCCCTAAGATGAATTTTTGGTACCCAGCGTCTCAGACTAATGCATGAAAATGATTAATTGGGAAGTGGCTTACCTGGTCCGATCAACACTTTTTTTTTTTCTTTTTAAACACTCGTAGGTGGATATTTTTATCAAAAAAGAGTTAGTTCAAATATTTCAAGTAGACTGTTCGTTTTTTTCTTTTTTGGTTCGATCTGAGCCATTTTCACCCATTGGACTACAATACGTCAGTGTACTAGATTTCATCAAAATATCTGAAAAATTGCGACCTGTATTTTGAACACAAGAAAACAACACAGACGGACGGACACACAAACTTAGATTAGTGCAAAAAGTGATTCGAAGTCGATCGGTAAAATAAAAGGTGCGACTCTCTCTCCAGGTGTTGTGGGTATTGCATATCGCATCCGTACACACTTGATGTAGCGTTGCATCACAAATTATGTAGGGTATAGAAAGCTTTGAATTTTATAATAAGGATTTTTATGTATTACAAACATGGATGACATGACTTGGCCTATGTAATGAAAATATGGAAATCAGAGATAAATGTGTTCACTTACTGCTGCGCATAATTTCCACAAAGTTGATAATACGGTCCATATGCTTGCGTGCCGTCATCATGCCAACCAATAATAAATGATTAAATTCACGCCAATGTTCCGAATTGGTACCACCCATTACGTCAACGAATTCTGGAGTCAATTTGAAGGGCGATTGTTCAAATCCTTAAAAGAAACGAAATCATTCTAACATATATACACATTTTCCTTGCTAACATAACTCAGAACTAAACTTACCCAAGTTCTTCGGCGATATACTTAAAATAAAACCGAAATCGATGTGTATGATATGGCCATCCGAGTGCAACAGTATATTGCCATTATGCCTGCCACAGTAAATAATAAAGGAAACAAAATTTATTATGATTTATGATGATTAGATTGACAACAGACGTAATGATTATTTCTCACCTATCCTTGACTTGCAACAAATACGATATTATGCAATACGCTGCACAACTTTGCACGAAATTTCTTTGGGCCAAACGAAAAGCATCATTATCAGAAGGCCCGTACTCATCAACAAAATAGTCATAGAGCGATTTATTGGAGTTCTTTTTAATTTGATGCAATGAAACTGTATTTAGTATGGGCTCGATCAGCCCGCTATCGTTCGATAGGCAGACAATCTTATAAGGGCGCACCCATAAATCGACATTTTCCTCTTGCCAAATTATTTTGAACATCTTGGCGGAAAAGAAAAAACGCATAAACTTTCAGATAATAAAAAAATATGTAAAATAATTTTATAGAAATTTACTTGTAAGAGTTGTGTGGCCATCAATTCTTGCCGTAAATCATCACCACATTTTACTATAGCCGACAGCAAACGCCAATTACTTAAATGGCCATACGGTGAAGAATCACGTATTTGCTTCTCCTTTTCATGCCATGGTTCCTAAAACATTGAAAATTTAGTTTTTAAGTATTTTCGATTTATAAACTTGGGTGTTTGGTGGTTCACAGATTTTTTACCTTAAGTGCTGCTGCGGATGGATCTTCGGGATCGTTACTAAACGATTTTGTATTTTCACAACTTAAATTATTGCAGTGACGTGTTCGCACATCTCCTATATTAAATAGTACTGGCATGCCTGTTTAATTAAAATCAAATTTCTTAATTGCGATTTACATTTATTGAGCGAAATTTTTTTTGTTTACCTGGATCTCTCGAGTCGCATGAATCCAAAGACATCTGCGATATAGCATCCCGTTCGCAATTGTTGCGCATCTTTCGCATATGCAAATATTGAGCAGTAATCTCATCATCCTCCTGTGACCAAACATCATCTTCATGAAGTTGGGGAGGTGTTAAGATGAGAGCACCCCCACCACTACTACTACTGCAGCTGTTGTGGTCTGCTACATTTGCACCCGGCTCGCCAGAGCCCACCGATGAGGAAGATCCTGATAAAAGTTTATCCTTTTTGCGTTGACAACCCAATTTGCCGCTGTTGCTGCTGCAACTCGATGTACGACTGCATATTAGATGCGGTTGGTGAGCATGTTGTTGATGTTGACAAATCGTGGCGCTCGCACTAACTCCACCAGCCTCTAAATGTTCCTCGGATTTGGTGTGACGCAATGACGGCATCATTTTCGGTATTAGTGACGAAGAGTATATGTCGGTTACTTCGACTACTTCCACGTAAATAATATAGGGCGTTTTATCTTTAGAATTGAGTACAGCAGTCTTTTCCTCTGTTATACGCACCACATGGTGCGGAATGTCTGAATATAGCGGAAGCCAAACACGGGCGGGCAAATTTTTGTTTATCAAATTCAAAAACATACGCAATGCCGACGTTTTCTCCGCCTTGGTTATCAAAGCTGTCAGGTTTTTGCCCACGTTGATGAGAGCCTTCATAAATTCCTTTTGCGGTGCAGTTTTGGGTGCACTGCATGCACAGACAGTCTTCTGGCCAAGTAAATCATTGAATTGACCTCGTACCGTTTCAAAGCAGGTGCAGCCATTATCGAAGGCCCTACCTGAACTTAAATCGCCTAGGCAGAGCTTAGCAGGAGTGGCTGGCAAGGTTTGTGTCGTATAGGGAGGCTGTTGATAGAATCTATTCGAAATACTTAAAGTAGCATTTGAGTGTCTCGAATCTGATAATAAAACAGTGGCATCTGATTGCGAGCGATGGTGAGTTTTCTTTGCTAAGGCTGTTAAAGAGCTACTTGCCGATGTCTGCGCAGATTCTTTTAACTCAGTTTTGCCTCCTATTAACTTTCTCTCTTTTTTTGAATAGATTTCTTTCATCAGAGCCAATTGCGACTTCCGGTTGCCCATGGTATCTACCGGCTGATAATTGTAGGCTTCCAGCAACCATAGGCACTTAAGAGAGAAGTCCACTGATTTACGACAACGTATAGTTAGATAGGGATCTAAAACTTCAGCTAATTCATCCATTTGTATATACATTACAATTAATTGCGGTATATAAAGATCCACCTCCTGATCGGGAAAACTAAAAATTTTATTGCCGATAAAACTAAGAACACCTGGTTCCTTGGAATAGAACAAGTAATGGATGGCAAAATGTATATTAAAAACTGGTGATTCAAAAAATCTCAACAGGCCGCTAGGACCCTTTTCAGTCTTTTGTTGATTGGTTGCATCAGGAGCGTTGTTCGGGCGCTCTTTGATGAAACATTTGACCACGCCGGGCACCTTGAGTTTATTTAATGATGATATGGAAGATGATTTCGATATGGAGGTAGCGCTAAATGAAATGGTCGAGGTCGAGGCAGGTGGCACTTGTAAACTTAAAGTCTTCTCTATGCATTCCGATAATTCTTTATCTAAGGATTTGTCGATTACCGGTTGCTCAAGCGGGGTAGTTACCGGTGTTGAGTTTGATGAGCAAGTATTGGCAGCGGCCGCAGCAGCAGCAGCTGCAGCAGCTGCCGCTGCCTTTTTGCTGGCATTTGTAGAAAGCAATCCGAAAAATTCTTTTTTCTTTGATATATCTGTTGGTGATTTCACTTGGTCCACTGTTGTGGCGCTGCTTCCGCCACTACCGCTAGCTCCAGCACCGCCAGTGTTAGATAAGTCATCCGCGTTTTTGTTGCTCTGCTGTTTTGAGGCGTTTTTCTTTTCATGATTCTCGATAATGCTTTGAGCTGTTCGAAAAATGGCGTTTTTGGTGGCTCCAAAGAAATTTTTAAATAAAATGTCATTTTTGGGATTTTCAACGGGTGTTGTGGTGGCTGAAGATGTTGATGCATCGTTATTTTTTTGTGATTTGTTGGCACCAGATGCTAATGTGATAGCGACATTGGATGAAATGGTTGTCGATGCAATAACAGAATCTACAACATCTGAAGTTGGTGTGGGAGTGGCGGTGGTATTACCAGAGATGTTTACCTTTATTTCTAAACCCTCGGTATTTGTTTTTGAGCGTTCCATATTAATCGCCGCTTGGGACATATTCATTTCGCGATAACGTTTGCGTTCACTTATTTCTTCGGCAACTCCCGCAGCTCTGGCGTCAGTTGTCTCTTTATTTAACTCTTCTAATGGCTTGCAGTCTTCGTTTGGAGTAATAGTCACTACCGCATTAGGTGTTTGCGTCTTTTTTCTGGTCGGCCTCAAAGTTCGGCAATCTGTCTCTGGTGATTGATAGAAACATAAATCCGATTGCAACATATTATATTCCTCGTCCATGGATGTGGTCTCTAACATATCAATGCATTCTTCTTCGGGATCCATTTCGCCAGAATCTAAAGACTCATGAGAATGTCGTATGCGATTTAATGAGATTTGATCTGATTCTGAACCACAAATAATCCCTTTAAAGAAGAAGAAAAACGTCAAATATCACAAAATGAAAAGAAAATTAAAGTACATAAAAAGAGAATAGAAAGAAAAGTTGTTTAAAAAAAGTACCCACCCGAATCGTCTGAACCTAAACTGGTAAGATCTTCGCGTTTTTTGTTATTACCGTTTGTAGTAGTATTAGAGCCTACAATTAAGCCGTTATTAGCATTAACCGTAAACGAGGATGTGGAAGAGGTTGAAGACGAACCATTTAAGGAGGCATTTGAGGCGGAAGCAAGAGTTTGTTGTATGTTTGTTGTGGTTGCGGCTGTTGAAACGTTACTGTCTTCACTATTTTGCGACTTAGGTCGTGTGCGCAACAAAGAACAATAGGGTTCAACTATATATATGGGATAATAAGTTAACTAACTATGTAACTACAACGGCCTATACATATATTATACATACCAATAACACTGGGATTTACGATATTATTATGGGTGGCTATGGACAATAATGTTTTTGATGTTGTTGGTGCTGATGTTTCCACTGTCGTTGTTACTATTTTTGTCAAGTTACTTGTGGGTTCTGTGGTGGATATAATTTCAGTAGCTACGGATGAGGCTGCCGGTGACTGTTTAGCTGTTGATGACGTTAATGCGGGCGTTTGTGTGGTAGTTAAAGCAGCCGTAACGTTGGCTGCCGTTGTTACAATTTTCGAGCACATTGTAGACCCAAGTATTGATGGAGTACAAAATGTATTCTCACTCTCGGCATTGGGGGATGAAACCTCAACCTATTCGATATTGAATAAAAACCGAGAAAAAATAAATAAAATGCAAAGTGATTGAAAGATTTTACTTCAGATAGATGGTGAAATTTCGTTTCTACCATCTTAAGAGTTTGTAGGTATAACTTTCTTACCTCTGGTATTCTTTGCAAAGCGCTGTCTAGACTACGATTACGATGATGTTGGGTCAAAT
The DNA here is from genome assembly GCA_000688735.1 of Glossina austeni. NCBI lineage: Eukaryota > Metazoa > Arthropoda > Insecta > Diptera > Glossinidae > Glossina > Glossina austeni. Next base: position 3,766,334 of record KK502404.1, on the reverse strand, counting down.
TAATGCGGGTATTGGTCACTTGAGATACAGGAGGCAATAGTATACCCATAGATCTGAAATTCATATATAAGTACATTTTTTTAATTAACACTTGTTTTATGGATATTAGATATTATTCGTAAGCTACACAGACATCTAAAAGTCTCAAATTTACCATCGCTACGTTAGGTATAAAGAAAAAATCAGCAGATAATTAAAATGACTGCACGACGTACTCGAGGGATTAAAGATAACTTTTACACTCATTATATACCGTAGAGGAAGTGCATACTAAATTAGTTACTTTGTTTGTCACACTTTTAAATACGCTTTGGAGAACACTGGAAAAATGTCGCAAATCATTGGCAAAATAAATTCGGAAAAAAAAAGTTGCAATGCTTAAAAGAATTTGGAAATGATGTTCCGTGAGCGGTTCACGTTTGCATTTTTCCATTGAATATATGTGTGCAAGAACGAACGCCATTAACAAACTGTATTGTATTCGAAAACAAATTACTTGAACGCTATCAAGATTTTATTCGCTGTTGATGCTCCTAAAACCGTCACACTTAAATCGAACAAAACGAATATAAACTGAAAGTATTTGACCCGAAAGGGTGATAATACTAAAGACACTCCAAGATCGCACTGGGCAAAGATTCCCTTTAATATGAAGACATTCTAATTGAAGATTCGATGGCTGGCATATGGCTGGTCTATCTCAAATTCATTACGTCTTTTTTTCATACCCGTCTTGCTTAGTTTTGCAAAATTCATAGTTATTCACTTTTTTCTTTTTTACAATAACAATTTTGAAAACACAGACATTTAGCTCGCCAGAAGTCACTACATTCGACGATCGTTTGGAACTCACTCGCATTCTCAACACATTCACTTGATATACATTCATGCATGCGTAGGCGAATTTGCAAATGTTTACAAATTTTTAACAAAATTTTACATAAATTGCACTAAGAAAAAGAAAGAAAGCAATACGAAAATATTTGCATGCACCAGAAGCATAAACGCGAGACTTTCCGTTGCCTTGGCGAATAGGAAAACCAGTCGATATACAATAATTGAAATTGAGTAGCGAGGCAAAAGTAAGGAAACTCACAATGCACGACGATAGCACCCATAGGTAAATAGCAAATTTTGCTAATTCTCCTTTTTTTGTTTTTTGTTTCTTGTTTCTTGATTTCAGTTTTATTTTTATTATTCATTTCATATTTGCGAAAAGCACTTTACGACGCTATTCTCCAGCCACAGCCAGATATACAACGTGTATCATATGTGTGTAGTTGTTTATCATTTTTCTTCTGCTTTTCTATTTACTACGTTGCTCTGTGACTAATACAAAAAGCACTATTATAAATAAGCGACTAACACAAAACTGCTTGCTGTGTGTTTATTAGAAAGCTAAAAGAAGAGAAAGAAAATAGTTTACAATGACATTTATTGAGAGTCTCAGTTTATCAAATAGCGTGTGTGTAGTCTGTAATATTTGTGATACTCAGCTTACGAATGCCTGGTAGGTATAGTTTTCAATGCAAGCTCACTGCCAGATATTTATTTCAATACAACAAGTTGTTAGCTTGCAATCAATGAAAATTCTCTTTACTCTCTTATTATAGAAAACCAACCTCAAGCGGCATAAAAGAGGGTTCAAAATAATTATTTTGATTTTTTTATATTTTTGCATGTGAAAACATCGTTCCTCTTTACTCTCTTTCTTAACAGAAAAATTGCAAATTATTCTTAACATTTTTAAGAATGTCTCGTACTTTTTTTTTTCTTTTGAAAATTTAAGTGCTTTTTAGGCTAAATATTGAACATTCAATCATATAGATCATTAGTTTTATCTTATCAACAAAAAAGTAAATAGGTAGATGAAGTTTATGCAATGTTTGTAAAGCGTAGAATACAAATCTGTCATCGAAAGTTATGGTACAGTAGAATAAAATGAAGCTTTGTCCTTATAGATACATGCTTCGTCTAAATTAAGATGAGAACTCGATCGATCGCGCGTTATATGGATCAATAAAAATTGAGCAATTTTAGAACAAACTTCGCTGTCACACTTTTTATGTTTAATGTTTAAAACATCTGAGAAAATCGTCTGCAATAGTGATTCGACGATTCTGCATAAAAATGTTCTTCATTGCTTCAACGTTTCCAATGGTTGTTGCTGGGTGTCTGCTGGGGCGTCCAGAACAGGCGTTGTCATTAACAGTTTCTCGGTCATCTGTCCCGAACTTGTACCATTTCTTTTTGCTCAAAGTTGATTCCCCAAATGCCACAATCAACCTTTTAAATGAGTTGAAGGTATTAACTTTATTTTTCACACAAAATTTCATACAGAATCTGTGATCCGTTTTTTCGCACACAAAATACGTCTAGCCCTTATGTAAGTCAGAAACAAACTAAGAATGCAAAATGGCTGATAATGCCAATATATTTGGGGGACATACAACCAACCGATATAATAATAAAAAAAAAAAAAAAATCCGAAAGTCGAGTGTGCGAAGTCCACGAAATTTGAAAAGTCACTTTTTGTTTTTGAACACATCTCGTACTTCAGTCACACTTTAGTCACGTATTGAATTAAATGAATCAAAAACGAAGATAGAATCGGTCGAAATTACATAATAATAAGATATATATGAATATGTTTTTAATAAAGCTTCTTGCTTCTTGCAAAGCGAGGCGGAATTCTGTTAATACCCTAGAGGCGATTTAGGCGTACTATCGTTTAGTAAGACATACATTGTCACTTTGAAGTGCTCTGTGCGTATTTATCGTTTATGAGAAATTACACTATGTTTTTTTTATAATGGCCGGGTTACTTTTTGAGTCTTCTTATTTGCTAGTAATTTAAAATTTATGGTGCGCACCAGTTTTGATTAGTTCACGTTCGCTGCAAAAATAGCGTTTTACAAAGAACGCCGCTTAAAAAATCTACCAGCACTTCGGCTAGCATAACATAAGCGGTTTTTCCGTTAAGTTTTTCCGTTAAGAAAAACAAAAATAAATAAATAAAAAAATATATATAAACACAACTAGAGATATGTCCATATTCATGAAAACTACATATGTATTCTGCGAGTTAATCTATAAGTTCTTAAGAGTTTGACTTGCTGCTTTGAAGGTAAAGCTTGCTTTTCTCAAGCAATACGTCAACGTTTTATCTCTATATTTCTAGCCAAATGTATTGTCAGGCGCTAAAATTTCTATACAAAAATCAAAAAAGTGCAGAAGAAGTTGTCGAAAACAGATGTGCAATGCAGGATGCAGGTACTGATGCATATTAACGACTTACCAGTACTAAACGTGCAAACGCTCCATATTCTCGGGCTCACGTTTTCCAACAATTATCGTTGGAAAGCACACTGTCTTCGGTTAAAAAATTCTATTTTAACGAGGGTGAATTTCATACAGTACGTTGCTTGGAAAAGGGACGCGCACATTAACACTATTGCTTATCTTACCAAAATGCTTGACTACGCTTTAATAATTTGTGGCGATAGCTGCAAATCTGATGTCAACATTCCTAAACCGGTTTATCACCAAGCCCTTAGAGCAAGTTGTTATGCTTTTCGGACGACGCCCATAATTAATATTATAATCGAGACTGGTCTCCCCACTTTAGAAAATATATGCTTTATGAGTTAAAAGCTAAAATAATTCCCAAGAAAGAAGATACTCTAAATTAGGTCTTCAGGAATCTAATAGCTGAAAAAACCCAAGTACTGGAGAGTACCGGTTAGAGTCTTTTATGCACAGACGGCTCAAAATCTTCTGGTCTGCCTCCTGCTTGTGTCGTGGTAGATGCTTCAGGACAGGTTTTTCTCAATCACATAGTCCGCGAAAGTACTTCAACTTTCACAGCCGAAGGCAGAGCTATCCTTCACGCTGCGAACCTTGCCCACAAAAACAAACTCAAAACCGTCATTGTTACTGACAGTTTGTCTGTATTACAAGCTATTCGGAATCCTTCGACTTCGAGATGGAGCACCATCAACAAATTGAGGAATATAGTTACATCACCCGGGGGAAAACTTAAAATATTACTGGTTCCTAGTCATATCGGTTTACTGGAAAATGAGCAGGCTGATCGAGCGGCAAAGTATGCTGCGTCTGCACCCCTAATTATGGATGATGTGATGGAAAAGTTGGATCTTCAAAGATACATTGGAGGTAAAGTTAAAGAGAAAATTACAGAAGGAAATCTACGACACCATCATCAACACTACTCTTCTATTAACCCTCAATTAATTCCACCTTTATATCCAACAAATGTTGAGAAAATCAAGATCCAAACATTTTGGAGAACTCGCCTTGGTCATACAATTGCGTCTCACCAATGGATCTTGAAGAAGTCCTCCTGCCCAATCTGCAGTTGTGGACAAATACTTACTATAAAGCACATCCTCTGCGACTGCCTTAAATTTTTCTTGGCATTTGGAACGATTAACCCGTTGGACATTCTAAAATCCTCTTCAGAACAGAATATCAATTCAATATATTACTTTATTAAAACTACTAGGCTCAATATCTAATGTACATTTTTGTAAATTAGAGCCGATAGCCTGTGTTGCTAGTGCTCAATTTCTTTTTTTCAGTCTTTCGGTGTCAAGGCCTTAACGAAAAAGAGTAATTTCTTAGCAAGATTATTTTAATACATTCTTGGATACAATAAATTCAAAAGTCAGTTATATTGAAAGAATGTTCTTTTTTAGTGGTTTATTCTCAAGGCAAACTAATTGAATCCTTTTTTAAATATATTGGTGATATGCTACACCGAGAGATTTAGGGTTAGTAAAAATGAAGCATTGCACGAGAGAACAACGCAGTTTCATTGTTGAGCAATATTGCAAAAATGATGAAAATGTGGCCGTAGTTTTTCCAAAAACGAAGTTGGTCAAGCAATAAATGTTACGGATGCTGGTAACTCATTTCTTTCTGCCCAGCGCAATTTGCCGCATAGTGAAGATTTTAGATAGGCCTTACCTTGCCGATAAAAGGGTACATACCCCTGTTACCCGTTTGTTATCGCCGCGGCTAAAACATCGTTGGGCTACAATCGGGAAAAGAAAATGTCATTGAACGCCGTGGAGTTAAGCCTTTATAGAACAAAACCCATAAAGACATCCATCATTTGTGCTCATTGTTAGTTAAGTGCTTTAAAAAATGGAAAAGATGAGATAGGCAACTTCTTTTCTATCGTTAAGAAAAACGTCCGCCAGTGCCTAGAAGAAAACTGTCTGCACCATTTCTACATCCACTAATGTGTCTAACTTCCGAATAGAACGCATTCATATTTTACAATAAAATTACTAAAGGTTATGATTTGCCTATTAACCGATTCCTAGTTTCTCAAGAAGAATCTGACCGACACACCTGGACACCTAGCTTTTCTCTTTAAACACCTTACATCGTACATGTAACATATTTTTTTGTACGGAAAAATGGTGTTCGTTCCGAGTATTGTTTATCGAACAATTGCTAATATACATATATTTTATATTTGCTTGCAGCAAATTTAACTGGACGTGTATCCCACACAAGAACATGTGATTCACATTAAGTTTATATTTCGTTTAATTGTCTTTTAAGTGTTTAGTAAAATCTTTAAATTATTTGAATCCGTCATGCGAAAAAGGTCAGATTTGTTATTACAATTAATAATTAACCTAATCCGCAAGTTGACAAATTAATTTCGCCTACCTTAGCAGTAAAAAACAAAGAAGAGCAAAAAAGACATGCGCTCTTTAGCAAAGGCTTCTCAAAGAATGTTGAGAGTAATTTTAACCGCCAACGGAGGGTATAGTAATTCCGTTATTCAGTTTGCAAAAACAATGAAAAAACTCTTAAAAAAAAAAAAAAAAATGTGGAATTGGGTTAAGATTTTGAATTAGTTCGTCTATCATTGTCTACCATGCCTTCGTTGGAAGCGATTCACTAAAGAGCAGACGCATTCAATGCTTAGTTATTGTGTTATTTGTAAGCATTTTTGCACTTTGAGAAAATGAACGTTTTTTTTTGCACTTTAATACCTGGCATAGCACGATCAGATTTATATTATTTTTACCGTTCCACATCTCCAATGACGCAACAAGAATTTCTCGGAACTCTTGAAAATTGTGAATGTATAGTCTCTAAGTAAGTTAGCCAAAATATTTGGCGAATATAAAGTTTTAAAAAATCCGTCCATTAAATAGAAATATTAGAACTTGCGCGAGAACAATGTTCGTGGTAATAGCGGTACACAGTGTAATAAATGGATAAGTTCGTGATAGAAAAGAACATTTCATCAAATGCCTCTCTTCGTGCCGCCAATTTCAACAAAAGAAAAGCATATCTTATTGGAAAGTTTACATATTTATCCATTCTCGGATCCTTTCCATACGTCTATACCTAGATGTATTTATTAACTTTACCTGAGTATCTAACAACTAATGTCTGCCTCGACATAGGCAAACCCAGCTTACCTTTTAAGAGAGATCTTGAATTGAATCGCGTATCTTTTTGTACTTTACGATTACTATATATATATATATAGAACTCATACGCAACGCTATCTCAAATACATCATCGATTACAATTCTCTTTATTTATATTATTATAGAGAAGTACATCCCAGATGGATGAGTGCATTCAAAATTCGTTTTAAACTTAACGTATTTTCTTGTTCATATATGTATATATTTACACATTTGTATGTATTTATAAATATATATACTTTATTGAATTAATACATATTAAGCGAAGTATTTGAATAAACATATGACGTATATGAAAAAAGCTTTCATGTTGGGCAAAAAAAAATAAGAAATTAAGCTAACTATATAGAATTGATTAGAAGGTTAATTTAATGCATAAATTATTGCGAAGAATGTGAAAAATTTTTTATAAGGAACCTAACTATTATTATATTATTTGTTGCGTTGTTGTTATTATTATAGTTGTTGTTGTTGCTGTTTTTATTCTTGCCGACATGGCTTTAGCTTTAACCATATTGATTAATTTAGAGATTTGATAAAATATTTAACTTAAATATATTATTTAAACAATTGATGCATTTCATTTCTCATTTATTTTGCATATAAGCATTTATTCTCTCATTTTCACTTTGCTTTTTCATTTCTTTTTTTTCTTTTTTCTTTTCTATTGAAAATATTTTGGCTTTTTATTTACACCGCACTCATGCATCACTCACTCAATACTATTTTTAAAAATTTATTGAAGAAGAAAACTTTCAAAAACTATTTCGTATACAAATAGAGAGCCCGCAAGAGAAAAAGAGCTTTAAAAGTTTTTGTCTAATAAAGTCGTAAGAGAAAAAGAGAGAGACATTAGCTCGATATACCATTACTGGACAGGGTAGCATGTTCATTCTGCCAGTTCATTTGTTACACACAAGAAAGGGTATTGAAAGTATTTAAAGTGTAAACATTGGGTGAACAGTTTTCGAGACTCATTGCCCAGATAAATGTCCGCGGAGGGAAAGACATTGCGAAGTATAATGGAATAACATTTTGTTTTCGAGCTTTTGACTCAAGAGTTGAAAATTTGTATATACTTTTAGTAAAAATTTTCAATATGCTTTAGATATCGATGGATTGAAATTTACCCTATGATGATATGAATTGGAATTTGACAATTGGAATTTGAAAGTGACGAGCACGTTTTTCGATATGCACTGTTTTTAGAATATCTTCTTTTTTTTTTTAACCCCAACGTGAAAAAATTCGAATTAAGCGGAAAAAAATCTTTCTCTTATTTTCTTTTAATGACTTAAAGAGCAAAATTGCCATAAATGAAAGTAAAAAGTAAAAATTTATTAGAAACGTATATACATAATATACCGGGACATGAACTTATTACGCTTCGATTGGAATGGTTATTTTCATACATACATACATCCAACTATATTAATAGCGGGCTGTTTGTCCCACCGTATTCATATGAAATTCGTAATGGAAATGAATTTCTATATAAAATTGAAGAAATCATATATATATATATTATATAGAAGAACCTCTATGGAAGAAACTCTATATGTATACATATATATATATATAAATATATATATATAGAGTTTCTTCTATTCTATATAGCTGTATATATGATGCCAAGTTTTCGTTTTAAGGATAAAAGCAGTCACGCAGTCATTTTGTGAAAGTGAAATCGTGCTAGATGGGCAAATCTCAAATTTTGGTCAAACTCCTTATCCGAATTTTATGCAGAGTACGGCAAACATAGCACTAACGTGTAGCACGGGAATAATGAATTAATTCTTGCCCGCAATGTGTAAGCTTTAGCAGTAGTTGAGTAGCCAAATAGGTAACAATAGCGAGTACCAAGATCCAATGTTCGCGGGTTAGAATCTCAAGCGCGGTAGAGTTTAATTTGCTGGTAGCTACAGTGAGTACTCATTTGGTGAAAGCATAATATCTATCGCTAGGGCCACATATCGATTAGGCTGCGGTCACCTCCCTATTCCTTTCTTTTTTTTTCTTTCTCTTTCCTCACTTCTTTACCCCGTTACGCAATATAGGGGACATCCCTCATCAAAAAAAAAAAAAAAGGTTGAATCCTTATATACTAACACGCTTAATATCCGAAATGTACTTAAAGTGAAAGTAATCAATTTCTTTTTTGTAAGTCGCTTTTTAATTTCAATAAACATACAACTATGAATAAATACTTTTTAAAGTAACAAGTAAGAACGTTATAGTCAGGCGATTCCCTTGATTCTATACGCCACACAACTTTGCTTAATATGATTCTTTATTTTTATTTCTGTTATAAAATACAGTGGGCAGCCTTATGTAACGATAGATTCCTTCCGGGTTGTGCGAGTCATTTAGATTATGCAAATGCAATATTTGTGCAAATGCAGATTAGGCAATATGGCCGTTGAATACGGCCATAACATTGTCTTTTTGTTATCAACACAACTATCTTATCTTTTATGGACTTAGTCGTTACATAACTTATTATTGGAGCTAGGGGCTAGTAAAATCATAGCACCTGCCTCTTTCTTCTATGTTTTGACCGCCTGATATGAATCCATCTTAGAGGCGCAGGAGATCTATTATACGAAACATTATATGTTGTTACGTCTATGGGCTTAGCATCCATGAGAATTTTTCTTTGCGAAGTGGTCGGGGCAGTAGATCTATGTAATTAAAATTTAGCATTATTTTGGATTAAACACAAGTAAGAACGTCATAGTCGGACAAAGCCTATACCACTTCACTTAATAAACTCGTTTCACTAATTTTGGTAATAATACACCAAAAATGACACATTATTTTCATGCCAAGGCATACTTTTCATGAAAGCCCGCATATTGGAGAATTCCCAAAACATCGCATGGCACGATCTAAATTCAACAAGCTAAAGAATTTTTATTATTTTTCAGTTTCCATCGTAAAAAACTAGAAAATAGATTTTTTCTCTAAATAAGGGCTTGCTTTTCGTGATAATCCCTATATATGTTAGGATCTCAATAATAGACCTATGCGATCCAAATTCTCTACTGTTAATTTTTGTGCTAAATAGCTAAATGGACCAACTTTTTCCATAAAATATTAAAAGCGAAAACTTTTTCTGAAGTCGTTAGCACTAATGAGAAATTCAATGGATTCGGATGCAAAAAATAGACCTTTCGTCGTCCATGGATCAGATCTGAGTATAATAAAAAATTTTATTTTAGTATTTCGAGAGAACTTGTACGTTGAACATAGAAATATGTGAACAGACACCAGACGGACAGACATGCGTAGATCGATTCAGAGAATGATGATGATTCGGTTCATTGAATAAAAGGCAAAAAATAACTCTTAAGCCTGTGGACAATAATTCGACATGAAGTAGTCCCGCTATTATCTAATATAAAATGCAGCGCTATATACAATGGCTCTTAAAAACCCTCTCGAATTAAAACGCGTTGTAAGTGCGTAGAACGCAGTATCAGCGTATACGGCGTTTAGTTTAGACAATTGTCTAGGAAATGACTTCAAATTATATTAAAGCACGATATCAAATAGAGAACATATGTATAACTGCATGGTAGTCTCGTATACAACAATAAATCTCCGCTCTGCCTTACAATCAAATATCAAATATGTACACATTATATGTTCTGCAAATAGGTGTACATTGCCTTCTTTTTTTTTTTATTCATAGAAAAGTAGAATTTGCCATATTTCATTTAAGTGGAATTCCGTAGATTAAGTGCACAAAATAATCATAAATTTTAAAACACTTTCGTGAATAACTTACAATCAATCAAAGATAAATGTCGATCTAAAAGTAGGTGTAAATGTTTTTTTTTTTTTTTTTAAATTTAACATAAACATAATTTCGAGTCACAAATTCTCATTTGGCTAAGAATTTTCAGATGTTAATGCGTTTGCTTACTTAAGGAGGCGAGAATTCAAGAGATATTTTCAAGCGATTTTAGATTTCTTTACTTGTTTTTACACCTTACCTCAGCTTACGCGAATCTATGCTCTATCTATACTTACAAGGACTTGAGACAGACCCAACTTTTATTATCGCGATCGATTCAGAGCCATTTTTAGAATGGATCTATGCTTGTCTTTCCGTCTGTCTACTTTTCTTGTGTTCAATCTACAGGCCGCAATTTTTGAGATATTTCGATGAAGATTGGTACTCTGATGTGCTTTGGGCCAAGGACTAGCGCTGTTGAAAATGATGCGGATCGGACCCTTTCCATGTAACCTTATCGTCGATATAGGGATGGCAGAGTGCAGGGTGTAGAGTGGTGCAAGGTATCTTATGGTGGGCCGTGCCCCCTTACTATTGTAGTGCTTTTTTTTTTTTGTAATAGAAGAGAAGCAGAGAAGAAAGTCATAAAGTGTCGACAAGTTAAAACCTTAGAATTGGGGGAACAGTACAGCAGGAAAGCAGGACAAAGCAAGCGCCGTTTACTAAAATATAATGAGTGCAAGGTTTGTTCGTATGGACGTTTATATGAAAGGTGAGAATATAATCGTACGAAATTCAGGTAAATAAAATAAATATAATTAATAGAAACATAAAGTAGAAGATCTCACGCATTTATTAATGGGAAATTTTCACAAAATCATTGAATGCATTAAGTAATTTGTAAATATTATTAAAGAAAAAGCGCTTTGTAGTGTAGATAAACTTCTCCCTATTACTTGATTCATGTCAATATCTATTGTCACCCAAATATATGCGTTTTTTTAAGTCCTAATAGGTATGATGAATAAACAAAACGGTCGCCTGCTTGGCAAACGTTAGCAATAAAACTTATACAACTTTTATAGGCGTTAACGAAAGCTATTTCAATAATTTTTTTTTTTTTTTTTTTGTATCATAATTACCCTTTTCAAGTGTTTTCTGTTTTGCATTCGTTTACTAATAATAATTAACTTTTATTTGTTATTACATATACGTAATATTTTTTTTTTTTTATATATTTAATGCTGTAATGAGTGACATTCATTTTATTTAATTTAAACAAGTGCGTCAAATGATTTTGTTTATATACGAGGTATGCTCAAAAAAAAGGTGACTTCAAATTTTGTGGACTACGTACATTCGATTTTCGATCTTTTGTTGTTGTTATTTTGTTTGTTTGGATGTTCGCCAGTGTTGAAATTATCAGCCAATTTGCATTGTCAGTTCGTTTTTGACAGATATAAAGGTTAGACGTGTTTTAGTACGCTTGGCTATTTGTTGCTATTAAAAAAAATGGATGAAAGAATCTTTATTAAATTTTGCGTGAAAAACAACCGTGTAATAATCGTACTGCCGCCCCTCCCCTATTATAAATACAAAGTTATATTCTCCGAAGACATATTTCACAAATCGCTTTGAACAAGGGAGCCCAAGATCAGATTGCAAATTAGATTAGATAAAGAAAAGATTTTAGTCGTAGTTAAAAACCGAAACCGGCTTCATGCCAATATAGCTTTTTGATCTTTAAACACAATGAACTATGTATGAAAAAAAAGAAAAAAGAGAAGAAAACTCCGTTTGCAGCCCAATATATCTTCAGTTCGAAGAAGATTGCGCCGGAGTCACATCGGATGATGAAAAACGGATATACAAACGCAACCCATAGGCAAAATGAAGGCCAAGTGAGCTATTGACAAATTCGGGGTCACTGACGTGAATTCATTCATTATTCATTCATTTTAAGTTCTATTCCTGGCAGCCGCTGGTGTGACTTCACGTCACGGCAACATCAGGAGCTTCCTGTAAGTGCTGTCGCAGTAATAAAAAGTACAAAGCTTCACATAAATATTAAATTTTGTTTTTGCTCTGCTTCTCCGAAATTCATGCAATATAATGCTCAATAAACTAAGCGCGATAATCACAAGTGGTCTATTATCAAATATCTTAAAGCAATTGTTATCATACGATCATAAGAGCTGTATGTAGCACAGTATCGTCGCAGGTTAAGTTGTTAGCGACATTTTCATCATTAAAAGAAGAACGGACACAGTACACCCAAAGACATGTGGAAGCGTACCATCATAACGACTCTCTACACTAATTGTGCTAGATTGTGCTAGATAGGCCGAGTGAACGATAGAAAAGTCCAACTGGGACTTGTCACTCCACTTGCGATGCTCACAAGAATCTTTGCTTCTTTTATCTACCGCTCGTTTTAACGCATAACTTGTCGTCTGTGCAAGCGGATCTTTCAGAGTTGTTCACTTCACAATAGCAAAATTTTAATTGAGTTTATTATTAATAAAAATCTTATTTATAAGAAGATTGTTGTGCTAGTAAGACCATAGCGTCTCTGCTTTAGCACAATTAATTAAGAAAAGTGTAAATAAAAAATAAATATATACAATGAAAAATACAAACATAATTACAAAATTATTTGTAAATTATAAAAAGCTTTAATTGCGATTCCAAATCTATTGGAGTTGAAGATTGTCTTGATAATTATTATTACAATGTCAACAGAGCGTAATCTTAATGATATTAAGTACTGAGTGTATGAAAGGTTTACATTTATCACACGTCTGGATATCAACATCTGAATTTTCTCATATAAATACGAGCGCAGATGAGGTTATTAAGTAAATTAATTATATTTCTAGTGTTAAGAAACGAACGAAACGTAACCCATTTTTAGAGACATAGTCAAGGTTACGGTAAAACTTAAGTTAGCTTGATTTCGAATATTGGATAAAGGTGGCTAGGGACGCTCCTCGAAACATGTAAGGGTAAAATGAACATGACGATCAGCGCTTGGACGGGAGCTAGGTTTGAGACCGAGGTTAAAGATCATGATAATAATAAGCTCGAATTCTGCGTCTCTCATTGGAACTCTTGGCAGACAATCAGTGTCGCAAGCAGTGGTCGATATTAATGAGTCTGTTTCTAGTGCACTGGAGGAATGCGTAATACGTGGGATGAAATTCTCTACAAGATGGTATCAGCGTGAAAGATATATTTGTGTATCTTCGTCAAATAAATACACGTTACAATTGGAATAACTACATGCAGCTAAATCAATATATATGAAAGGATCATTTTCTGAATCGATTCAAGTTGGTCTGCCTATGTATCTTTACGTTCAACCTGCATGTCGCAATAGTTAAGATATTTTAATAAAATTTGGTACACTGACCTGTTTTGGCCCTAGAATGAATACTATCGAAAATGGTTTGTTTTGTATAATGTTTTTATTTGTTTTCTTTTTATTTTCTTATATCAATTCAATGCAGGGTTGCCAGGATGTTTGTAATAAATTTCCAATTTACAACGGTTTTTAACTCCATTATTAAGAGAAATGTTTCCACACTTCTTGACCGCGGACAGGAATTTCGATTGGCTCACCCTTTACTCTAAAACAAAATCTATTATATTATTATATATATATATATTATTATATATATACATATGTATAAAATAGCGCAATCATTTTGGCCATCTTCAGTTTGTGTTTTTGTTCCAAGCTTCGCCTACGATAAAAAACTGCGATTTTGCTTGTGTCGGCTTATGTTCGCGCTGCTGCTCTAACACTACGTTTCTCTCAATTCATTAAATTTCTTGACCATGTAAAGTTTAAAATAATTTTTAATTTTTATATTATTTTATTTAGAATTGATTAAACAACAAGTTAAGCAACGAAGAGAACATGAGCACAACAAAAACAATAAAGACAAAGAAGAAGAAGAAAATCGAAGAATGAATTAGCATTATCTGCTAATAGACCTTAGCTAACTTGTTATCTAAGGCAATGCCGTTGGTGTTCTTGCTACTAAAGTGACTGACTGCCATGTCACTGTTGGTGACGCTGCAGTTGTTCTTGTTGCTGCTTTTTTTAAGTGGTTATCTAAGTAAAAACTTGAGTAAGATTGTGCACGAGCTACTATGAATATACGATTGTGTGTGCATGTATGTGTACGTGTGTATGTATGTGCAAGGAATACAAATGTTGCTTATTATACATATGGTGCAAAAAATTATGACCATATGACCTTCAACTGTTGTATGCCACAGCTAGAGAGAATGTGCTTTTTTTTTTTTTAAATGTTCAAGAGTATTGTGGAATTTTGTAGAAAAGCTCATAAATTAATTGAGTTGAAAGAGCAAAAATAAGCTGAGAAGAGAAAGTTAAGTGTTTAAAAAAAAAAAAAAAAATAAATATATAAAGAAACACATCGTTAATATACATATTTCAGATTTTTGCAAACAGCAAAAATCTAAATAAAAAAGAGTGTTACTTAGCTTGGGCCGAAATGTTGATACTCATCATTTTAACATCATAGTTATCCAAGATAACGATTGAATTAAAATTGTTATACTTTTCAGTTTATAAATACATTTAATTGTTGATTATAGTTGTCCATGCGTGCATGCACGACTCAGCAGTTGTAGGGTTTGTGCGCTTATTCCAATTTAATTAACTGTGATTGCATCCGTTCAATAACGCTGAAGATATTCTAATATTTCAACGAAACTTCTACTAGTGGAACAGATTGCAGATGAATTGCAAGTACTTCGTTAACAATTTGGTTGTTTCACAAAGAAAATTAAAAAGGTATTGTAAAGAGATTGAACAATTCTAGGATGCAGGAAAGTCGGTAATTATCGCGTTAGAATTTCATCCCGATCAATAATACGTGGAGCAGTAACGTAACTGAAGATAGATATCGTATTTGTCTGAAAGATTAGTTTGGTTTGGCAACCTACTGTCTAGAGAAACCTAAAAGTTGGCGTAGGCTCGCCAAAGCGGAAATCACTGCGGACTGTCGACATGTGTCATAGGAAGAGGTTGGGTTGGTTGACCATGTCAGTTGGACACATCGCGCTGGCATAGAAAAATACATGTGTTCCTTTCAGGAAAGGGGAGATAGACAAAGTGTATCCAACTAGCCGGGCATAATTTTGGGAATAACATCACGCCGTAGGCCGGTCCACACTATATTCTACCTATGAACTTCTTTCGGCTTCGTTTCGTTTAGTTTGGTTTACAAACGGAATAGCAAAGTTAGTATACACACCCGGTGGTGTTGATTGTAAAATTAGAATGCTTAACCATTAACTTCAGGGTAATCTATGCATGCTGGAATGGTTCCGTGATCTTAATAATATTTAATTGATATGAACACGTTCTCAATGCGAGTTTTTATCTATGTATATATGCAATGCAACGAATGAATTTCATATGAATTTCGCATTTATGAAATATTCGAATATGTATGTACGCATATAGGCAAAATGGAAAAACAAGTCCAATTAAATAAATATTTCATTTTTTATTTTGCTTTGTTTCATATTTTACTTTGCTTTTAAATTTATTTGCTCTAAATTTTCTGCAATTGCATTTTATTAAATTAAGTTAGAATATGAAATAAAATAAACGATGTTCTACATCTGCGCGGTATGTCCATATGTATGAACGTGTTTGCATACATGCGGGCAATGTATTAGAAGAATGTATATATATGAATATGAAAAAAAAATGTTTTTTTTTTTTTACATTTTGCGCATTTACACAGAAACTGTAACTAATGACGCCACAGTCAACTGCTCAAAATTGTAGTAAATTTATATTTCATACACGTGCTGTTTGGAAAAGCAAAAGAAAACGAAAACAAAGAAGCAAGAAAATTACATTCGCGTGTGGCCGAACACCCCATGTACCCACCACGATCCCCCCATTTAAAAGACAAAGAAATTATATATAGACATATATATGTGTTTCAATGTACGACATCGTCTTGGGCATGGTCAATCTTTTCTATTTCTGTAAACTGGAAGAATGTTTACCAAGGACAAACCCCTAGATGAGCGGAATGTCTAGCTTGATTGCTTGGAATTTGACACTGACCAAGAATATATATGTACTTTTTTCTGAAGCTTCCTTTCGGGTGTTACAAACGTTTCGACAACATGATTATATTTCCATATTTCAGTGACGCGTATAAGAAGTTGTTATGTACGACTTGAGTCAAGTCCTCTGATATCTATGACTTGTTTGTCGAGACTATTAGTTGGAAACTTACCCAGCGACTGACTATACGTTTCACCAACTATAAATAACGGCATCGCAAACATAATATGCTTTGTTAGCGTGAACATTATATCCATTAGCCACAATGGTATGTGAAACATGCCATACATGCTGCATATAAAATGAAGCAAAATAGGAAATTTTCGCTTCTTATAACCAAAGATTAGCTTACCCGAGAATTGACATAAGGTATGTGAAAAATATATGAACAATAAAATAATAATATAGAAAAGGTAAATAAGACTAAAACGTCTTTATAAATAGTTGACATTTTTTAATGTTAATGGATGGTATCGGATCCGTAAGGTTTCATTCAATTAATTAATTTAATAGTCTTTTCCATATGCTGTTCGAAAATACGCATGCGTCATAGGGTAACCCTTCTCAATGTTATACCCCTTGTGTAGTGACTTAAAACTGCTCGATATATTGATGCACGTACTTTCGGTAAGCATAGAAAAGATGTTTTTTCTCGCTTGTTCAAAAGCACGAATTCATGGGTCGTTTTGGATTCGTTGTTCTTCACTTTCATTTGGCTTTAGGGTGTACCGAGTACAGATTATTCGTAGCAGATATCTAATCAATATCAGCTATAATCTGCAAACTATCATTCTAATAAAATTTATCGAGAATTTCTTAACAATTTTTAACAATGACCAGCAGGTTTGCAGAACCAATATTTCATCCATGTTTCACAATTTGATAAGTTTGAAATACTTGGCCCACTATTGGACCAACAGTCGTGATTAATTCAGTTTCTGTTGACCAAAGCTATATGAAGGAAAACGCTTGTGCATTAGCAAATGAGAAAAACGTTTTCTGAAGTCTTTGAAATCCGAAACGTGGTTCGAAAATATTTCATTGATTCATTGCTATAATTTATTGAAACGCATGTCAGCAAACGTAGGATAACAGTACAGAGTGAGAATGCCTGGAAAGTTGTTTTTCTTTTTTAAAAATATTTAAATCAAAATCAAGATGTATTAAAGTTAGGTCGCGTAAAATCTCGTTAAATCTTTGAAAGAGATTACGATCTTTTAAAAAAAAAAATGTACAAAATTGGAATTTATTATCCGGTTCGGTCGACTTAAATCTCTAAAGGTGATGATGCATCGGGGTGCAATTGGCCTCGGATTCGCTAACCCGTTAAGTAGTCTCAAAAATATCTAGCTAGTCTAGCAAAATTGCCTAACTAGTCAAAATTTATTTAGATTTAGGTAGTGTTGCAAAAAAACATTTCGATAAATTTAATACACCTTCTTTGCCTTAACGCTTAACATTCTTTAAAAAAAAAAAAAAAAAAAATGAGCGTGCAGTAAGAAAAAAAAAAAACAAGAAAGATGGAAACAAACTCACACACAAACGGACAGCTTAGTGATTAAAATATATGCATTAATGCTTTTGTAATTATACGAAACATTTCTGAGCTAAATGTTTGCATTTAGTCAAAAGTGTGATGATTTTTTTTACATTATCATCATCACGCTTTTTTTCTTCGCAAATGAAATTTATAACAAAAATGTTTGCTTGGTGCATATGAAACGATATACGTTGCACATGTATGCGTAATAGCAAAAACAATAGTGATAGTAACAATAATAATAATAATTAAAATTTATGATAAAATAAAATGTGGTTTGTATTGTTTAAGAAGAAAAGATCTCTTAAATGCGTCGTTTCATAAAAATTGAATTCAAAAGATTAAGAACGAGTAAAATAAAATTTTGCATTTATTTCTATTAAAATTTGAAGAGGAACAAGACGGACAGACCAGCTCGGTATAATAAAAGGTAGGACTGCTTCAACAGACAGCCGGACGGGCAGGGTTAAATCGATTTAGAATTTGATGACGATCGATGACGAATATATATACGTTGTGGGGTGTCCGAAGTTCCCTTGCGGGCGTTGCAAACGTTTTGACAAAATGAATTATTTCCCTCATCTTTCCGTGATGGGTATAAAAGTAAGTGAGTTTGTTTGGCTTTGGGAAATATAAACATACGAACATGTTGACGGAACACACTAACGGTCCACAACAACTCTAGCAAAAGTCAAAGGTAAACTCTTTGCGATAGCCTACAAGATGATTAACGAAATATATTAACGCATTTGTCGATAATTCCTGACAAATAGATGTCATCTCCGACAAAGAAATTATTATCACTTTCGGAACATGTTAAAATGTTTTATGTGATGAGAAGTATTCCAAAAACTTTTTTTCATTGAAAACAACAGTTTCTCGATTATTCGCTGATTTTAAACAAGGACGCACGGACATCTGAACAGATTGTGAATGCTCAAAAGGGATGTTTTTACAAGAAAACATCACAAAAATTCTACAAATTTCTCTCGGTAATCGAGAGATAAAATTGCTAGAGATAGCTGACGTCTTATAGATATCAAAAAGCATGAAAATTTGCTCACGGAACGCTTTTGTTTCAAAGAGGTATCGCGTTTACACACAGTGTAAATACAACATAATTAACGACCAATACGGTAGATACAACGGAAAAATTTGTTGAACTAACGCGCTGATTGCTGCACTAACCATCGTATTCTTTAGATCTGGTGTTCACTGTCTGATTAGCCAATTTCAAAACGATCCTCTAAAGAAAATCTTAAAACTAACGCGTATGTTGACGGTCTCTTTCAGCCGTTCGCTCTATAAAAACAAGTATGAAAACGATATTCGCCTTTGGCTGAACCATCTAGAATCTCCATCATCTTCGTTTTAAAGCGTGACAAAACCCAAACCTATGGAATTTCGGTATCTATAACACGGGACAAGGAAGGACCGTGTTTTTTGGATCTCTGTACAAATATCGCAAAATTATCCATAGAAACGGTTATCGTTGTATGTGTTGCGGCTTACGAATAACATATAGCACACATATATACCAAACCTCTTTGCTATTAAAAATAGAGGTATTCTCGGCTTACGTTGTACCGTAGGTGTGATTTGATCGATATAACCCACTTTCAGTACTAACTTATCTACAAGAACGCATGCGGATAATATCTTTAACTTTTACTAGCAAAAAATGAAAAAATCGGCGGCGCTCGCTCAATATTATTATAAAGCATTGAAATTGAATTGGTTTTTGATAGGGTAAAGCATTTCATTGATATAGCCGAATATCAATTTCTTTTATTTTTTTTTTGCGTTTGTAAGCCCGTCAGACATGGGTGATCATTAGTTTATGGACCTGAGAGGATTTGCGATATTAAATTTCATCGCATAGCCAACGAAAGATTTTGATCGAGAAGTATAAAAAATCTTTTTGAGAATGTAGTGACGATCCCGAGACGAACGATTCTTTATTGACATTAACAAAAAGCTCGAACTTACTTTCGAAAGTCGTATTTAGATTGCGCTCAATTTCGGTCGGCAAAATGACCCAGTTTTATATAACTTTTTCCATAAATGATTACTCATTTATATAATAATAAATACGTAATACATATATAAATATTTACATATTATATATTTATATATATATATATATATATATATATATATACAGTTGGTGAAAAGCTATTGATATTTTGTACTTGTTTTCATTTATTTATGTATTTTTATTTTCCTTATAAATATTTAAGAAAGCATTTGACTTAAATTTGAGCCGCCAAGTTAGCTCTCCCGGGGCTCTTCAGATGTGTCTTCCGTCCATATGTGTGCAAACGCAAGTACATTTGTTCGCTTTATTTATACGCAAACATATATGTGCACACATTCTCCACATGTGTAGGGAGATGTGTACACATTAAATGCCACTTTAGAACCCAATGAAACTTTTGCTTTTACCACCTCACTCTATAAAGCATTGTTTTTTTATAAACTTCAATGCTTAACAATATTGACAAGTAAAACTCATCCTACGGTAACTAAAAACTTAATACAAACATGAATTTACGCGCTCTCAGGGCATATATAGACGAATAAACAAACACATAAGTAATTTAAAGTATCAAATGTATGCCTCCTATACGTAAATATAAATAAATATATATATATATATATATAATATAGGTAGATATGCGTATATGTACTTGTAGATAGTAGTTATAGTACATGTAACTTGAACCCCTGGTATTGTTACGATTTCTCTATTTCTTTTATTTTAGTGAACATCCTTCATTTATCCCAACTTCGTGTAGCAAAAGATTAAGAGCATAACGATGGCAAGAGATAATGCTAGTGTTTGTTTTTGCTGTTGCCGTCTGTAACATGTTCTTTATACATCTCTTTTGCAGTACTTACATTTATATATAAATATATATATATATATATATTTAGTCAGCAAGTCATTCATTTTATCGTGCTTGCTATACACAAAAGAAGAAACACTGTTTTATAAGACTGGCGTTGTCGTTCTCGTTGTCGTTGTCGTTGTCGTTGTCGTTGCCGTTGCCGTTGCCGTTGTCGTATTGCTATTGATTTTATGCTTTTTCTTCGTATGTGTGCAGCATAACTATATTAGTTCACACATGTTTGCATTTACTCGCTCTTCCTTGTGTGTTTTCTTGTGTGCATGCAGGAAAGGATATGAATACACATTTGTATGTACGATACGGTACGATACGATATATATAATATATGCACAAATTCTCTTTTTTGGTACAGGTTCGTTGAACGTGTTATTTGTTTATGCCTGTGTGCGCGTGCATACGGACATACATATGTATTCATAAGTATGTTTATATGCAAGTACCTTAAATAAATTTATACAGTTTTCATTTAGTTCTATTCCTGATGCGGCTGCTGCTATCGTTCTCTTTTTCTCTTAAAGTATAAGATTTTCCATTCAATTTACGACGATTTTAATCATGTCGCGCGCAATGTTGATATAAGCGACAGAGAGAGAGAGAGAGAGAGAGAGCGAGAGATCAAGGAAGACAAACGATATGTGTGAAATATAATAAACTCGCAGATTGTACTATCAAATTGCATTATACATATATGTGACTATGCAGTTTATCTTAAATATTGTTCTGCTCTATTCTATATGTTCAATGCCGATTTTTGGTGCATCTAATATTTATACAATCGTTATTGTATTAGTTTGCATATTCCTTATTAACTTGTTTGCATTTTGTTTTTGTTGTTTTTGTTGTTGTGCAACATGCAATCATAGAGAAAGCCTGATAAGCTGACAAAATGTAATCATCAAGAAATAAAAAAGCGAGATGGAGTAGCTAGAGATTGCAATGAAATGCAGTGATAATAAGCTTACGAGACGAATTGCAACGAATAAATTTGCTTATCAAGCGAATTCTATAAAACGAACAGAAAAGTTTTCCTTTCTTCTACACCTCACTCTTTTCGATAGGTGCAGAAATGTGACCAACTCCGTTTCTTGGGCATTCAAGTTTTTATGCCCATCACAGCACGTGTAAGATGTAAAGTTTGTATACGTTTGTATGAGTTTGATCGCTACATATCTTTGCGATTTGCTATTGAACTTAAGAGATTGGCTTAGGGAAATTGTCTCACGAGATCTTACAAACTTTTGGCTACAAAAGGTACATATATCCCACTTGTTATAGGGCGACGAATACCCTCCAAAGAAAGTGAGAACTTGATTGATTGATGATAAATTCTACAAAGGTATTAAGACATTTTCAACATATTTCCAAAGTATTTAAGGGACGCGACCCATGCATCCCCAAAGCGTGACGGTTCACTAACTTTAGTATTTCACCTATAATAGCAAAAAACCCTCGTAAAAAATTTCATATGTTCATTTTGTTTTGGTGGGAACCCAACTCGACCCGATTGCTCATAAACGGTACCAACTTCTTTTAAGCAAGATTGCCTGAAGTGTTTGAACGCAGGTTTTTTTCTTTTTTTTTTTTTTTAATTAAACACAACTTATTTTATAATGGAATGAGTACATAATGAAGATATAACCGAAAATTGTTATTTCTTTTGTATATAATTCTGTCAAAAATTCAAATTTCATTTTCTGCTTCTTCTATTTTTCAAATCCTGCGAGCCTTGGTAACTTATTAAAGGAAAATATTTGGGTTTTCGATTTCAAATGAAGCTTTCACGAGTTATCAAGTTTAAGTGCAAGAATTTGCATTTGAATTTTTGAAGCTTTTAAATGAAAATATATAAAAATTATAATTAAAACATTGCTTTTTGATGTGCTTAAAAGTTCTTCTTCTTGCTATATGTGAAAGAGTGTTATACCCTACACAGTACAGAGCGTATTTTTCCTATATTGTATTTGTTTTTTTTTAATGGGCGTAGTGGCATCGCACTGCCAACTAGTGGCCCTACGGTGAGGCCAAAGCCATCACGGTACCGCTTTCGCATTACCTCGAGATGGACCCTTATGGATCCTTGATCCCCACTATAACTGCTAACAGGTTTCCTGGCGTAATGTCTAATTACAGAGAAGCCTGTTTCTTAAATATGCCCAAGCCGGACAGACGCACGCAGTGTGCTGCGCATGATCACTTATGCCTTGGCGCCGCTTTCAGCTTGCGCAAAAGATGTTTACTTTGTAATACTTTCACTAATACCTAAATCGGTGCGGCATGCATCATTTGTGCGTAGGCTACACTGCGTATAAGTTTGTTTTGGCCCGCTCACGTTTGGAGTAATTTTGCGCAAAGTGGTAGCGGTTGATAATGCTCTATACGAAATCTTCTTAACGCCTTCTGCAAATGTAAATTTCACAACTACACAGATACAGGGCGTATTAAGTCTATACTGAGGTATGTAACACCCACAGGGATTTCAGACACATCCACTTTTTGTTATACCGCTACAAGATGCTCTCCCCACCTGATGTCTGTCCACGTGTCTTTATATTTAGCCTTTATGTTTTGGCTAAAGGACAAACTCCATTGGAATTGGATAGTACCGAACCACTTTTTGATTATTTACCGTTGTGCAAAAAAAAGGCACCTTTTAAAAATTGCTCAAAAAAAATCACTGAGTGATAGTCTTTCGGCATTCTAAGTCGTTGTGGAAAACTTCGAGCGGAAGAGGTAATTTCGTGAATTTTCGACCATATAATCTTTCGTACGAACACTTTGTAAGTTTCATTTTCAATATTTCATTTTGAGGATCAGTTTGCAACTATACGTTGCAGAAATTTGGACCCGAGCGGGTATAATAAAGAATCGACCTATCTTAATATGTAGCGTAAGACACAAAAAGTTAATATATACAAGTTGATATATATACGTTCCTAGCTGAATTCCAGATACCAAATTTGAAAATGAACGTAATGCGTTTGTAGCATCCTTGCTATAAATGATAAATTAAAATGGTGAGAATTTGAACATGTTTTTATCAATAAAATTTACAAAATATCTTATGTGTTATTTACTTAGTATTTTTATAAAAGCAAATATCATCTGGAAAGCCATTTCGCATTTCGCGTTCCAGTATTTTTCTATACCTGAGAGATCTATTTTAAAACTCTTCCAGAAGGCATCGATAATTGTGATTGACTCTCTCTTTTCTCTATATTCTCTTTTCTGATAGATTTGCCGCCTAACTCTTCTTTCATAAAGTTAACGTCTTCCGGAACAAGGGAATTATTCGATCATTTTTTTTGGTACTTTTTCGTAATATATCTTCTTTTTTGCTACCATTTACCCAGCCATTCACTCAGGATATCCGGTATATGTGGATGATCAGGAAGGATTCTATGTAAATGAAAGATTAAAGCGGGAGTTGTATTTGTGCACATTCGACTTGAGAGATGTACCAAAGACGATCAGCGATCAGATTAAGGAACGAGCATTCCCGGGACTTATTCTGCGTTATAGGAGGATCTGCAGGACGGGTGAGTAAAAATAATGCTCAGAATGGTAAGTGATTGCATTAAGAGAATTAATTGATCGACAAATCCCTTTTAGCTCTTTAGAACACTTAGAACACTATCGATTCCATTTAAGAAACATATTGAGCTGTAGATAGGAGAGGATACCTCGTCGATTAACAAAAATTCGAGAATCATATAAATTGTTTGTAATCGATTTAACGTTTACGCTAATGTTAATAATTAATAGTAATGAAAATGACTTAAAAAATTTTAGTTGCGTGCAATTAACTGAGACTTCAATAACGCTACGTTGCGCACGACAAATGCATTTCAAAATTGTTTTATATAATAATAAATGAATAAGTATGTGCAGATGCCTTTTAATAATTTTTTTAATTATTTGCATTGCCCAGTGTGTTGTGACGAATGTAATGACAGTTGAGAGGCCGCATGCTTTATTTTCGGTCTGAACGTATCGTATCGAATCGAATCAAATTGAGTGGAATCATAAAAGGAATTTGTTACAAATGTTAGGCAAACATAAGTTATGAAAACAACGACTGATGTAATGAACGAGCATGGCGTGTAAGGCATATATGTGTAAAACGCTGACGCCAAATGCCAACAACGTATCAATGCAAATGCATATAAATATTGAATATGGATTGAAGTTGGCACTCTGTTAATATTGACATATATCTACACAACCAATGCTTTGCTGTCATCCATAAGCAGTAAATTAATGCATTTCATCGCATTTACGTATAAAGAATTTTGTCGCTGTTTTTGTTTTTATGGGTGATTTTTTATAACTATTTAATGCCTAATGGTATTTATATTTCGTGGCCGACAAGGCCTTCAGCTAAATGGAGCAATAAAGCTACAACACACAAGCATTACTTTGCAAATTAAGTAAATACCAAAATTTACACGCGTTACCATGTACGTGTACCTGCGTTTCTGTCCCAGAAATGACATGTTGGAATTTCAATGATTCCATAACATAAAAAAAAAAATCAAAAAGAAAAAAACAAGCAATAAGATACAATTTAGTTATGCATACTTGTATATATATATATATATATATATATGTATATAATTATAATATATAATGTACAAAAATTTTATTAAAAACCAAAACGATTGTCGGTTGTTTTTGCTTTGCTTGACGAGTAGGTTTAAAGTTTCCATGAAAGAGACAAACGACGGCTGAAGACGAGCCTATTTACAACAACATATCAGTTGCTCTTCTTTGAAAATATTTTTTTAAATAAGATTTGCCCATGAATTGTGAAAGAAATACAGGTTTATGTCCGCTTCTATACAAATCTTCAAGGCCCTCCAAGTCTTATATAGACCTTGAATATTTCCGAAAGTCGGTTTGTTTTTTATTTAATACGGTTAATTAGAAGAATTAGATGTAAGTAACTCTGTGCCCGATATAGTTATAGATTTGAATAAGGAAAGAAGGCAAGCCATTTTCGAAACCTATTTTTTTTTTTTTTTATTCACAGCCTTGTTTCTAAACTACGCATCACTTAGCAGAGAGACATTCTGTACATGCATGGCAGCGGAGATGGTCAGGCAAAATGTAGAAAAAGAAGGATATAAGGTTTCACACAGCAACTTGTTTGATGTACACCTCATCGGCAAAAGCTACGTCCTTATCGATCGAGAATTGCCCGTAGCTGGGGCCATATATTAAACTTCGTCAATGATATCTATCTCGATCAACGGTTTCACATAACGGCGGGAAGGATTTTAGCTTCTATGTTGTGAACTATATCGGTTGGCCGTGTTTTTGGCCGTGATATGTGGATAATCGACTGCGAACGATATCTTTTTTAAAATTTTTACATACCATTAATATATTTATCAATCTACGCCAACCTTCCGCCCAATGTTTGTTTCAATAAAAAACTAACGGTCTTGCGGACCTGGACTTGCTTAAATTCTTACTCACATTTACACGCTATATCTTAGATGAAGAATATTTCTTCTTCTTTCTTTGCAAATAGAACGACAAAACTGAGTATAAATGTAAACAATAGATGTAAACAATGCTATTAAATTTTATTTAATGAAAATTATTTAAAAAAAAAACATATTTTTTCTAATTAAAAGTTGCATAACAATAGGTGGTGTCGTTACTCTTAAATAACTGTAAGCAAATGTGTTGATAACAAAAAATAGCTAGGAAAAGAATTTAGAAATGTAATTAAATTTTAAACATACCGGTCTCATGGCTTAATGACAGCAATAGCGTAAGTAGAAAATTCTGACCAGGTATGCTTGAAATATTCAAAACCTACACTTGGGCATGATATTGCGAAACGGTAATGGGTATGAAAACTATTTTTTTCAAATATCGCTACACAAAACAAAATACGTGGAGAAAATTTGTAAAAGCTTTATGGCTTCTAAAGCTTGTTGAGAAAAAAGCAAAGAAAAAAACAAATAATAATAATAAGACAGCATAACATGTTGCAACGTTTTATTAGACAAGCGAAAACAGAAGAAAACAAATGTTATTAACCTTTAATTATTAGCAATAGCATGTTATTGAAAAACGCACCATTAAAAACACTGTGAAAGAAACGCTTAATTTGATCGTCTTGCGAATAATAGCGAAACAAATATATGTTAAATTTTTTAGCATCATTGCGCATGTAAACAATTCCTAGCATGACGAAAATTTCAAGCGGAATGTATGTGATGGATCGATCATCTGCTCATGCGCGTACTATGAACGGCATAAAATAAGTTCGGCTAGTGGTCCTCTAAATCGCCGAAATGTACGGGTCGTAATTATCTTTACTGCTTGTTTGTTGCAAATACAGATTGTGTGGGTGTGTTCCCTGTTATAAAGCCGATTTTGATGATGTCGATGATTTTCCGAAAACGTGTGGAAGAAAACAAGAGTTTTGCAAACTGTTAGTTACATTTTTTTTTCTTTTTTTTTGTGGTAATTGACCATGCAAAACCATATAACAGTTGTACAATAATTAAAATTATATATATATGTACATATACATTTTATGGCCATCACCGTGAATAGCATATATATATTTTGTCGTTCGTTTGCGACATCCAGGAGGACGCTTCAGAGATCTCTATGAAGCATCTATATTCCTGATCGATACCATATTTTCATTCAATTTAAGCAAATGCCTTCTGTCCGTCCATGGAGCATATTGCTCTAGTCCCCAAAATGAGTACATTAGAACTTCTTGTATGCAGATTGGTATTGAAAAAGAGTCAATTCGGTCAATGGACACGCCTGTAGTCTAATATAAACTGAGAACTTTCCTAGTCTTTGGCTTTATGGGTCACTGCAATAAAAATTTCGATGTGTTTTCGATACAAATGGAAAAGATACAAGCCACGCCTACCCAATATTATGAGGTATCAAAATTTAGTTTTCTTCGTCTTTTTTTTTTTTTTCAAGATAAAAATGGTCGGTATAAGAGTATCGATCACACCTAACTGTAGTTCTCCCAGTCGTTATTTTTTTCCAGCAAAAAAACAGCTTTGCATTAATAATAAAACGAAATTATACACGTTCAGGCAGGTATGAATGTATGCCATTTCATCACAATCTAAAACGTAATTTCATTAAATGCGTTGTGCTAAAAATATTTGGTCATATGTATTAATAGCGTGTGGAGAAATGCGACTAACTATTCCATATGATGGCAATTAAAAGAACAGCTCATAAAGCTGACATGATCAGAACCATCGAGACAAGTGCAGATGAGCGCGGAAGGGTATAAAGTTGCTTTGTAATCACTGGATATCGTAATACGAAAAAATCGAGTGTCTTCCTAAGCATTTGAATATGTTTTGCGCATAAGCTGTTTAAATATGCATTTCGAACTGATCGTAATCCGCGTACCATAGATAAAAAGAGACATTGAACAAGAGCCACCTTGAAAGGTAATATAAATAAAGCTTGTAAGGAGAGACTGGCATGGTCACAATTAAGCATATATACATACACATGCATTTTAAGATACTTGTTTCATTGCGACACAATTTGTGATTTCATGAAATATAGTTGCGTTTACATTAGTTTATTATGCTCATACGATTGCAAGGCGTTGAGTGAATTATGCGACGATTAATCAGATCAATTTTATTCCGTTAAGTTTTTATTGAAAATAAAAAGCACTTACATCCGCCTTGGAGTGCATCTTTCGAAATTCATTAACCAAAACTAATATAAGGACAAATAAAGATAGTTCGAAAAATTCTGAACGTGGGAGTTTCACTTTCAAACTTGATTTTTGCCCTCTAACTAAAAATGGATCTTCTCAGGTTATATAGTTTTCGTTTCTCACTTTTGCAGTTGACAGCGCTACAATTATAGGCCGGCGTAACGAAATCGGCTTAGAATCTTCAATTGGTGGAGACCGGATATTCTGTTAAGTACTTAAGTCATACTTATTCTTATTACATAAAAAAGGCTCAATATGCTGCACTAGGTCTTTGTATGGTCCATGTAAAAGTACTACACTTTTTGTAAAGTTGTAAGCATTTTGAAATTGTTTTAATAAATTTGATGATTTCCTGGAAAGGCTTTGTCTTTCAATTAAGAAACACTTAAAACTCTTGACATGAGAATAATGCAAAGCAAACATTTCAATTTTAACAGTTAGAAAAATGTATGCATACATAAAATAATTCAAGTCAGCAACTATATATGTACGCACCTATGTAAATTTATATATATAAAGGTAAAATCAATAAAACCGTACCCATCAAGGTAAAGTTATTATAGACAAAACATTTCATTTTGTTTTCATACACACAAAGATATACCGCACATGTTCATATATATATATATATATATATCCATTCATCATGAATATGAAAAATAACAAAATCAAAGTTCAATGGCATTAGCTAAGTGTGTAAAACTACACTTTTGTCCTCTTCGCCTTTGCTGCGCAATTTATATCATAGCCAGTGTTTCTGAAACTAGTTTTGAAAGATCAACCGCAGTCTGTTTGTACTCATGGCGGGATAATCTTATTTATAAACAAATCGACACGAGTTTGAATGTGAATTGAAAAAAAAAAAAATTGGTATTCTATAAAATTGGGTAGGCGAGGCCAATCGCCATCCATCTTTGCACAAGTATCGCAGTTGTACTCAGGGAATATATGCGAAAGTTTTTATTGTTGTATCTGTTGAGGATTGAGAGCCATGACAAGCTATGTATAAGAATGTTCAACGTTGCTGCCACATTCAAAGGCGTGGTATTTTAGTTTCTATGATTGAAAGAACGTTCACCAAGAACGAAAACATAGATCGGTCAGACAGAGGAGCATGTCTAGATGGACTTAGAATTTGGTATCGATCAAGCATCTATATATAGCGTCTCTCTGACCATCTTGTGGATGTTGCACGCGTTTTGGCAAAACGTGTATAATTCCAAGCTCTCGGTGATGGGTATAAGAAGAATTCCTTTTATAGAATTCATTTAATTCTATTGCTTAGATACAACTACTGTACAAATAAGTTGCGTGAGAAACCGAATCAAATTATATGTAGTTAGTTAATCATGAGCCGCGTTTATAGCTTGGCAGTCGGTAAGAATAATGAAAAAAGCGCTCAACAAGCTGCTCTTCTATGGCTTGTAAACTGATAATAAATTAACATGAATCTCTACATATTATATCTGCCGAATGTTTGGAATGCATAGAATATATCCTAATCTACGATCTAGGAATTTCAACTCAGCGCATCCATCACAAAATTAGAATTCATATATGATATGACTACTTTCTCATTAAAATTTGTCAAACTGTAGTGCAAGATTTGCTCATAGCTACGAATAAGTCATTTATTATCAGTTATGGAGTGTACATAATCATAGTCATCATTTTAATTCAAATAAAGTAAAACTTGAACGATGGAAGGACATTATTTATCTAACTTTGATTTGACAACTGAATCCTTACATAAATCGCTAGGTTAGAATATATTACGTTATTGCTATTTAAAGTTCTTCGTTTTTATTGTTCACCAACAGAAAAGAGTGAGAGAAAGGGAAAAAAGAAGGGGGTATGTGTCACTACTATTATTAATTTTTTGATTTTATTTTGATAAATTTTAGAATTTGGTCAACACAGCAGTTTACGCACGTTTATCGGTTAACTTTTTTGGATGTGAAAACCAAATGGCGATTGGCTGGCGACAATGTATATTTATCGGAAATATAATTAGGATACATATATATATATATATATATATATATGATGTGATGGGAAGAATTGTAAAAATAATTTCTTTTCGAATACATTTTGAGAGTCTCTGTCATGCCTTTAAGCACATGCATACATATATGTATTTGCATATATGCATATTCGCTATGCAGTGCAATTTAAAGCATTTATCTAAACACTTCACCTTTTAAAACATATAAAGTGAGAAGCGCACGCACATATACATGTAGAAATATATAAATTAATATATATGCATGTTTGTAGCCATAAATGTAAATTTACAACTCAGTTGAAGTTCACAGTCAAACGTACTTGAGCTCGTATGCGTGTAATGGGAAATAGAATACAAAAGTTTTCAAGTAAAAGTCTTACTTATGATAGTCATACTAGACACCGCTATAGCAATGTGTGTACACAAGCGAACGTACTCATAGATTTATGTACAAATAAAGTTTTATGCTCTCCAATACCGACAGGCTAACAACAGAATTTTGCTTTTAATATAATTGCTAATGACGATGATGATGATGATGATTATGATGGTGATGATGGTGATGATGGTAACGATAATGGCGATGATTGTGGAAGCAGAAGAAATAAGAAAATATCCAGATAAACTCAAAAATGGAAGAATTCTTGTATAGAATAAAACTTATAAGACACTTTTGTAGTAAAAAAACTACAGAAAGATGCTCCCACAGCCCTTCAATTGGCATAATTGAGAAATAAGTTTAAACAATAACAATATTTGTCATAACTGTTATTAATATTTGATTATAATCGAGCAAATATGTCTATAGTTGCTGTAAGTAGAGGGGAACTATAAGCGGTTTCTTCAAATTTCCTCAGCTATTTTCAAAAAGTTTTTCTTTTGCGTATACAAGGAAAGAAGAGAGATGAAGATGAAGAAAGCGAGCATTCTCTTACATTTGTCGCATTATTATGATGCATTTCAATGCATCTAAATTTAACGAAACATGTAAGCGTGATTGATGGCCTTTGAATTTCTTTTTGACCTTTCTCCGTAGGAAAGAAAAAAGTTTTAAGTATGGAAAAGAAGAGAAAAAGCGAAAAGGATTCCTAGACAAGCAAAATCGCAAGTTACTTCATATAATCATTTGAAAGTTTAACTTACATATTTCGATTATCAAATATTTTATTTCTAAAAAATTTCTTTTTTATATTTTTACTTTAATTTAGGAAATATGAAAATATTTGTATAGTCATTGTGATGGTAAAATTAATCCCTCTCGTTCTCCTAGCGAATCCTAACACGAGCCCCCACATGAGCCTCAGAGGCTCGCAGTCAGGAAGGATTGTCGTATCTTGGATAGGAAGCCCGCAATCGACCCAAAATTTGGAATTGGCGGACTGTGCACACCATTTCAGAGCAGTGACCGCAGTATCACATTTAATAATTTCTTTACAAGCCGTGAACTGACCCAATGTTTGTATAAAAATGTAATGCATGTTTAATGGCTGTTGTAATGAAGCTAAAACCTCGAAAATTGGCAAAAACATTGAAGGTTCTTGCGCGTAGGTTGGTGTCGCAAATGGGCAGAATTGATCAAACAGCACGTCTAGAATGCAACATAAACTACGAGCCACTCTCGTTTTTGAATTTTTGGTCATTACTTGAAAACTACGATGGACACGCGACAAAAATTTCAACGTGCATTCTGCAAAAATGACACTAATCAGTCACGCCTATCCAATACTACAGCCTATATATAACCTAACAAATGGACAAATATAAAGCTTAAACAACATCCTGTCCAAGATACAGGATGCGTTTTGGACTGTTAGCCTGTGAGACTCATTGTGTTAGGATTGGTTATAAAAGTACGTGGTGCGATTCTAGTTGTATATGGCCATTCACTCAAAGAATGGCCCCCATACACGTAACGGCCGTGATGGTCAAAAAAAAAATGAGGAAAGAGAAAAAGATAGTGGCCGCAGCCTAGCGACGGCGTTCCGAATTGCGTGTAAGTGTTATACCTTTACCGACTAAACCTATTCACTATAGTGTTACGAACGCTGATTTTGTGGTCGTCATTGTTATCTACTTGGCTATTTATACAGATCAAATGAACTGTTGAGGAAAAACGAAAGGAATGTGCCTTTTTCTGTAGATATAAAAATCTTGGCCAGCCTAACATCGACTGCAAAACTGCATAATAACATATCCATGATGATGCTCTCTATTTGGTAAAAAAAAATTGTAATCAATTTTAATGAACTGATACGTCGATGGCTTAAAAAGTACGTATACATCTCAAGGTCTTTACGATGTATTTATAACAAAAATAATAAAAAATATGCAAAAAGAAAAAAAAATTGAAAAATGTTATCTTTATTGTTTGATAAAATTTCATTAACGCAATACGTTATGAAGTAAATAACTATCAACGTAATAATATATAGAGAGCACGATTTATATTGAAAATGTTGGAAAGAAGCGTTCGAGCAGCTGCACTTAACGAAATTTAATCAATATTTATAAATGTTGAAGCGAAACATTTCTTCACATAAATATTACACCTGCTTGCGAAAGGTGCTTTTTTAAGATGAATTTTTTTTATTTGTTTACTTATGTATATTTTTTTTTTTATCGTTACTCTACACTTTGGTTTCATTTTACCATAATACAAGCAACAATAAAACCGCTGCATTTAATTTAAGCCGGACTGCAACCACCAGCTTTCAGTTGGTTCAGCTGTGGTCAAGAGCGCTGCTGTGTTTTGGCTGTGCTGTCTTTTTTTAGCTAACACCAAACACCAAACAGCTGCTTGCTAACTGAACCGCACGCGAAACAATGGCAAACTCTGTGAGGCAATTTTTTTTTTTCCTTTTTTTCTCTCTTTATGAATTTAGTTCGTTTTCAAATATTAAGTTTATAGTTTTAAGCAACTACAGGCAAACAATTTATTCGACAACTTTTAATGAGTGAAAGTATGTTTCTCATAAGCACAACAACCACAGCAGAGACAAATAAAAAGGAAAGGTAGATTACGGGTACTTTTTCGATTACGGCTAATATTAATCGCAAAAGCGAGTGCAAAGTGTATGTAAAGGTTAGGCTTTTTAATATCGATCTACAGTTTTTCCTAATTGAAAATGTTTATCTCTTTAGTAGTTCTATCTGTCTTTTACAATCCTTACAAGAGAGGAGAAATGGTCCTTATGCTCGAAATTATCTTGAAGTTTACAAGCATTAGTTGACAGCCGCGTTCGTACAGTGCAGGGTCCATTCAATGAAGGTATCTATTATTACTTTGACCGTAAAAGCAAATGTTTCATTATATATGCTCGCCTTGAAACGGAAACACTTAAGAAAGTACAACATTTTTCTAAGCTGTGGTCGGTACTAGTGTCTAGAGTCGAAAACGGAACGTTCATATAAACGTACACACTTAAATTAACTTCATGCCAGATTAAAGGTAACGCGTTGAGGATAAAGACGCCCAACAAATGTCTCTTGCTGAACAAACTGAATACCTTAGTTTTCTTCTTTTTTAAAAGCAAATTGCATTTTAGAGAAGAAAAGGCCCCTTTTCGATGGGTATCTACTTGCAAATACCCTTCGAACGCGACGTAAAAGGAATTGAAATAATTCTCTTATTTCAATGGAAATAACTAACTACAATAATAGCTAGTGGAGAAACACTAACTACAATAATAGCTAGTTTTTGTCCTATGAAAACTTTAACCGAAAACTGCTCATGCTAATTACTTGCTTTTGTGGTAACTGATTACAGTGTCACAAACACAGGCGTAATGGCTAAGAAACTAAGAAAGCAACTTCAACGCTAGGAACACTAGGAATCATTCGATTAATACGAGGCCGAGGGACGTAAACCATTTTTAAATTAAATAACAGTTCACGCGAAACATTAGAAAGGAAGGACTTGAGACAATACAAAATTGACTTAGGCACGTTTGATGTCAAGCATCGCCCACCATTAATTACTCCACATCGCTTTACAGTTCGAAAAAGTGGTCCGATCTAAACCATTTTAAAAAACTTTCGCCTCTGGGCCTTAACACGTCGATGTGCCAAATTTCGTCGAAGAAACTCCAAAATTTTAACCAGTACAGAATAAAGGAGATTAAGATGGACAGACGGACAGAAAGTGATTCTGAATCGTTCTGTATAATAAAAAGTGGGTCCATCTCATATATCCGCACGAACACAGATCACAAGTGGTGTAGCTTGCGACAAATTTAAAAAGAAAACTTTACATTTGCATACATACTTCAACGACATCAGCTCACGTTAGATACTGGTATGAAGCAATCTCAATCCAATTCGTAATCACTGATGCGCCTCCAATTTTATTTTAGAACATATAAAATTGTTTGAAAACAAGTAAGACCACTATGGCCGACTAAGACCGATCATTAGATACTCTACACCACTTCGCCTAATACATTCAGTTATTCATTTTCGTGATAACGCCACAAAAATTATACATTATTTTGATCCAAAGGCATAATTTTTTCTATGGCATCCAAATTCCTTAATAACGTTGTTGTTGTGGCCTTAGCATTCCTAAGAACACTTTTAGGGGAAGGGCGCTTATGATTCAAATTTGTTTTCCGTTTTCAGTGAAAGTTTATTTTCCTTCCTCCTTATAATCCTTATTTGGGGGCGCGTTTCAAAAAATAGACAGCAGACGAAATAGATAGCAGGTGAAAAGATGAACTTGTCTGCACATAATTTTAGAAAATTTTATATTAGTCAAGAATGTGTGTGTGTGTGGTTCGTGTTGGCTTTGCCAACAGGTTGCAACAATGGAAGGAAATGAGAAATTAATATATTTTTCTTAATTTTATTGGGCTTCGACTTGGACTTAAAAATTATAATAATTAATCAATAAAAATTATAAAGATTACTTAAGATAGAAGGCTATTAGAAAATTTTTTAAGGTAAACCTACTACACGTGCAGATGGTAATTACAATGAAAATTGTTTGCTTACACAATACGTGAAACGTTAGTTTTATTTTTCTATAGAATTATTTTTCTTAATTGGATTTTACAGCTGAGTTAAAGCGCATAAAGAAAACATAACTTGCTTCGATTGTAATCAAGTGACGTGATGGTGGCAGATTTTCAGTTTATCTATATACCGCGTGCATATAGTTTTATTATATACATATACATTTACATATGCACAAGCAGTATGAATAATAGTAAAATCCTCTTATATATGTTAATATTGTAAAGAATTCTGTTTATTTGTTTGCTGTTGTTTCGTTCTTTCTTTTATTCTTTCTTGCTCGTGTACACATTCGCTTCTTTCAATATTCTTTTATGCACTTGTAGGTGTGTGCGTATTTTTTGTGCATATGTGTATATGTATATATATTCTGTGTAGAAATGTACTTGTATGCCTACAAGTGCATTTAAAGTATCCTTGAACTGAATTTTAATGATTTTTTTTTTTTAATATACGTGTATATGTGTGCCTCTGGTTTATGTTTCATTTAAGATGTTTTTATACTCGACACTGTGAATGGTATACTAAATTCTAATACCGCTTGTAACTATTCAAAGGAATGCGTTGAAAAATTTATCGATTAAATAGAAATGTTCTCGAAATAATTGATAATTGACTTTAAAATAAATTAAGTATTTTACAAGAACTTAATTGATCAACGCATATATTGCAGATCTTTACTGGGCTTAAAGCTTGCTTTCTTGTTATATTCTCATTAAACGATGACGAATACCCAAAGGTTTGTTGCATTTAGCTGATAATTGCGTCCAAGTCAAGCTACTGCCTGCCATTATAAACGAATGTCGTTTTTGTCTTCTGCTAACCACTTATTATATGTCGGACAAGTTCCTTCAGTTTGCCAATATAAGTGATTTGTTTTCCAAGTGTCATAAATTTTTTTTTTTACAAATTTAATAAAAACCGTTAAGACAGACTCACTCACTACATGTAGAATTAATATTATATATGTATATATATATGTATATATATGTATACATCTACGAGTGTATATAGATTTTTTATCACCAACGAAATAACGAAAATGTCATGAATATAATTTAAACAATTTAAATTTAAATTTAAACTTTAATGACAATTACCTTCTTAAGATGGGAGAGCGTGACCCCTTCAAAGGAGTTCAAAATTTCTTTTGCACATTCTGAACACATATGTACACTAAAGATTACCTTATATTGGCATAATTCCTATTTAGATATATGTATATATATGCACGATTTAACTAAAACGTAATAAAACCGTTTTAGGGATCATTATGCAAGCACAAGGTGTATTGCTTCTTATCCGTTATCTCTAAATAATTATCGATCATCCGTTTGTTTATCATCGTCACCCCTCAATTTAATTTTTTATTTTCATCTCTTTATTTTTTTTTTTTTTAATTTGCGCATATCCAAATGTATTATCCTCTTGTATCCGTCTGAGTGGCCGAGTGGGCTAAGGATCTCGATTAGCAGCTCGATAGTCACGGGTTCAAATCTCAAGTGCGTTTAAATTTTTCAATAAAGCCGATAGCCTCGGATGCTAGCGCTTTAAAAATTTAGCCTTTGGATTTATTCCCCTGGCTGAATTAAAACTTTACTGTGACGACCATTAAAATTATTTATTATCACCCATATGTTTGTCATTTATTCGTTCCTGAATTTTTGTTCTTATACACTATTTGCAATTTCCTATTCAATTGCTTCATCTGTTAGTGATTAGTGATATGATTCGTTGAGAAAGAAACTTTGTCATCCAGGGTCCGACAACTCTTATCGATTATTATCGGTTGTTTATAGTTTTTGTTTTTTTTTTCGTCTCATTTTCCTTTGTCTGCTTAATAATTGGTTAATTTTAATTTGCTATACTTTGAGCTATGAGGAGTTTAGGGTATAAAAAAGGTCGATCACTATCGAAGTATTGTTATTTACTTTATTTCATTTTTCTATCAAGTGTTTGCTTGAAGTTTAATATGTGTAGGAGCTTCCGTTCGTATGATTCTGTTACGACCTAAATCCGCAAAGAGGGAAAATTTAATATATTCTTTTTTTATCAAGATTTTAAATAAAAAATTTCCTTTTTTGTTTTTAGTTTGAAAACGTTTAAAACATTTCATTAAAAAGAAAAAGAGGAAAAAATTTCCTAAAAACTTTTTAAGATTCTTCTTAAAGATATTTCTTCAATTATTTTACTCTGTTGCTTACAAAATTCGCTTTATGCTATTTTCGCTACTGTTATTGTTGATGATGTTGTTTTCCACCTGCCCGCAATATCATAAAGAATTCAGAGGCATAACGCAAAAGCGTTAAAAATTTTTCAATTAATTCCTAAAAAGATTTTTTTGGCTTTTGATCCCGTCCCAATTTGTTGTTCATAAAACATGTTTTGTTGATCTCAGCTACTTTAGCCCAATTTTAACGGACACCCACGGAGCCATATACATACGCCACGTGTGTACATACACATATCCCCCCCACATACACACACACACACACACACCCAAATACGCACAAAAAACGCATATTTGGTGAGAAGTAGAAAGAGAGAGATAGAATGAGAAAAAAAAAGAAAAAAGAGCAGAGTAGTAAAGCGTATTTTAAAAAGTTTTTCTTCTTGCAAACAACAGTAACAATAACGGCAGTCATTACAGCAAAAAAGCCACACCCTACGAGAAGATTTTGCGGAAAAAAATGCGGACAATTTCATTGTGTACTAGCGTTGGCGACAGTCACGGTGAACGCCAGCAGTAGCAGCAGCAGCAGAGGCAGCAGAAGCACCAACTCTAACAACAAGAACAACAATATTAACGCTATACATTTGAAAATATGAAAGAAAGAAAATAACATTTTCCACCATGATGAGGATGATTATTATCAAAGTGATTATGATGGTAATGCTGTTAAAGGTATTTTTCACACTGCTACACCCTTCTTGTTATTGTTGCTGCTGGTATGGTTGCTATTGCTGTTGCTATACTGTCCACGATAATAATGATAGTTATTGTGCGTGTGCTTAGAATTATACTCTTATTGTTGCTATGATTATAACAAATTTATTGGTATACTTGGGTGTTGTTGTCTATCATACTTTTTGTTGCTCTTAATGTAACATTTTATGCTTTATATATATATATATATATATATATATATAAATGTATATGTATATTATGTATTTGCATTTACGTGTAGAAAGCTTTATCCGATAATTTGTTTGGAAGTCTGCGTAAGTGTATTGTATTATAACGATGTTGTTTGTGGTATTATGTGATGTTTTCTGTTATTAATCTAGAAATTTGTACGCGTTTACTCGGTGCGCATACATTCACTTTGTGTATCAAACCTTACGGCAATAATCTGGATATACAGGTAACGATAGTGGTAACAATAACTATTTCCTTGTCCGCACAAAGGCAATACATATTTAGATAAAGGCCAGGTATCCAGAATAACTTGAGGTAGACTCACCCTCTTATTGCATCGGTCGATTCGGAATAGCTTTTTGAGTCGATTTAGACTCGTCTGTTCGAGTTGTCTCCTTGTGTTAAATCTACAGATGTTTTGGCGAAACTTAGTACAATAACGTGTTTTGACCCAAGGACGAACGCTATTGAAAATGATTTGAATCGGACCACTTTTTCGATCATTTCCCATATAATGCCGCATTTTGAATAGTCGTTACATGAATATCTGTAGCGCGGTGTGGGGTAGTAGTAGGCTGTGGATCACTAGCGTGCTTTCACTTATTTTTTTTTTTTAAATTATGATGAAATGGACCAAGATTCTAAAGGGTTGCGAATTTTCGCTTTGTAAAAGAGTGAAAAAACGTGTTTTAATAATTTAGGCTGTAAGACCTGAAAACTAAAACGTATTATGGTTCTCTCCCATCCACCATACAACTACTACATAACATAAATATTCTGCGACAATTTTTGCACCCAATGAGAAGAGCATTGCAACATATAAAGACGATCATGAGGATTTTGGGTTTCTCTCACGCTACCGTCTACAGTCAATTTTGCGTGGTTGCCCTTGTTTTTTGTATTTCACAAAAATTAAGAAACTCGATAAATTCTCAAAACGATTCACTCCACCAAATATTATTCTCGAGAATGAGATTCATTTTCAGCCGGTCATACGCTTTCAGGTGGAAGACAAGCGTATGTTAATTGTTTTAATGTTCATATACCAACAGTGTATTCATTGTCTTTTCTTCTCTTAGCTACTTTTTGGCTTGGCACTTGGAATATAATTTTATATCGTTTCTATATCATGACTATTGTAAACACAATTATTTTCTGGTATAAGCGCGTAATCAAAATTGAGTTTTATGAATGCTCGATTTTTTTTTTTTTTTTTCAGGAACTAGTGGATCGAATTTATGATTTTTTCTATAAAGTTTCTCGTTTTTGTGGAATTACAAGAAAAGTGAACGATTTAAGTTCTCATAGCATAAAGTTTCTATACTTGTATGCAAACTTTTTGCAGTATCCTTAAAGAAGAATTTATTGTGCATAGCGTTAAGCGAATTGATATGAAGAACTTCTGTCTCTCAATGAATTTCATAAACTGATGGAAAATAGTGAACACATGATTCACGATTCATTTATGTCCTCGATATCATAAATTTATTAAATGAGAATAATTGCTTAAAATTCAATTTTCCTTCATATATATATGTATATATATATATGTATATTATATTCTATTATTATAGAGATATTATATATATATTAGATAACAGTTTTATTATTTTGGACGAACGAAACGAAAAATTTTACTGTCACCACTGAACCGCAATGCTTTGGCCAGAATATAGTCCCTAATGTTGTCTTATTTTCCATGTTTTTCCTTTTTCTGGTCTTGTTTTCGTTCCAGAGTTACTTAATCTTTTAAGTAGGTCAGTGAATTTTTGTATGCTAGTTTTATTTCTAGGGTTTGTGTGTGCGTGTGTGTGGATGTGTACGAATTTTACTGGCAGTATATATTTTCTATTTTCTTCATTTTTCATTTGAGTCAGAATTCGTTTGCAAAATGGAAGAAAACACGATTTGTGTTTATTTTAAATATTTTATAATAAATAACATAAAAAATAAATCAAATGAATAGAAGGCAAATATTTACATTTACACGTGTAATTTTCTCATTGTTGTTGTTGGCTTCTATCGGCATTTTCTTTTTTGCGTCTTCTTCTTTTTCGATAGAAAATCAATATTTTATAAAAACATGCCAACAATTTTCATATGCGACAACCTAAACACACGCCTGCACAGTCACACGTACATTTGCATTAAACATTGCAACATCAACGCTGTTAAATCACAACAGGGTTGGCGGGGCGACCACTTGATTGCTTTCCTTCATTTGGTTGGTTAGTTGATCCTTGATGAAATTGCAATCCGCATTGTATGTATGAATGCATATAGTGTTCACGTGTTAAAAACTAATTAAAGTTCAATGTGTTCATAAACGAAAGTAACTTTCTAATGGCATACATAAATAATTAGTTATAAATACAAACATGTATACATATTCATACTTTACTTTAAACGTCTGCTTTTACGCATTTACGTCTGAGCATCATATAATACGTACCACATATATGAAATTTAGTTAAGAAATTGTTACAAATTTGGCATTTGTTTGAAAAATATCCATTCAATCAATTTATGTTCATTCCATGTTCTCGAAAATCACCATCACTTTGTGGAAAATAAATGGTACACGAACACGAAGCGAGAGTGTGAGAAAAGTCAGAGAGAGCTTGATAGTATGCTCAAATCATAAACTATCTGCTGAACACCACTTATTTCTCGTCGATAATGTTTAATAAAGTCTTAATGCTTTCTCTCCCATATTTCCCGAATTTCAAATACCAAAAAAGTCTTTGATCGACTGTAGGTTTTTTTGTATTAACCGATTTTACGTGGCCATACTATAGAAATTGGACCGACATTTTTGTGCCTACGAATTTTAAGACGTAAATAAGCAGAGAAGCCGCCAACTATTCCTTCAAAGTTAGTAAATCCGTAGGCACATTGCCTAGTGCACATAACAACTGTCATACTTTGTCTTTCAAATACCCTCGCAATGGCTGCATTATGTTTCACAAAATGGATGGAGAACGTGCTACTGTGCGTTAGAGTAAATTGGAAATAAATTGAAATCAAAATTTTATCGTTAATTGTGGACGTGTCCGGGACCTTTTTTGAAATGAACGCCGTTTCACTTTCTTCTACATTTTGGGCACGCGTAACAATCATTTTTAACGTCATACTATTAATCGATAAAGGAATATTTGTGCCACATTTAAGCTTAAGTTATGGCCCAAAATGATTCATAGCGGTAGAAATAGGTATAAGACGTCGGGTTTTTAGAACTACGCATTGAAAAACTGATTATGAGTGTGTGAAGATCTTTTCATGCAAATAATGCCTTTTAAATAATCATTTTCACTAAAGGATGAGGGGTATTTTCATTTTATTAAAACATTTGCGACACCCAGAAGGAGGTTTCAGATACCTCATAAAGTATATATATTTTTGATCAGCATCAAATTCTGAAGTGATTTAAGCACGTCCGTCTGTCGGTTGTAAGTGTTCTTTCGGCTATCGGCTTTAAATCTGAAGACAGAAACATTGGAAGTTTTTGTATTCAGAAGAAAAATTCGTTTTTCACTCATTAAAAGCATAGTCTATGGGTGCAGCTATAACACGTTTATAAAAATTGAAAAAAGCCACCACGTCTACGCGATATTGGAATATATGTATCACGATCTTATTTTTTTGTCAAAACCTTCTTTTATTCCATAAAAGTAGAAAAAATTAGCCACGTCCACTTGTACAGAGTATAGAAATTTTGCCTTTTCTTTTTTTTTGTAAATTTTTTACTATAACAGTGATGGGTATAAAATATTCGGTGACAGTTGACTTTAAGTTTAAAAGCTCAAAAAGCAATCACTGATTCATGCGGTAGTTCTAGTGTTAAATGAGTTCTTATACATGCATACTATTTCCGTAACGTAAGGTCTCTTAGTTTCTTCCATTAAATCGTTCATTCATTCAATTTTTTTTGATTTTTTTTTATTAATTTAAGTTTTGGTGCTAAATAAAAGCAGAACTCTTATAGTTGAAGACGAGTATAAACACCAACTGTACGCTAGTTATCCTCTAACTTCATTAGTCTGCTCAATATTTGTTTAAAAAAGAAACATACATAATACGCACACACACACATATACACGCACACCCGCAGCTGGTTGGAGGCCTTCGCCATGCTGAAAGTATCTCTTCTGAACGATGGGCGGAGGGATACGTTTCGAAAGGCAGGAAGAGGGTCGAGAGTAGATCTCACTTTTGTTAGCGACGGTCTAGTGGCGAGATGCACCAGG
Source organism: Glossina austeni (assembly GCA_000688735.1). Classification (NCBI taxonomy): domain Eukaryota; kingdom Metazoa; phylum Arthropoda; class Insecta; order Diptera; family Glossinidae; genus Glossina; species Glossina austeni. Next base: position 3,723,404 of record KK502404.1, on the reverse strand, counting down.
CCATCTTCCTCGACATAAAAACAAGAGAGAACAGAGGGAATAGATGGAACAAAACTACCGAGCTGAGGTGGAGAGATTCATCGTTCGGTGAGAACGTCTTTAACATCATTATGGACTCCTACGAGAAGGGTGACGGCACGGCTGGTGAACTCTAGGAAAACGTGTCAAAGCTGCTTGTACAAGCATGCGACGCTGCCATGCCTCGAAGAAAAAAAACAGGCAGAAGAGGATCTCCGTGCTATTGGTGAGCAGATGACATAGCGTCCTTGAGAGCGAACTGCCGAAAGCCAGACGAAAACTGCAGCGCTCGAGGGGAAGGGCAAACTTTAATGAACTGCTCACACTCTACAGAGACTTGCGCAGTGACTTAAAGAAAGCCATGAAGGCTAGTAGCATGATAAGCTTTGCTGAAATATGCCAGGATGCCAATACTAATCCGTGGGGAACGGCATGTAAAGTCGTCCTGAAGAAGATCAAAGGGCAGAGAACGCCACAAATCACGTGCTCGCACACGCTCCGGCGGATAGTATCAACACTTTTTCCGCAGAGGCCGCCGTACATGTTGGTAAACCTCCACGGTAGAGAAGATGAAGCAATACCAGCAATTACTGTGGACGAGCTTTTAAGTGCCTGCAAAAGGATTGGGAACAAGAAAACTCCTGGCCCAGACGGAATCCCAAACAAGGCCCTAAAGGCAGTGATACGTAGGAGGCCAGACGTCTTAATGATGATGCTGCAAAGGTGTCTGGAAGAAAGGACATTCCCAGATGAATCGAAGGTCCAAAGGTTGGTTCTCATTCCGAAGGCCAATAGGCCACTGAACGAGCCATTGTTATGCCGACCCATATGCTTTTTAGATACAATGGGGAAGGTACTAGGGGGGCTCGTATAAGAACGAATGCTAATCGTGGTCGAAGAAAGACATGCTCTCTCGGATAACCAGTACGGATTCAGAAGAGCACGGTCTACGATAGATGTCATAACCCACGTCAGGGCGCTTGTTTCAGACCATATAGTCGGAGACCGATGCAGGGGCGGTGATAAAAAGGGCTGCGCCGTCGTTACGCTAGACGTGAAAAACGCCGTCAATTCGGCGGACTGGGAGATTCGTAAAGCCCACATAAGAATGCAGATTCCAAGGTATATATTTAAGATAATAACAAGTTATTTTTCGAACCTCACGTTAGTATATGATAGCGATGACGGAAAAGAGTCGTATAAAATAACGGCGGGTGTCCCACAGGGATCAGTTCTTGGTCTCCTCTTATGGAACATAAGGTACAACGGTGTTCTTGAGCTTAACCTTCCTGCCGGGATAACGATTATGGGCTTTGCCAATGATATAGCAATCGCAGTTGTTGCAAAATGCATTACACAGGTAGAAGGCTAGAGGCGGGGGCTAGATGAGATATGGCTAGAGCTAGCCGAGCATAAAGCTGAGGCGGTGCTAATAAGCAGCCGGAAGCGCGTGGAAACATGCTTCATATGAGTCGGGCAGCACACGGTGCAGTCATCTCCTTCCCTGACATACCTTGGAGTTATGGTCGACCATTGACTCAACGTTGAGTAAGCGGCTGAGAAAGCTGCCGGTATCCAGGCGTCGTTAGCAAGGATTATGCCAAATATTGAAGGCCCGAAATTCGCCAATCGAACAGTAATAGCCACGGTGATAATTTCGGTCATAATGTACGGAAGCCCAGTTTGGGCCGGTGTACTCACAGTGAAGGCAGTGTACCGAAAGCTCGCGGCAATATATCGTCTTACTTCGCTAAGGCACATATGCGGATTCCGGACAGTGTCGGAGGATGCTGCCCTTGTGATTGCTGACACCACAATCGACATCTTGGCGGACGAAATGAGGCGCATCCACGAAAGGCGTCGCCCTTCGCATGAGGCCATCAAAAAAAAAAAGAGCGGCTAGCGTCGATTAAGACTTGGCAATCGCGTTAGGAAAGAACAACGAAAGTTCGTTCTTATTCCAAATGTAACGCAATGGATCGAAAGGCCACGCAGTGAGATAAATTACTATCTCACCCAGTTCCTGACTGGCGATGGCTGTTTTCGAAAGTAGCTGTTCAAGTTTGGGCATGACAACTCGCCGAATTGCCCGGTGTGCTCGGAAACGAACAAAGATGCAGAGCATAGCATCTTTCGGTGCAGAAGGTTCGAGAATGGCAGACCCCAGATAAAGTCGAGTGAAATATTGGAGGGGTTAACCGCCAGCAAAGAGGTCTGGAGCACAGTAGGCGACTTTGTAAGCAGAGTGCTCAAAGAACTACGGTGGCTTGACAGACGGTGGGTGGAGAGCAGAGAGAGTAGAGTGGCTGCTACTAAGAACCAGCAGTATCTTTTGAAGATCTTTTACATCCAGCTCGCTGAGCAAAAAAAAAAAGAACACACACGCACACACATACCTAACCACCCACACGCACGCACACACATGTATACGCAAAAGTATTTTCCATATTACTGCAGGCCACGTGTGTGCGGTTTGCAGGGCTTTCAAAACTTTTTATTAGCCTCATGAGTTTTCATTTTAATGAAATTATACATCACCGGACAAATACGGTAGTCGTTGACCACTGTCATCGTCGATAGATAACTGTGGATAAATGCAAGCACTTTTATTTCTTTATGTATACTTTGACGCCCTAACTTCTAACTAATAACAGGCTAACCAGGAAATATGATATTAGCGTTCATTTTAATTTTTCTTGTAAATTTTAACAATTGCGGTTGAATGTTTTCTATTAATAGGCTTTCTTTTTTTTCTATTTTTAGTAATATTATGCAATATGTATACGCTTTCTCTAACCATAAAGAAACAGAACGTGGTTTTAAAGAGGAAGTTATACATATTTCGTTATTCCGTTTGTGGTAACAAGAATTAAAATATGTTTGAGTTCCTATATGTATGTATCTGTATTTGATTGGTGTTAGTTTGGTTAAAGGTTCACTTGGACTTTGGCGGTTGCATCTTCTTCTGCATATTGAAGTGGAATAGTTGATTAAGCTGCCATTGATATAGGAGCGCATCAAATTCAAAAGCCGCCCGTAAAGTTGAACTATTGAAGCAATGTTAAGGAAATCGTAGATTTGTTTAATGACTAATACTAAATAAATAATCGAATGAAATTCTAAACTTTCAGATATATTATTTATGAACAAAAAAAGTTTGCAGCTAATACTAAACCAAAATATAAATAAATGGGTATATGTATCTGATAGGCTAAGCACACCTGAGAGGTTTTCAAGATTCGGAACGAAGCAAAACTTTTTTTTATAATATATTTTTTCTCAAAAGACCTTGATTTCATAATTTAAAACATTTTGCATAGCACTTACGGCTACCGTTACCGCATTATTAGTCGGGCAGAATTATTAAGTAAACGACAATAAGCAATAAGTTGCTTTAAATGAGAAAGTCGTGAGATGAGTGCAAAAAAACATAGAGCTGAATATGCTTAGCAGTTGGGTCAGAATACTGGCATTGCAAATCGATTACCATCTTCTTGGCGTGACCTTCAATCAAGATTTAACGCTATGTAAAGTTTCAAGTGAACATCTTGTTAGCTCTTGCACCGATTATTATGAATGAGTTTGTTGCCACCGAATATCGGGGGAATCGGAAACCACTTTTTAGATATGTCCACCATAAGTTGCTATAACTACTTATTTATTGGAGAATCCCGATTTGTGTACGTATACACATGTATTTTGCAAACAGATCGTGTACAAAATGCATGCACGCGAGAATAATTTCAAATTCACGCGCTCACACCTCTAATATCATCGTTTTTATGGTAATTGTCATTCGTGCTGTTGCTGCTATTATTACGGTTGCTTACCAGCAATATTGGACGCCAAACATATTGACGCCATCACTACATAAAACAAACAATATAATTTCAACAATTTGCAAGGTATATAAATTTGAAGCTCATGTCATATAACACAAAATTGATTGACGACTGACTAAGAAGAGACTGCTCACTTGCCTACCTTTTCGCTTCGCATGAAATTAGTCGCACCTAATATTACAGACGATATATGCATTTTCGTGCAGAAAGGGTTAGTGTATCACCGATGACTTTTTCTCTTTTTTAATGGCCGTTCCTTTTTAGTATGAGAGTTTTTCCTTCTTACGTTTGCGTGTTTAATATTGTTTCTTTTAACTGCTGCAATGCACAGCACTTTAGCGAACTTTAATCAAGTTTCTATTTGTCACTATCTTCTTTCTTTCCTCTCCTTTTGCCGTTTTAATAAATTAAATGATTTGTATTGTTAGGCAGATCTGTTTACTTTGATTGATTTCCTTCGCCTTCCTTCTTCTTTTATAACCTGCATCGGAAACATATAACTTTCATAGAAAAGATACCTTAACCGCTCTTAAATATTTATTAACGTATGTGTTTTTTTCGTGTTTCTACACTTTAAGGTCTTTTCTTCCTACGTAATCATTTCCATCTTTACAAATATTGCAAGTTTTAATAATTGTTAGTAAAATTAAATATAAAAAATAAACGTATCCCATTAGAATAAATTGAAGTAAATTCTAAGCGTAATTAAAAGCTTAAGGTTATCCCTATAAATTAATTTATACTTACACGTCTCTTCTTGGTATTGCTGTTCACTTTTCGTTTGTCTAAACGCCAAATTTCGAGACTCAACAGTATTATTACTAAATATATATATAAACGCACATTTTGTACATGCTTATATATGTCTTATGAAGACTATTCAAATGGCTCTCTAATTTAGTTCCGTTCGATTGTGGAAAATTTGTGCAACAATGTATGTATGTAAGTATGTAGCTTGCGTTTGTGCATGTGTGTTCACCTGTACATAGGAATATGCTCAAGAGTTTCCAAATTCGTTCTTCAAAATTTTAACACGCTGGCTACATTAGTAGTAATATATATACAGTGCATAAAAGTTATTGTATTGAAGTTCTTCAAGAAGAAGCAGGAAGTAGCCACTCTTTAATAGAAGACTTACCAGAATCGGTCAAATTTTCACGCTTCGCTATCAATTGCTCAGAGCGGTCATATGTGATTTTCGACATTATTATTTACTCTTACGCTTTTATAACTGGTAATGATATTGGTATCGAGTTTTGCGGTCGGAAAAGTTCAATAAAGCAGGCCAACAAACTTAGGCTATAAACATTTTGCATAGGCTTAAAAGACGTCCTTTGGGTGAAACAAGTAGCCAAAATGTATGGGTATTTTGTTAAGAAAGTTTATTGGCTTATGTTAAACCTCTCTGAAAGTTAACTGATGTTAAATATATACATACACACATATATGTACATATATAAAATACACATACATATATATAAAAGCACATTAGCTATCAGGTTTAACCTTTTAAGTTAAGTAGAAACCTTGAAAAACCATCATTACTAACAAACTAGAACCAATAAGATTTGCAGTAAAGAAACCATTAAACATAAATTACAATTGTTTGCTGTAACATCAAAGGCAGTCAGTCGCAGTCAGGTTGGTTTATCGAATAACCATTAGGTCGTCAAAGATCGCAAATATAATTTGGAAAAATAAGAATATAAAAAAAAAAAAAATTAATAAAAAAGGAAAACAAATAGGTTTTCTGTACGTTTTTAACAAGAAGAAGAAGAAAAAAATTTTAAAAAATTCTTTTTCATTATCCTTAGAAGTAGTTAATTCTGATCTCGTATTATGTGCTGCGGCAATAAGTCGCATGAGTTAAGGAAAAAGAAAAAAGATTAAACTAACAACATTTTCTCAATTTGTTGCAAATTTACTTTAATAAGTTTGATAATATATATGATAAAGTTATAATATTATTGCTACTATTATTTATTTGTTTCTCTGGATGAATATCAATTCGTGATATCTTACAAGCCGTACAAATCAAAGCGAAGCCTGAAACGTTTCATATAAGCTGTGCATTCCATTTTTTTAGGTCAAATGAAAAGAGAAGAAGAAGGCTTAAAAAGCCTTCTAAAACAACGGCAAAAAATGTTCTGGATCGACTAGGTGGCATACACACACATGGCTAGACAGACAGCGGGTGGAGAGAAGAGGAAGTAGAATCCAGTAGTAGGGTATTCCTTTAAGGTTGCACTACTTGTGGCGTATTAATAAAAAGCAGCCTGCGCGGAGTGATACCTAATGGTGGTTCCGCGAAAGAGAACGGTTGACAAAGTGTATGTGGGGGTAGTTTTAGTACGTATGCGGAGTGGAGTGCTGTTGGTACGGGCCAATAGTACTTTTGGAAGGTTTCTACCACCAGCACACACACACACGGTCTGGTCCAAGCCTACAAGTGCCTACGCGGAGACCTGAAGAAAGCCATTAGGCGCAGCACGGGGAATTGTTTCGAGGTTCACTGTGGAGAGGCCGACGTCAAGCCGTGGGGAACTGCGTACAAAGCGATTCTCCAAAAACTTAAAGGGAACGGCCGGCCACAAGTCACGTACCCCACCATACTGAGCGAAATCGTAACAACACTCTTCCCGCAAGGCCGCCATATGTGGTGGTGGATTTGTTTGGAAGAGAGCAAGAGCCATCCCCGGTTGTTACTACGGAAGACCTGCTTGCGGCCAGCAAAAGAATTGGCGACAAAAAGGCCCCGATTGCGGATAGAATTTCTAATGTGGCTCTGAAGGCGGCGATTAAGGCAAGACCGGAGATATTTGTCCACCTTCTGCAACAATGTCTCAGTGAAAGAATCTTCCCAGATAAATGGAAGATGCAGAAGCTAGTCCTGAGTCCTAAAGGTAACAAGCTATCGGCTGAGACGTAGTCATACAGGCCTATCTGTCTCCTGGATACGATGGGCAAACTGCTGGAGGCAGTGATATACGAGCGTCTTCTGCTAGTAGCCGAAGAAAATGGTGCTCTATCCAATAACCAGTACGGCTTCAGGAGAACGCGGTCGACAATAGATGCCATAAAACACCTGGTGAGGCTGGCATTCGACGCCATAGCCGGGGACAGATGGAAAGGTGACACCAAGAAATACTGTGCCCTGATTACACTGGACTTTAAAAACGCCTTTAATTCGGCGGATTGGGGAGCTATCCGTAAGGCTCTTATAAGAGCGCGGGTTCCCAGGTATATATAAGATATCATAACGAGCTACCTGTCGAACCGTACGTTGATGTATGAAAGCGAAAGCGGCACAGAATTGTATAAAATATCAGCAGGTGTCCCACAAGGATCGGTTCTTGGCCCTTCCTTGTGGAATATCATGTATGACGACGTTCTAAAGTTGCAGCTGCCCACCAACGCAACAAGTGTTGGGTTCGCCGACGGCGTAGCAATAGCGGTGGTCGCAAAGTAAATTGCAGACATAGAAGCGAAAGCTACCGAGGCAATCAAGCATTGCTAAACAAGATGGGCCTAGCGCTGACTGAACACAAAACTGAAGTTGTGCTTGTAAGTAGCAGGAAAAAGCCAGAGATGTGCAAGATAAGAATCGGGGATCACGTAGTGCAATCAATCCCCGCGCTCAGCTATCTGAGAATCATAATTGATCATCGCCTCAACTTCAGGCGTCATATTGAATACGTGGCGAAGAAAGCGGCATACATCCAGGCGGCACTGGCAAGGATTATGCCAAATGTGAGTGGACTTAAAACAGCTAAGAGGAAGGTCGTAGCCACAGTGGTGACCTCAGTCATTATGTATGCGAGCCCAGTATGGGCGGGGGCACTGACTGTAAAGACAGCACTCCAAAAATTGGGGACGATATATCGCCTTAGCGCCCTGGGGCAGATTTGCGCATTCCGTACCGTGTCGGAAGAAGCAGCGCTAGTGCTGCCAGGCACGCTGCCAGTCGACATTGGTGGAGGAGTGGGGAGTGGTAAATGAGGTGTGTGTGGGGGGTAGGTTTAGTACGTAGACGCCATGGATGGTGAATCGTGCATGCTACTGGCACGGGCCGGTAGTATCTATGAAGATTCCTACCTCCTGCTCGCGTAGCAAAAAAAAAAAAAAAAAATATATATATACACACACAGACCCATAAATCTTGACGACTGACAAGATTTTTCCTATACATAAATTACAGAAAGTTGTTTCTTGATCATTAATCCATCATGGCGAGATCGATTTGGAGAATGACTTGGAAATGTTGCATCGACCGCAAAGGCGTAAAGATAAGTCGCGAACGATTGCAAATTCATTCGACTATACGTACGTGACAAACCTCTATGAAAAAGATTTAGGTTCATAGTCAAGAATCATTTCTGAAATCTACTTTCATAAATATGATTCATTTCAGATTGAAGATTATCATATAATCAATTTTTTTCGTTTGACCGGAGATTTCTTACTGTCATGCCTGTACGAGCAAAAGTTATCTTATTGATCGCTAATCACTAATAATAGCAAATAATTTAGAAACCGTAAATAATAAGGATTAGTGGAATAAGCTGTTCATAGTGTTTACGCCGTTACAAAGTTTAATTCGCAAAGAATTTGAAGGGGGAAACTTTTCCATAGAAAACTTTAGTAATTACTCGGCATTTTGCGTAGATTTGATTCAAGTCAAGTTTCACATCGATAGCACACAATGTACGTATTCTTACAACCCATATAATACAAATATATTGCAAGTTATGGTTATTGAAAGCCACGCCAATATTGTTAAGGAACGTTTGCATGTATAACTACGTCTGAGTGCTGGCAGAAATTTATGTTAGCATTCGAGGAGATGGATATCTTACATAAGTATAGATACGTACGTATATATATTAATGCCTGTATATGTATGTATATATGTGTGTGTGTGTGCGTCTATGGGGATGTGTATGTCTGTATATACACGATTTGGTCTGGTGTAAGAAGAGAAAAAGTCGTTCAATTTTAGATTTCTGCATAAATGTAACGAAAACAGGACTTCTGGAACAAGTACTAACACAATTGATTTTATTTCAAATTCGTTACGTAGCAAAAGTATGAATTTCGAATTTGAAATCATGGAAAAGTTGGTCTATCTTGATTATTTTCTATGTGCATATCAATAAATTTTAGAAAATTACGAAAAACACACGGAAAAAAGTTGGATGAAAAAAAAAGAAAAAAAAAGTACACAATTCAAACCTTGTTTTACCAACAAAACAGATTATATTCACTTTATTTGGAGCCTCTATTACCAAGCGTTATCACATAGAGAAATGTTTTCATTATTTTTTATTTCGAAATATTGTATAACAAAGCTTTGAGAGTACATTAATTTTGTCAACCCGAACGCCATCTGTGTGTATATACATGCCATATATGTGGTACGAGATGCATTAAAAAAAAAGTGACTTTTCGGATTTGGTGGGCTACGTGTATTCGATTTTTGGTTTTTTTGTACAAATGTCCCTAACATATCAGAAGTGCTTCGTGGGTTGAAAAAATGCAGGCGCAAGAGAATCATACCGGAGGGATATTACATCGAAGGGGACAAAATAGATATTGACAATCAAATAAATATTATTCAAGAAAAATAAAAAGTTCTCTTCTTTTGAACACACCTCGTTTATTCTTCAGCAGCATTCGATCTGATTTTGTGTTCATTTGTTCATGTACCCACAATGATGTTCTTTCTAACAATGACTTTAGAAAGAACTCTAAAGCATTTAGCATGCATAGGTGAACATGATGGATAGGAAGATGACAGACGAAATGTAACAGACATGCAATATATAATTTTCTACTGCATATGCGTCGCGGTAAAAATGCCCTGTTGGCTCTATACGATATAGATGGCGGCATTGTCTTCAGTTCAGTTAATAGCATCTATGACCTATGATAACATGTCCATGTCTAATGAATAGATGCTGGACATTATTCTTTCTAGAAATCCTCGATGAATTACAAAAATTGAAGCTCTCTTCGGTGTCATTCCACTTTTATCATGCGCAGATATTTTCGATAAACCAATGGTTTACTTGGTTATGCGACTCTGCTCTTTCTATCAATGTATTATAAATTATAGAGATCTGGCTGAGGTTAACATCTCAACGATATCCTTCGAAAAAATCCTGTGCTCACGCCATCACATGGACCGTTCTTTCAGTCAGTTGGTTTTCTTATCGTGCCGTTATAATTCTTTCAGGAAAGGTATACAGGGTGACCATGTAAGAGCTACACATTTTGTATGCGTCAAACAGTCAATATTTTTCTTCACATTTCCGCTAAAATTGAAATTTTTATTCAGCGTTGTTTGGGAACTCATCGTACAAAAATAAATAGCTAGTTGTGAAGCGTGTAGAAATCGTTTACATTTGTTATAAATGTTGTTTTTTAGGTTTTCGTTACGCGTATCTGCGCATTGGAAATCTGTAACAATCGCTTATAGTTACTTCAAAGGTTGCCTGTAAGTATATATGTAGCTGTTATACACTTTAGGCGATAACTGTTAAGGGGATTGACAATAATTGTGAGAATACCCATTACATTGGTCATTACCAAAATGTCATCCACTCGTCCAATAGAAACTAACAATCATTCAAACGCGAACATTAAATCAAGTTCAGTCTTCTTTTTTTTTCAAACATAACAGCGAACGAATTTCGCCCACACTGACCTACAAAACATACGCATACACATGCGTCTTTAAAATGTGATTTCAATATTTGTCGTCTCTCTGCTATATTTGTAATCTATTAACTTTTACGTTATCGTATATGATTTTGATATGCTTGCAATTAACAATTGTTCCTGCTGTTGTTCAGTTATTGTCATGTATTGTTCATGAGTTTTGTTTGTCCATTTTAGGTTTTTTGATATATGTAAACGTGCATAATGCGTACAAAACTGATTGGACTTGCACATTGGGTGTCACTCTATACATCGAACAAGTGTTGCAACCGAACGTATGTATTTATGTAACATATTCATGCATATGTGTAGACGTCCGTTCATATCTATATATGGTGGCCTTATATGTACATACATGTATATACCTAAATATATGTATATGAATAAGACCACCATTGTAGCTAACATTTGCTTGCAAATATTTGATTTCTATATATGTGTACGTGTATAGATATATATGTATACGTTTGTAGTTACCCATAATAAATTGATTTATGTGTACACATTTAAGCATGGAAAAGGCGAAAAAACTTCTAAAAAAAAAAAAAAAGGTACATCTGTCTTAGGCCGAATCCGTTAATACCTACAACTCTTATTTGTTTTTAAGGTTTCTTTTTTGTCAAAACTAAAGACAAGTTCAACATGCTACGTGAGAGTGAGAATCTTCCTGCACAAATTACAACATAAGATATTCATCGGCCAGCACTTGGTACCCAACTCAACATAATATAAAACCAATTCGAATATCAGACGATATTATGTTTATATAACAATAAAGATAGAGGTCATTGTGCAAAAGTGTTATTGGGGTTTGCGTTTCCAATACTCAATACAATTTTCGCCCTGCATTAGGAGTTTACAAATATTTTAAGGGATCCGAGATCCCTGTGTATTTCTGTGTATGTTGCAAGCATAAATTTTCTAAGCTTTATACACTGAAACGATACCAACAATAACAACTGTCAGAAAAAGAAGACAAATTGTGAAATTTGTGTAAATTTTATTTCTTAACATTGGTTTAATAACTGTAAAATACACATTTGCCGATTGTGTCAGTTCGGGTGTTTGAGAAAAAAACAATATAAGTTGTGATATAGATTTCAAGTGAACAATAATAAAAATGCTTAAATTTTTTGATATACGTTCAAACGTTTCGAAGCTTGGTGTTTAGGTGAATTCTTTCTCATCACTGAAAACTTAACTTAACGTAGATTAGCTGATTGAGCTATTGATTGGCATAAACACCTTTCGCTGTAAGCAGAATTGCAAGTGATTTATTGTTCTAATCGAACTCACTAAGGCACTTTTTCATTAAGTGTGAAGGGCTTTCGAAAATAGCACTCCATTATCAACGAAATATCACTTTAGCTTGCTTGCATTGAAAGGGATATGTTAAACATAATTATTGATTCGTCACGACAGTTTAAAAAAAAGAAAAATGCCATGCCTGGGATTGCATAATACCCGTATACAGGCAACTATCGAGAATGTCAGATTAATCTCATACACATACATGTTTAATATAAATATTTTAAACGTGTCGTCTTGTCTCAATTTAGAGTATAAAGTGAGATAAATTATATATTGGTACGAGGAGGATACGAGAGAAAGCTTTTAAAATATTATTATTATTATAATTTATTTAGAGCAAAGGAATAAGTTCTAGAACTAAAAGTAGCACAAGCACTAGCTTTTAAAATAAGTTTATTGTTTTAAAACTATATATCTCGGTGATAGAGAAGCTATGGAAGAGTCGTCGGAAATCGTCTGCTTGCAGATTTCTTTACGAAGCAATCAGCTGCAATGAACATCCAACATTTACCGTAGGTCTGCGATGTATTGAGGAGACAAAAAAAATTTAGAGGGTGACTAAGTGCCTGGCATTGCTCGATCAGTACTTCTTCCTAGGCATTGAGGATCCATCGTAATGTTAGGGAATTCCCAAATCTAGTTCATTACGGCTAAATAATTTTCCCAGATAATAAAGTCGCTAAAAGAGGGAAAAACCGAATGCACATTCGCAGGCGCCTCATGCAGCTGCAGGCTGATGACAACGATTAGCGGTAAAGGGGAAAGGGATTACAAATAAAAACATGAATTTGGGTATAGTGGAATGCTTGTAAAAATGTACATAAGTAGAATATCTGCGGAAGACAGAATTAGTAAAAAAGGAATAGTTGAGTAGAGCGGTCGCAAATATTGCTAAAAATAAATTTTAAATAAAAGAACTCTGAAGTGTATTTCTCTAGACCAAAATATCTACGATCTAGTGATGCGGACAGTATCCAGAAAAGCGGAAATTTGTCACAGTAAGATGAATCCAGAATGGAAGAATAAGTGCGCAATACCAAATATCCGAAAGTCGAAAGCATTATACTCCAAACTACGGAGATAACGGGTGTCAGGACTTATTATGCCGTATGCCCAAATAATGGGCAAACAACCTTCTTAAAGATGTACGGGATGTTGGCGTAGGTGCAACGGAGATCTAGCAGCCGAATACCGCTCTATCAGGAGTATTGTAGAGATCTCGATTAACCAAAAATATCTTCTAAGCGATGTGGAGTTTTCTTACAGGCTGAAAGCGCAAGGTATCCCTTGCATATAATTCGACAAAAGAAGGATTTTAAGGGTTTCGTCTCATTAAGTTAGCAATCGTGGACATTAAATTCTGAAGATATCTGTATTTATATATATCAAACTATAATATAAATGTGTGGCCACGCTATTTGACAGCGCAACAAAGCGAGTTGCGAATCTTAACAAAAAAAACGCAAAAAAATGCCGTTGATTTAAAACGTCGACTAGGTGACAACGCTTTATAAGTACTTTTAGACTGTAAATACAACTATATTTATTTATATATGTCTTTTTGGGAATTGGCCTACATTTTGATGTTTCGCAGTTGGGTTTATCGCAGTACATCAACTTTATGTTACCTTTCACGACTCGGTGGCCCCCTTGTTTGAATAAAATAAGAATAATAAGGCTGAGCGCAAATTGTCTGTTCTTCGCCTTATAAATCGACTCAAGGGCTCAAAAGGGTTATTTCTTGCATGCTATATATTAAGTTAAATAATAATCCCGGGTAAACCCGAAATAGTGTGCTTTCATAAGAAGTAATCACCGCATTATGCAATGCGATAATTAGTTGAGAATGGTTGCAATCTTGATTGTACGCTCAGCGTGAAACCTTAATGAATGTTTGTACCAGAATTTGAACAGCTCGAAGTTATTGGCGAATACATTTTGACTTATCAGTTCTTCAGTTGCTGTCTTCAAAATCGACCCAGCGCGAATCGAGGAGCTTCGTCCGTGAAATTGAGTCAACAGTAAATGTATCAAGTCGCCGCTTCATGTTTTAATTGATAACGTTAAAGGCGGGTATTCCCAAATCAATTCAGAATGTCACATCGATATATGCCTTTGAAGTTTATCGTCTACATAGATGCCTTGAGAGTTTCATCATGCCTCTGGGCAAGACGAGGTGTATCTGCATCTGCGATTATTTTATGCCCACGCAATTGGGATAACCACGGCTACAACAGGTCCTCCCCGTAAATCCAATAACTTCCTTTCTATAATGCATTAGGATTATCGGCTTGACGAGTGCTATTATTGCATATTCTTGCACTCGGATTATTCATACTCTCTGGAATGCGATTCCAATTTTCCCCTATGGAGACTTATGTACCAAGAGCAGATAGCAACTTAATATGGTCAGTCACATTGATACGCATTTCTTAATGCCATAAAAAGGTTGGCAGTATTATGTTACTTGGGTGGAAAATGTTAGAATGTGCGTATATTGATGGGCTGTCGCAAGATTAATAGGAATTTTGTTATTGAATAAGAGAAGTAAGTTTCCGCAAGAAATTTTAAAATCCATGCTATTCCGAACCGTTGAATACAATTTTTTTCGTAATATTCTGCAATCACCCTTAATTTGAGACCTACTTTCAACCCTGGAGCTTATGAATAATATAAAAGTCAACTTTTAAACTATATTTCATTATATAGGCAATCAAATAGTAAGCGATTATTTCATTAGGTGCCCCATTGTAGCAAAAAAAAGAAAAAATAAATAAATAAAAGAATTCTTCCCACTTACCTGAAATCCAAACTTAAATTTCTCTGATGTGTTGATGCGCGTTTCGGAGGATTTGTACCATTTGTTTGCGTGGGACTACCTGTGCCTGCAATGGATGCGCCTGACGTCGCTGCTCCCGGTATGCTCATATTTGATCTACCATGAACCGAAGGCATTGAATGATTAATAAAACGGCTTAAGCTTAAGCGTGGTTTAGAATAGCGTGAATGTTTCGGTGTTGTGGCAGCTGAGTTAATGCACTGGTTACTTGTAGGCAATGTAGCTAAGCTGCTGTTACTGTTTGGCATAATAATGGGGAGCGTCACATGAGAGGATTTTAGGAATGCCGGCATATAATCTGTGTTCATGTGTGAAGATCGTGTTACCAAGGTGGGAGAAGATGGAGCCGAGGTTTCGTTGGCATTCAGAGAAGAGCAGGTGGAAGAGACATCACAACTTGTTATTGAACTGCAAGAACTTGGACCGGAATTACATAAAGCCACACAAGCTGAAGAAGAGGTTGAAGCGGTTGTAAATGGACTTGCTGTCGAAGACAATGATGACGATGTCGATGCCGATGCCGATGCCGATGCTGATGACGACGATGATGACGCTGATGATGACGACGATGTTGACGATAGAGTTGATGATGAGCTACTGCTGCTGTTCAGACTCAAATTCAGACTTTTGGCGGGGCTTACTGGTAGTGCTTGTTGCTGTTGTTGCTGCTGCAGGGGCAACTGTGTTGCTATTGGGCTGTGAACAACTGTACTATTACTATGCTCGCTAGAACTACTGCTACTGGTTGTGCTGGTACAAGCTGTGATTGAATGTTCGGATTCATCATCGTCGGCAACATCAACTAAATGTTGCGTGGGACTGCTACTATTAGCAGTTGTTATTTGACCATGTAGAGCGGTCATACTATCCAACACTACGTCATTGCAATTGCCATTCTCTAAAACAACTGATGGAGCTGCTGCTTGTTCACATGTTAGCTGTTTCGAACCGTTCATATTACAATCAGTTGATGATGCGCGATCCAAGCCCGATGTTATTCGCACTGTTTGTACTATAGGCACATGATCGACTACGTCGACACTGGTCATTGTTGTTACGGTGGCCGGACGGAAATTCAACATTTCCGTTTCTAATAAATCATCTGCCATTACTACCGGAGACAGCAGCTTTGTTGCGGTATCGATTTCCCTAATATGCCTCAAGTATTGATAACTATTATCTTGCGCATTAATGGCTTTCTTCTTGGAGCTTGTCGTTGACAAAGAGCTACTAATCAGGCCCAAACTATTGTGCTGTTTATCGTTATTGGCCATCGTTTGAACGGACCCTGCATTGCTGCTGGAATTCTTTTTTGTTTTAAATGCAGATATAACGGAATTCATGTTTTCGATTTCCTTTGTTGCTTTTCGTTACTTATGTTTGTCTCGTCCGCGTTCAATTGTTGATGATTTTATCTGATTTAAAGTAAATGAGTATTACTGAGATGATCGATTAGTTGAAGAGATCCTAGAATGAACTGGAATCAAGACATCTTATGTTAACATTCTCTAGTTTGCCGCATCGAATTCACAATCATTCGAGTGACCCGCCAACAGAATACTTTTCTATACTTAATCTTGCTTTCATTATAGACAATATTGCGAAGACTATCTATGTGGAATAACACAAAATCTTTTTTACGAGTTTTTGACTTGCTTGCTTGTCAACTTGCTTAGATGTCTACGATCTGTAAGAAAAGAAGAGAAGAAAGAGAAAATTGTAAAAATAAATCTCAGTATAAAAATAATCCATTAAGCGCAACCGCCGCGTTACGATGATGCCTCGCGTTGCACTGATTATTGAAGCGCCCAGGAGGACGATGCAGATGAAATCAATTTTTTTTTGGTGCATATAATCTCGTAAATTTCTGATTTTTTCTTTTAAGTTAGAAAATGATCCATAATTATTATATTATTATTACTTTTTGTTTACGGCTTTAAATGGAACCAAATCAAGAACATCGCAACTCGAGGCCTCAGTGCATATAAAAAAAATTACCAAAGTGAAACACACGTTCACTTACAAGACCATACGGTTTTGCCGTTATTGTTATTTTCTGCATTTCTTGCTTTTAAGTTGCTCTTAAAAACTAATTAACAACAACAACTAATAGAAACTGGAAATATTTTAAATGTCTGCAATTAAGATTGTGGTGAGCGCGCGACCGTAGATTCAATTATATGCTCGTTTATGTTTGTTTTTGTTGTTTTCTTTTCTAATGATCTACTGCCAAATGTGTATTTGGTTACAGTTTTAGCAAGCGGCGCCTCATTAATGTGTTAGCAAGTCAGCCAACTCATTTGAGGACGGCCTTGACAAAAATTTGTACACAACGAGTGAAATGAAATTAACTGAACTATATGTACTGAGTTGGTATAGAGATTGGTAGCGATTGTCAGAGGTTCATTTTTCTTTTCTCTTTCGCCAAGTATTGCCAAACCGATTACAATGTTTCGCTTTTAAAAATAGAGAAAACACGACCACTAGAAAAGCACTAAAATGTATCAATAACCATCATTAAATACCCTACACTATATCGCTTCATACCGTTATTCATTTAATAACTTTTCAAAATAAGGCGCTGCCTGAGAAGTGATGATGAAGTCGGGCTAATCAGAATCATTTCCAATATCGTATGTCCTTGAACCGAAAAATGTCGATATACCAAATTTCATCAAATTATTCCAAAAATTGCGATCTGTAAGTTAACCACAAACATGTAAGACATACGAACGGAAAGACTAACTTAGATGAATCGGTCAATATAATAAAAGGTGAATTTATTTCAAGTTCTTCTGGCTTTTCGATACCATCGTACTTAATATACTGTTTCACCTTGTACCTCAAGTGGCGAAGGATATGATAAAGAATAAAGAAAGAATAGAAAAAATCTCTTTCCACATTAAATCGAATATTATTATACATACTGAACGATCGTCGAAGTTCAAAGTATTTTTTAATGAAATCCTATAAAGGATTCGACAAACCCCAACAACATGCATTAATTTGTTGTAGTATGTGACATGTCATCCCTTGTAGGGATGTGGGAGATTTGCTACATTTTTCTTATATATAAATCAAGTAAGAACACTATAGTCGGGCAAAGCCGACTATTAAATTCCCTATCACATTGTATAACACAATTCTTATTTTTTTATGAAATTACTAATACGGATCAATTTTCATCACCACATATTAAAACTTCGGCTTTTGTGCCCTACAAGGTTTCAATTTTCGTGAAAATCCTTGTTAGGGTAGGGTCCAAAAAACACGCCGCTGTGCCCCAAATTTGGTATAGGTAACTTTTTTATCTTGAATTACTATTATGACCTGGAGTATCGAAAATTAGTGGAAAAAGTGGACCGATCGGAACCCTTTTCAATATCGTTCCTTCTTGAGTCAAAACACATCATCGCAATACCTGCGACCAGCAGTTTGAACAAAAAAATGGCCAGACATAAGCCGTGAAAACGGACAGACAGTCTTAGATCGGTTTAGAAAATGATTCTGAATCGATCGGTATGATAATAGGGTCTACCGTAAGCCCTCCTGGGCGTTACATACGACCGCACAAGCCTAATAAATCCTGTACCACAAGTGGTATAAGATATAAAGAGGCATTGTCAAGAAATGGCCATTTTTGCTGCCGAAATGCAAACAGGTTGTTGCACCTTTTTATATACGACAAACGAGAAAAATTAAATATCTTCAAGATTTGATTTTTAGTCAGTGCAGTTATCGCGGAGGATCGAATTAATCTATTGTCCATTCTTTTCTCGCAAATATTTTGCGCAGATTTTGTAACAATGTCAATCAAATGAATGCTCTTTTAAAATATTCAATAACAAGCAGCAAATATACATACTACAGAGAATCTCCCATTATTATATATTAAGTTAAGAGCAATTGCAGATGAAGTGATGAAGTGTGTGAAGACACACTTGTGACGCTTCATACCTGTCGTCTAAAATTTACACTCTATATACAAGAGTACGTTATTGCTTTCATTGTGAAGATATTGAGAGCAAGTTGCAAGAAAACAATTGTGTGAGTGTAAAGAAACGCAAAACGTTAATAACGATACATTGAATGATTAAAAATGTTTTAAAGAAATTTAATTGGAACAATAAAAAGAATAAGAAAATTAAGAATGTTCGCCTTGGACCAACTCTTGGATGTCCATCCATCATTAAACACAATTATAAAAGAATTGCAAACTATAATAAATAAAACCGCTAGTTGATCAGGACGATCTAACGCTCAAGTCTTTTTGGTAAATAGCTATATAAAATTTTAGATCGATATTTCCTTCGGGCAACAAACTTTTTAGCAATCAAGAACCGATTACCCCGATTGATAAAATTGAATGGAAAATTTTAGTTTTCGTCCCAGTTTTCGATAATATGAAAATCATAGAGAACTACAATATGATCGTTGAGTAGTGCTTGGTAATCGGCGGCACAGCCGAATGATAGGAATAAAGAGATTAGCCTCGTGTATTCAGTCGGGCAAAACCGCTACTGAGATCAGAACTGACTCGATCACATTATGGATGAAATAACAACAATATACCAAAAAAATATGATGAATCGATTTTCCACCATGACAATGCTTCGTAGAATCCAGTCAAGCACTGTTAGAAGAATGTGCTACTCCATCAAGTGTATTTACCAGACATTCTTCTTTTAATTAAAACTCATTCTAATCGCTACCTCATGCTTTAATCGAGCAATATGTCTCGTTCACTCCCACAACGCCACTCACAAATACGTCTTTTCGTCAATAGCCTTCAATGAACAGTTATTCTTTGAAACGAGAAAAAAAAGAAGAAGAGAAACGAGAAGAAAATATAGTGGCTAAGTTTGGACAATAAATGATTTGGATAAAATATCCTGCGCGTGCCTTCCCTTTTCCTTAAATGCTCCATTTCGCTAATAAATCACAAAAAACTTAATTATAATCCCAATACCTGCCACGGCATCAATGGCTAATTGATGAAAGCAAGCAGCTACGATTCAGTGATTTGTTATACTAGTGCGATGATCATTATCATCATCGAAGCATAGCATATCTCATTGCCCGCGTACTCAACCAAAAATTGATCACTTTAATTATAGATCAGACCGACACAAATAAAATGTTTCGTCATATTAAGGTTGAACCATATCAAATAGTTTGAGACAGACTAATAAAACGCAAAGAAGAAGAAACAGCCAGGCACAACAATTAAAAAAAAGAAAGACAATCAATCAAATAGACAGGAGCAACAACAACGGTCCGAAAGAAAAGTGCATGCATGTGAGAAACGTACATGTAAGTCGCACATATGTACTGTAATACAACATAATACAACAATACAAGCGATTGTGATTTTTTGGAGGGTTTCTCTTAGGATGACAATACGCGATTCTATAGTAATGATAGTAGTGTAACACAGGGACATAACATCATCAGTCACCATGCCAGAATAATTTCAGAGCAAAAAAATCTATATTAAAAACATCAAAAATAACAACAATAACAACATATATCAACATGATATTGTATAGTTAACCGCAAAAGGGTAAAAAGGAAATACATAATAAAATACATGCGACAACAACAACAACAACAACAACAACAGCAACAATAAAAATAATCCCATCAATAAAATATCAACAACAGTGAAAAGCCATAAAGTAGAAAAGAAATAAAAAAAATAATAAACAAACAACTAAAAAAAACAGAAAAAAAAATTATTGTAATACATATCACAAAAAAGGCTGCTACTTCTACTACAACTACCACTATTGTTAAGCGAGACGTAGGAAGAAGAAAAAGTTGAAGAAGACAACGCATGCATATATAACAATTCCTTTGTCATTGTGTATATACATTAAAACAAAAATAACATACACATATACAATTCTAGCTATTTACGGTAGGGTTATAGTTAAAAAGTTTTAAGCCTTCATGACAGCCTTATATACAAATATCCTGGTTAATGCATGTATCTGAATATAAATATACTGTGCAAAGCAAATCACTTGCATGCATACGTCTGCAATCTTGACTTTGTGCACATTAGAGAGATTCGACACACTCAACCATTGCCTGCAAATACTTTCAATACGTTAGATTACATTTTCTATTCAAGTTTTCTTCTTCTTTTTTTTTGTTCTTTTCCTTGACAAAAGGTGGAGATGGGTGCATGCATTGCAAACTACAATATAAGCAGATAGAGAGACAGCTAGAAAGATATGTGCGGTTCACAACGAGGCACCAGAGGTATAATTGAACAGAATGGCTGCCAGTTAGTGAACCAGACATCCAAACAGCCAGCTAGTCAAAGAGAAAGAGCGACGACTGTGTAATTTGTAAAGCAAACGTTTTCTCGTGCCCGTTTCAACCTAGTATAACGCACACAAACTTAAGCAAATAAATAGGCGGACATGGAGTCAAAAACACACGCACATCTGTTATATATACTTCCCGCACTTGATTATTTACTGACTGACAAACGCATGTCTATGAAAACACTTCAAACTGACGTTTGCGGCTATTGCATACTATATGTTGCTGCTTGCAATTTGTTGCATGCTTCGTTAAACATACGTGGTATGCGTTTGGGTAGTGGGACGAGGAGTGAAATCAAACAAAATAAATCCTGAAATCAAAATATAAGCATTGCATGCTCAGCTCACACTCATTCAAATTTAAAGAAAAAAAAAAACAAGTTAATAAGCAGCTTATGCCGAATTTATATTACGTTTCAATTTCTTTTAATTTTTTCTCTTCTTATCAAGTTCATACCCGTATTGAACTTGATGGTCTTTTGTTGTTAAACTAGATTTTAGGCGCAAGGATAAATTATGTTTACCTTAAAAAAAACTTGGTATAAAACTATGTTTCGATGACCGTTAACGAAGAACAGGGCATCCACCGGATAAGCCGTGCTGTACTTTTCTTGATCCCTATTGTATGTTATGATGAAATTTTAAACTTTAATCTTTATTAACACTTAAGCTAGCAATTGAAGATTTTACACTTGCTCTCTTCTCCTTATTCTTTGGGTGGGTGGGGCGAGTTATTCTGTTAACCATTTGAATTGCACGATAAGGAATAATTTCTCCTCTGGCGTCAATTTTATTACGTTATGAAAATTTCACCCACTCGCACGTTAATTGACTAACTTCGTTGCATCGATTTCGATTATTTCACTCATCAACAATGTATATTTTATATACATTTTTATAGCAAAATTCTTAAAGGGTTCTTTTCCTTTTTTTTTGTTGTGTTTGTTAACTCAGTTCAGTTCCCTTAGCGTCTTTATAAAATAAAACAAGTAAGAAAGTTATATTCGGGCGCGATCGAATCTTTTACACCCGACACCGTTACCCTATCAAAGGTTGAAAAAGAGGAAAAACATGCCTTAATCGATTTAAAGTTTGATGCTGATCCAGACTATATATAAATATATTTTGATTGATCTCTGACGCTTCCTTCTTCGCGTTGCAAAGGATTTGACAAAATGAAGAGAAACATCATCCAGCCTACGGTGATAGGCAGTATGAAAACATCAGTCTTTTTCTGTGTGAATAAATGTATTTACATATCAATCCTTCCCTAACGAAAAATGTGTGTACATACAAGCAGAAAGAACGACAAGCAGGGAGTTAAAAATAAAATGCAACAACGCATAAAGATTATTATCTTTTTTGTTTTTGTTTTTTTTTTTTGTAATGTACTATAGGTTGCCATTGTTTATCTTTTTTAAAGGGCAAGGGGAGAATTTCGCGGTCTTGCACACGCGTAAGTACAAAGCTTATTACAGCCATAAATAAATAACGTATAATATATTCTAGAGAATGAAATTGTGTCTGCAGCACATTTTCAAGAGCAATATAAACAAACCTTTCTCAGAAAATTATTTTATATTAATACTTACGATATTCAAAATATTGGCAACTTTTTCAATTTTATTTTGTTTCAATTATAAATTATGTTCTACCTCAAAATTATGCTTACCACTTATTATTTAGATTTTTCTTCGATCTACTACATGTACGCGCATTGTAATATATCGAAAAAGAGTTGCAGTCAAGCATAGCTTTATTTGTTACACATGTCTGTAGCATATCCAATGACACATGAGACTTAAACGATGATTTGAAATTGTTATAATACAGTTTGGCATCTGTTGCTCAGTCTTCACGATGATATCTTTTAAAAGATTGTTAAACATAACGCTTTACTAATAATGATTGCTGCTTATGGAGATACAATTAATAGAGTGGTGCAAAGAATTATTTAGAAAAAAGTTGCCAAAGATGATAATCGTTAACGCAACGATAGTTACTTCATATTTCGTTACTATTATTTTTGTTGTTCTTGTTTTGTGTAAAAATTAAAAGAACAATGATCGCACACATTTGCATGGCATGGTTATCTTTGAAGTCTACAAAATTATTTTCAGTGTTAAGCCAAAACGAACAGAAAAAAGAAAAAAAAATGATAAAGCGGATTAACAAGAATTATATAAAAAACGGAAACATGCGTCATGATTACATCCGTCCAAGCTATATATTTTTTCTCTCAGCTTGCCAATGTAAATTGTCGATCATGTATGTGTGCGTCCATATGTACAACGTGCCTTAAAGGCTGCTGATGAAATTTGTAGTGTAAGTCGAATGCGTTCGACACACGGCTTAATAGTTTTTTCAGACGCTGCAATATTAATAATATAAAGTAAGATAATCATAGCGCTGATGTTTAAGACGTTCAGACAACGCAGAATCGACTTTCATATAAACTTTTTTAAGACTCAATTTCACATGAATTTAATAAATTATTTTTTCGCAATTTTTTTCGAAATGAAAAGTAATGACTTTTCCCCTTCTATCGGTATCCTCTGCCATCATTGTAAAACTATAGACATTTTTGTAATCGTAACACTAAACCAAGTGATTTTTACAGAATCGTTTTGAGGTAGAGTGAGTGAGTGAGTGAATGAGTGAGTGAGTGAGAGAGGGAGATAGAGAGACAGAGAGAGACAGAGAGAGAGAGAGAGAAAGAAAGAGAGAGAGCGAAATACGTGGGCACGGTTCCCAGTCAAACTCTCCCAATACTCCCTGATCGATACTTAGTGCCTTAGTAATGCTACGAATGGATTTCGTTAAATGTTAATTAATTAGTCGATGAGAACGAGACGTAACTTTGATATAGGAATTTCCAGCATAGAAGGCCGCAAGCCGTCTACGTAGCGTCACATTTGATTAAGCTTCTTGACCGTAACCACCATACGCTTATTCCGGGTTTGCGCTACATTTTTACCTTTTTCGCAATAAAATTGCAAAATATGAAGATTTGTTTCCACGAGAAATCACCCAGTTTGCCGCATGAATAGCCGAGTAGGCAAAGGTTCGCGACTCAATGGTCGCGGATTCAAAGTTCAAGTGCGATAGAGTTTTCAATATAGGCAAGCATATGACATAAGTAATCCGGGAGCCTTTAAATCTACACTTTGTGAAGTGATTTGCTAAATATATGTACACTATATAAATAAATAAATATCACTCTCTTTCTTACACTAATGCAACTTTTGTCACCTTTTAAACTCGCTTCAATATGACAAAATGTGGTCAGTGTCTCTCTCTATCTCTCTTTCAATATTATTTAACTCAATATGATCTATCCTTTTTTCTTAGTTTTGAACTTATCATCATAACTCAAATCAAATAATGATTACGTAATTGCCAACATTCGAACTGACGTTGATAAAGGAGTTACACTTTGATTATGCGGAATAACAGAGAAAGTCTTTTTCAATATTTTTACATTATTTTATTCTAGAAAAATCTCTTTTGTTGTAATTTTTATTCAATTACTTACTTTGACGTATTTCTATATATAATACGCAAAAAAAGAGAAGAAAAATATCTTGGCCTTCTTTTTAAGAACTTTTCGTAATAAGTTGTGAAATTCGTTCCCTTATTTTTCAAAGTAAAACGCGAATAAGAATAAAAAATAAATTAGCATTAAAAAAAGAAGAAGAAAAATACATTATAATTTAAAGTTTTATATTATATAGGATACTACTATCGCATAAACAGCTGTTGAGCACACCACCCAGAATAACAATCATATTAATGGCTTCTGAATGATAACAAGAGACAGTCCCTACAAAAGCAATAGAGAAATACCCTCGACCCTCTTTGTAGCTAAGACGTGAAGGCTATCAAGTATAACTAACGTGACTATTGCACATGACAACGGCACATGTTTAGGGGAATAGTACTGTTGCACGTAAAGCAAAACAAATCTCATCGGGTAAGCCGAGATGTATTGATTGTTCTTTAGATAGAATACCTGTTGAACTGTGGTCCTAAGGTGCTGTAATTGGACCAATTTGTTTATGCATCCATCAGAACCATCGCCGTTAAGTCCACTTGCTTACCTTTTGTGTATGCTTTAATCAATATTTTCTTTTTTTAAATACAGATTAAAAACTTGAATTTATTTCGATTTCAATTCTTTTTCTTATTTAAATCTTCGGCCACCTTAAGAGCTTCATAACACGTTAACCGACAAAACTTTGTTTACTAATTAGGTTTAGAATCTTATATCGGTCAAAGGGCACATAATGTTCGCGAAAATTCCTGAACTTGGATTTAGTGGATGTAAAACACAGAGAATAGTAAAATCAAGGAAGCTATTAATAGAACTTTGTCGTTGCCCAAAACAGAACAGTACTTTAAATAATCAAATCGCAGTTTATTTTGCAGTTTTTGCACATAATTACAAGCCGCAAACTATACAGAGAAAGCTAACAACAGTTTTATAAAAAGTTATGTTAACCTGTTCAACTCTTAACTAGGTGGTGGCAAGCAGCGTAAGTCTGTCTGACTTTACCCAAATATCTAAACACTGTTATTATTGCAGTTAGGGAAAAGTTGGCAAAAAAACTTACCACAGCACTTATCTACCTATACGATAAAGGACATAAAAAAAAAAAAAAATTACGAAAATATTCTAGGCTGCTTATCCACTAACTTTGTTTAGAAGGTCACTTCAAGTACGTAAACAATAAACAGGAATCAGCAGGAGGGTACAGTGAAGGAGTTTACTAAAGAAAAGGGTTTTTGTTTTTTTATTTCTTTCATTTACGGCGTTTTTTGTCATCCTTTTGAAATTGAAGCCAACCATATAAGAAAAAAAAAGCTGCCAAACAGATTTAAAGTAAACATGACGGAAAGTTACAAGTCCCGGGGAGGATACAAAAGTTTGCAAGGGAAGTACAGAGATAGAGAACTGTGTCCTGAGACAGTGTAAGTATGCCTTCGTCTAAAATGGTCACAATGTTGAAATATTTTTACAGTGATAATATTGTTAGCAGCAAACACAACCACAGCAACAACATCAACGGCAGAAAAAGAAGATAACTGGTTTTTACCACTGTTCGTACACTTTAATAGTGTTTACTTGAAAACTTTTCCTTCAATACAAAGTTTTCCTAACAGTTCAAGTGCTTCAGACAATAGCCCACCTCTACTCGCTACTCATATTTGATAGTTAGTATGTATAAAATGAAATAGAAAAATAAATATAAGAAATATTGTGTTTTTTTTTTTTTTATAAATATTAAAATAATCAAAAAATAATATATATATATATATATATATATATTAGGGGGACCCATAACTAATCAATTATTTTCGCAAGATCCCATTTCTCATTAGTCCTGCGGCAACCAGACAAGTGTACGCATACTTTTTTTGGTGTTATTCTTCAACCAGTTTGTTAGTAATTTATTCCCAACAATATAAAATTTTTTTGTAGCGATGTAATAAAATGGCGGTCTTTGTACCTTCTGGGAGCCATATTCGTAATTGTGTACTTTTCCATTTTAAGGCCGGTTTAGGTGTCATGGAAACAACAAGCAAAATTTGCGACATATATGGAGATGTGTTAAAGGTCAACAAGTGTCAACGTTGGTTCAGAAGATTTGCTACAATTGATTATGACCTGTCAGATAAGCATCGAACTGGACGCTCAGGTCAATTCAATAACGACGCCTTAAAATCTCTAGTGGAGTCCGAGCCAAGGTTAACTATGCAAGAACTATAAAGAAGCCTTGGGTGTACCTGGTCCACCGTACAAAGGCATTTAAAAAAAATTGGCAAGGTACATACACAAGGTAAATGGATTCCACACCTGTTGTCTGAGGCAGCAGGGATCCATTTTTGTCTAGGATCGTAACTGGAGATGAAAAATGGATCCTTTATGATAACATAAAACGATCGAAACAATGGTTGTCTGCAAACGGGAGACCCCTTCCAACCCCTAAACCAACCCTATCCCTGAGGAAGGTGTTATTGTGTATTTGGTGGGATTGTTCCGGTATAGTGCATTACGAGTTATTGAAACCTGGGGAACAGTTACTGCTGATCTGTATTGTCAACAATTACAACGGTTACAGTCCGCACTCATAGAGAAAAGACCAGCTTTAGTGAACAGAAAAAGTGTGATACTCCAGCAAGATAATGTCCGTCCTCATGCAGCGAAGATTACTCAAGAGAAAAGTTAGGCTAGGAACTTCTACCGCATCCTCCATACTCTCCAGACCTAGCACCGTCGGACTACCATCTGTTCAGGTCACTGGAGCATTCGTTACGAAATAAAAATTTTAATTTCTTATTCGATGTCCTAACGCACCTTGAGTTATATTTTAAGTCACGCCCAGCCCACTTTTTCAAGAGGGGTGTTGAACTTTTGCAGGAACGATGGCAACAAGTCATCGAAAACGACGGTGATGACATAAACGATTAAAAACTAAAAATGTCATTTCAGAAAAACATTTTGTCTATGAATGCAAAATAATTGATTAGTTATGGGTCCCCCTAACTTCGGGCCATTCGCCCGAATGGCGAAAATTTAACATTTTCCCATCAAATGACAAAGAAAGAAAAGATTGAAAGTTGCACGTGTATAGAGAACAATACATACCATGTACATATGACTGATGGCGCACCCTTACTCTTTATTGCCGCTCGTTTAAGTGCATATATTCACACATATATATATATATATATAAATTTACTAGTTATTCAAAAACTTTATTATTTTTTACTTTTCCATTGTTAATAATGCACAAAACACATATTTACATGCATTTTTATTCAAGCATGTCCGTATGCTTGAATGCATGCTTTTTATAACTACCATTAGCAAATGGAATGTTTTGGGTATAATCCGTTACTTACAACGTTTGAAGGAATCAGCAACAGTTCCAACTACTATATAGAGAAAAATTGATGATGGTTATCAAAAAACACAAAATTAAAGTTCGAATATTTAACACTAGAAGTACCGACATTTTGCATATACTTGCTCTTACCAAGATGAGTTAATGTGTGCAGAGAAGCATCCAATAAACCTCAAACGACATATGCAAAGTGTAGTTTTTAACCCGTTAAGTGTAGGGGTATTGATAAATCATTCGGGACCATTTTCGAACGAAACGTATGGATGATTATGGCGGAAGTTTACGGGGCAGCTTTTTGTAAATTCTCCCCGAAATGAAAAATGATGGATGAAAATATGAAAAAATTATCAATGAGTTATTGAAGTCGTTTCAGTTTCTTATTTTTATTTTTGCAACCGATCCACTTTGACAAAAGTGGGTATTTGGCATCGGCATCTGGAAAACTAGAGTAGGTAGAGAAGGATTGATTACCGCACTTTTACGGTTTTTTCGTACAAATAAAAATCATTAAAGAATTTTTGGAACTTTCTATGGCTTATAACCATTTTTTTAAAGCTTCAAAAGTTGAAAGGACTCAAATTGACTCGGGAGGCGGTTCTAGTGTTAAGCGAATTACAAAAAGAAAATTTTCTTAGATTTCGAATACGTAGCAATACTGGACACGTTCGAGAATATGCACACACAGTGCGTTCCCTGTACGCAGGAGTATCAATAATCAATTTTCAAATTATAACTGTACGATTGCTCAAAAGGTCAGTTGCTTATGACGATTTGTGGAAGTTCGCACTGTCATAGGTTCGCATGGGTACCCAAATAGGTAAGAATCGTGGTTACCACATTTGTCTTGATGATTTACGATCATCGAACGCCGCGGAAACGACATCTTCAATTTCCAGAAGCGAAAAGAATCAATCGAAGTAGGTTAACTTGATCTAGATGTTTTTTTGGCAATTTATTAATGGCATAAATGCGTTGAGCATGTGTTGATGCCGCGAAATGGGAAATTTCCAATTCGCATGATAAAACATTGTGAAAGCGTTTATTTAAGAACGTAAACCAAAATATATTTCAAATTTTGTCGCATAAATTAGTTGAATGCTTCAATTTTGCCGATTAGGTTAACATTCAGTCATTGAGCCAAAAACGACTCTATTGTCTGCGATGAGAAATCGTCATCTGGTGAACGGGAGTTTTAATAAAGAGTTTTTTCAAATTTACGAACATGGCAATGATGCATTTAGCATGGGTCGCGACAAAATGAAAATTTCATTATTAAATTATTTACTCCCTCCTATTTCGGGTTAGCTGTATTATGTGCGTCGGTACTGCTTTAAATTTGGTTCAGCTGTACTGAAAACCATATGCAATCATACAATTAATGAATTTACACCTCGTTTCACGGTGTGTAAAAGAAACGAAAACATTAAAAAGAACTATAAAACAGAATTTCAATACATTGTTGGGAAAGCATATAAAGTCAGGTTTTGCCGCCATACATAATCACTTTAATTTTCAACACCTCCGCAGTCATATTTCAAATATGTGCATTGGATGCATGTGCGGATAAAGTTACCAGTTCCCGTGGGGGGCTTAGCCATTTGAAGTTTATTATATGTAGGGTTTGAAACGAACGAAATTTACTTATTTTATGAGTTGTGCAATTTCTTGAAGTTGGGAAGCATTTAAGCATTTAAACGTCAATATGTATCGTCTTTTTGATTTCTTTTCTTTTTTTTTTTTTTGGTAAGAAGACGAAAGGGTATGTATGTGTAAGCATCTATTATGTGTAGACGGAAAAAAGGGAGTTTGCTTTGCGTATATGTGCATATAGATGTGCATGAGGCGTTTACATTCTACAAGAATCTTCAGGTCCAGGCGTAATTTTCACTAAAAGCCCTTTGGTTATTGTTGCGCTAATTAATTTAAATATCTTTTCACTTCTTGCTTTTTTTTTTTTTTTTTAAGTTTAATAACAAACCTACATAGGCAGGCGCATGTATGAGCCGCCGTATATGTGCACATGTATCATGTATATATATAAACAATGACTCAAGTAAATATTTTTCGTATAACATATATACGTGCAGTGAAATTAACTCACACTGTTGACACTGAAAAATGTATCCAGACACTGGAGCAGCACAGCGTCATTTTGTGGGCAATGTTGTTGTGCTCATTAAGATAATGTACAGATAATGTAGAAACCGCTTATATGCTTATATATGCATGTGAATGGATGTGTAGTTCTTCTCTTTTTTATATGCACACAATCAAACTTTTTGTACGTCAACTTTTACTGCAAGTACAAAATTTATAAACAAAAAACGAAAAAGACGAAGCAGAAGAGGAAGAAGAGACCAAGAGAAATAAAAACTGATTGTTTTTATTTATTTATTTTTTTTTTTTTTCATTTCCGATATATGTAAGCAAATAAGTGCGTTATCTACGTGTATGTGGGTGTTTTGTTATGCGCGAAATCGAAAATAAAAAAAAATAAATAAAAATTCAACATGAATAATGAAAGATGAAGTATGTAATATATGTGCGAATGTGAGTGCGTGTGTGTATGTATGTGCACGCTTCCATGACAACAACATAAAATTATTTTCCTCTCCATCTTTACATTTTTTCCCTCTTTTTTTACGTTCGCCGAGATAGGTATCGGGCAATTTCCGATGTAAAGTTCCTGGAAATTACCTTGAATTTTTCAATGTTCTCAATGTACCTGAACTAACACAATAATATCGTCTTTAAATCAATTTTGCATATCTGGGCTAAATGTAAGCCTTGTCTTATTTTCATCACATATTATTAAAAATATCCCGCTTCAGATAAACCTTTGATCACTGCAACGATAATACATGGATTTCCCATTTCTGCATTTTCTTATAACACATTTGTAGCTTCTGAGCTGTGCGCGATGCTTTTTTACTTGAATGATTTGGGTCCTCAATGAATGTTTACTTGAATGACCGACTTTTTTTGCTAGCAAGATTGTCCACGGGACATGCCATTCTTGGCCGATACAAAAATTCTTGTCGATTCATCAAATTCTTTTAGTTTGCAAGCGGTAAAGCCAAGCATAACAAGTTCATGCGAGGCTTTAAAATGAATGTAATTTGCCGGCACAACGACAGATTTCTACGACGATTTAACGTGGGTACACTACCATGAGAATTTTACCCCCAGGGTGCCCGATGGCATACGGGTTAATTTAGTATAACCGGCGCCCTCCAGTGCGTTATAAGCTAGGGGCCTAAACAACACTGGAAAAATCAGATATATTTATTGTGTATGGCCCAATAAACCCACTTTGGTGATTGTTGAGGCGCGGCGAAAGCGACAACTGCTGATACATGTTATACGAAAATTTGATAAGATATATTTACCAGAGTCGTAGACAATTTCGATCGGCCAACTGACACGTCTAAAATCAAATAAATAATAGACAGCTTTTTTTACATTAACTTAACGTGGAAGGTAGGCTACGTTCCCTTTGAGTGAAATAGAAATTCTTTATTTCTTGCGCTTACTTTTATACTCGGAATTCTTAGCCTGTTTGTACTATTCAGAGATGACTTGCACTACGAATATTTGCTCGTCACGCGTCCTTCCTCGTTTGAAATGTGCAAGTGGCAAGCTGGGGACTTTCTAGCGCATTTTCTGAACTTTAAACTGAAAAGAAGAAATAGCAACTAAAGTAGTAAATAAGAAAATTATATTCAGTCGTAATCAAATCTTTTTTACTCATCGTCGTTATCTTAAAAAAGACAAAAAAAAAGGAAAATAACTAAATTTTCACACTCTATAGTATTGGGTGGACGAGGCTGATCTTTTCTATTTTCAGAACAAACATGGAAATTTACATGGTGTATGTATGTGTGGAACTTTATGAGCAATAAGCAAAAAACATGAAAACCAAAGGTGTTAACAGTTTTTGTTGCGTAGGCGCGTGGGCGTAGTAGATATGTTCATTCGCCGGTTAGGGTCATTTTGAAAATCTTTTGCAAATTTTGTAGCGATATTATAGTTTTTGCGAAGGCGAGAAGGTTTACCATAGATGCAGCTGCGTACATGAACATGTGCCCATATGAATGCCCATTTAAGTGCGTTTCGAATTTTACATTGGCAAGGAATTTATGTGCTTTATGTAGTTTCAGAAGCGTATTGTTGAATATATTCCTTAGAATTATGTGACGCTATTAAGTCACGAGCGATCATTACCATTGCGTACCGTTTCAAAAGTCGGCGTAAATCTATACAACATTTCAAACGGAGGACCGACGAAACTTTCAGGTTTACCTGATGTTACTCATTTAAACATAATTACAACATGTTCTCCATTAATAGCGGATACAAGAAAAAATTTTTGCTTTGCGAACAGATGAAAGTAAAAAAAAAACAAAAGAAAGAGAGGGGAAAATAAATAAAAACACATTCGAAGGAAAAATTGATGTTTTTTGCTGGTATTTGTTTCCTTTGCATAAATACAAAAAATTTAAAATGAAATTTTATCGCTCGGTTAGTTATATATGCACATATTTAATTACATATGTAAAAGAGAGCATTTTATTATTGTTTATAAATTTTAATAAAAACGAAGGTGAAATAACGTAATTAATACAGTGAAAGCTACGAAAAATTTACGTATTTGGCGATATATGCGAACAGACATGCATAGGGAGGGAAACTGAAGTAGAGAACATATCGTCCAAATACATTCGAAATTTGCGACTTGTACGTTAAATCCAAGAATATATTGTATACGTATCGATCGGACACACATCGGATTAAGACGTGCTTAAATCGATGCATATCGAAATCGAATGGTTTAATAAAAGGCGAATCTATCGGAAGCCCTTCTAAGTGTTACATACATCTGCAAAAACTTAATATACCCAACATCATAAGTGTTCAAGGATATAAAACTTGCAAATAACGCAATAAGTACAAGAAGTAGGAAAATTACATTCGAGATTCGGACGTGACCGAATCTTTTATACCCATCACCGTTAGCGTAAAAATAACTAAAAAAAAATAGGAAAAATCATTAAACTTTCATACTCCACAATATTGGGAGGGCGCGGCTGGTTTTTTCTATTTTGAGAACAAAAATGCAAATTTATATGGTGTATGTGTTGTATTTCATGAGTAACCAGCAAGAAGCATGGAAAGCAAGGTGTTCTCAGTTAACATGTGTGTCTTTTGAAAAGTTTGGATTATTTTCAAATCCTTTTGCAAACTTGCAGGCGAACGGGAGAATGTTTACCACAGATATTATGCAGTTGGGCAGACAAACAAGCGCTCATGGTTACTTGCATTCTGAGCTTGAAACTGGCCAAGGATGGCGGTATAGTTATTAAAAAAAAATTGAATTTCAATGTACACAGAGTTTCTGATAAATAATCTGCTTACAGCCGACTTATAAAATTAGAACGGCGAGTCTTTTAGATGTCTATCTTTCGGTAAAGTTTAGAGTCGGTTTTTCCGCAATTTTTTTTTGTTTTTTTTTTAAATAAAATCAATATTTATTAGAAATTTATTGCCAGCTAAAAAAATCTTGTTTGTTTTTAAAAATTTAGGTTAAATTGAGAGAATAATTTTAAAGCGAATCTTAAAAGGAATTGGATAAAAGTTTTGTTAAGCAATACGAGGATAGTACTTGAAAAGGAAAGTAGAAAATTATACGTAATATATAGCTAGTTGGAACAATTGGGTGTTTTATTAAATATTATAAAGCTAAAAAAAAAACAGAGAATTTAATTAGAAGGAAAAAAAACTGTTTATTGCAACATACGTCAAGAGAATTTAAACTACTTTGCAGTATATCGAGGAGGAGAAATCTGGAACATTTTATTTCTACAAATAATAGAGTTTTCCCTCCATAGCGATACGTGAAGGTTGATATGATGCTGTGGCAACCAGAGACGACAAGTACTTGACATACTAGCAAACAGCATGTACGCGTGTTGCGTGTGACCAATTCTAAAACTAATAGTACATTTTATACATTAGCAGTTGCATTTGATTTGGTGTTAAATGTGTAACACTCTGCCCCGCGTTATAACTTGCGGTCTGCGACAGTGAAATGGTAACACTCGGGCAGAACAACTATGTTGTTAACCTCAGCGTCGAGCTGACGGTTACGTTCGCCACAGAAGAAACGAGGGCGTAGGGATCTTGTTATGACTACACGGACAAACATGGGGGGCTTTGCAGCATTGCACTTTGCGGCCTCTACTTGGACTTCATGCTCATAAACTTATTTAAGAGAGCCTTTATCCATACCATCCTGAAAAAATAAAATCCGTTTTGACTTTTCGTCCTCTTTGCGATATTGACATAAAGCCGTTGCCCTAATGGGTTGCAAATTTGCCGGCCAAAGCATCACTGGCAACGCACTCGGCTATAGAGTTGTAAAAGGTTGCACTTTGATTTATATCCATGCCAGCCATCAAAGCACAAAAATCTTTTGGTATGAATTTTTGGCATTTAGATCTGTTGTAGGCGGTGGTCAGTAATGCGCTAAGCTGTAACTCGGTGATAGTCGATCATTGCAGTTATAAGTCCTGGTTGATTTTCAGCACATCTTTGATGATTTGCTGTGGCACAGTCCTTTCCAGAGAACGCACCAAGCGCAATACCAGTTGAGGATCATTCCTCCGTTGCCTGTATACGCGTATGGTTACGATCGTCGTGAGTCAATATTACTGTGGGTGGATCATGTTTTCATATTCATGCCTTGAGCTGCTCTTATTTAAGTACTTACAAAATAGTGTGAGTTACAAGCGTTACGTGTTGGGAAAACGACTCTTCACCGCCCTAAGTCGCGTATAGACGTAGTAAAGGAATCGTTGACACGAAATAAGCGACGCTTTATTTTGACAAAACGTGGCGGATATAATAACGGGACTCTTTTATTCATCGTCTCCGCAAATGAGCACATAATTCCTTTTAATCATTTATCATTGGGAATCATAGCTTGACAGGTAATAGAGTCTCTGCTAAGTGTTTTTGAACATTATATTCCCAGTCTTCTGGCAAAATTATGGAATTTACTTATAAATTTAATTAAAAATAAAAAAACGTAGAGAAAACGCATCTCCAGTATCTCTAAATATAAAATATGTAATAATAGACATTATTCAAAAACTATTAAGTTATAATAGATATAAAAAATATATTGCCGGGTATTTAATATTTATAAACTATATGTTCGTTCATTTTTGTAACCGCAATACTCAAAAAAAAAAAAAAAACGAAAAAAATTGAATACAAAGTAACTGAAAGAGTTTCAAAGATTTATGTTACACAATATGCACTAACATATACACAAACATATTGAAAACAAACACCAAGTTAGAAAACCAATAACGCACGTACACACATACGCGACGACCAAATCAAACCATCATTCATGTCAGATGATGTGATGGATAAATAAATTTAATTGAAAATCAAAACAATTTCTTTAAGTTTGCACAGTGTGCTAATAATTAAAAAAAAATTCGTAAAAAATTATCCGCATAAATGAGGGGTAACGTACTTTTTAAAAATCGTCTCAACGCAAAAGGTATTGAAATAACACACTAATGAAGTGCAAAAACTGACAAGTACCTGTGTATCTGTGCAATAAATCGATTATTACTCACTGGTGTAATCGAAATCAAAAAATTTTTGTTGTTTTACTGTTATTCTCTGAAAGTTTGGATTTCAAAAATGAATTCACTTTTGATGGACTTTAAGTTTAGATTAACTAAATACTTATATCGCACGAAAGTCCATCGATGATCAAAAG
The DNA here is from genome assembly GCA_000688735.1 of Glossina austeni. NCBI lineage: Eukaryota > Metazoa > Arthropoda > Insecta > Diptera > Glossinidae > Glossina > Glossina austeni. The sequence continues at coordinate 3,687,633 of KK502404.1, read as the reverse complement.
GAAATAACAATAATGAATAAACAAGTTCTTCACAGTTCTTCTAAGGGAGCATTGACCAAACTGTGACTTCTTCCTTCCTACTTTCCTTTCTGAGGGCGTAGACGTGCCGAACCTTTGTTTATTTGTAGCCCTTCGCATCGATGTGGCTGTTGTAATGAGCTGATTCTTTTTACCAGACATCCAGCAGAGGAGTCTCTGGCTCTTGCAAGCGGGGCTCGTGAAAAGGATGGTGGAAGAATTGCGCAAAGATCTCCACATATGCAATTTATTGCCTCTTTTTCGCAATTGTACGGAACACCTACTTCTAATTATGTTGTATTAAAAACGTTCCTCTGGGTTCCGAGTTTTCCTCATCAGAGTCCCTAAGTAGATGCATCGAAGTGAAAAGAGAACCTCCACGTTTCTGTAACAGTAATCGATTACGAATGTCATAAAAGCTGCTGTATCTATCCAGCCAGTTCTGATGGTACTAAGAAGTAGTAGGCGGGCTGAGGTCACGTTGGGAATTGTATATTTTAATGTTAAATCCCTTTATGAAGGATAGTTTTTGGAGAACTCTTTGGGATGTATTGAAAATCCGAATGCACGAATGCTTCGCATGTGTATAGTTTTGTGCAGAACTGTATGGTTTTGAAATTTCGCTGTCCGCGGCGATCAGGTTGCCTAAAGAAAATTACTCCAAGTACGCATGCTGCTGTGTTCTCGTCGGTTGAAACGTCACTGGTAGCAACCGCCTGGTGAAGTTCGTAGTGGCTGTGGTTACGCGGAAATTTTGAGATTTTGAGTAGACTTCAACTCTTATCAGAGTTGTGGGAAATTTTCCTCTCTTAATTTTTTCACTCTAGAAATCCAGGTGTATTCAAGTGCCGCTCTGGTGAGAATGCTCCTACAAACTGTTCCCGCTATGTTAACCGCTATGTTATCGGGAAGCTATCTAGTGTTAAAGTGCTAATAGTGTAAAGTGCTTATAAATTAGGACGATTGGAGAAAGGTGAGCTCGCCACAATGTCGGCAACTAGAAAAACGACTGTAGTGGTCAGGGGAATCATTAAACTCCAAGGTGAAGTCGAATATCGGTGGTGCTTCTATTTACGAGGACTGGCTTGATATTACAGTATTATGAATAACGCAAAACTCTGCGGAAGCACAACGAAGCAAATCTGACAAGAACAACTAATAAAATTGAGCGAATTATTAAGAGATTATAGGAAGAATTTTGGGCAATTTGGTCACATATTACAAAACGCGCCTGAAAAACGTTAGCGGCGTTGGACTGGAATATGCTTCCCCTCCCGTTGCTTTCACCAATTTCCGTCCTTCTGACTAACATGTGTTTCAGCCGGTGACCAGCGCTGCATTCTTATGACGCTATCCGGAAAGCAGACCGTTCTGTGGATGACTTCGAAAGAGTAGATATACTTTCGGTACGGATTTATGTTGCCTCAGAAATATGAAAACAATCTGTAACGGGTGATGGACAATGCTTTAAATAAGGCACTTCTTCTTTTCTTTTAAAACACTCGCTTCTTTTGCAAGCAAAAAAAAAAAAAAACGTAAACTGTCTAGTTTTCCAATAAGATGACTGGATGACAATATTATTATAGCGCATGCCTATAAGGACGCCAAGTAACATATATTCAGAATATTCAGAAAGTATTCAAAAAAATTATATGAAGAACGCGTGGATATTATATCAAAGTATACTTTTTCTTACATTTTTTCTCCTTTTTGTGTTTAGCAACAAAAGTCTGCAAATTCCGTGCGAGTTGAAAATTGCGTAGCAGTAGGGCTTTGTTAATTTAAGACTTCATTCATTCATTCGTTGAATAGAACAAACGCTTACATATGGTAATATTTATGTTAAGTTTTTTATGCTACATTGGTTTAATAACGAAAGCATGAAAAGAATGGAAAAATTATTTCGCAAGTGAAACACATGAAATATATGTATATGTATATGTATATGTATGTGTGTTAATGCATTATATTTAATTAACTGTATGGAATAAGTATATTCACTTTGCTATGCTTCCATCCTCTTACCGCTTACGACGTTCGAAAGATTACTCGCGTGCTTGTTTCATTCACAAGCAGAAACTGAAATACACAATAGCGGTCTATAAAATATCCTGAAAGCTGAGTTCTACGAATTGATTAAAAAAGCCGTTTCATATGATTTGAACTTACTTATCCAGAATAGTTGGGACTTGAAGATACAAAAAAAAATCTAGATAAATAATTATGTTCAACCTTTTCTAACATCGAGATTATATACGGACAACGTTACAAAAATTCATTCATCAATTTCACGTAACTGGCATCTATACATTTTAAGGACTACAATTATATGTGTGCCCTCTCCTGTAACTCTATCACAATTTATCCTAGAGGGTTATAATACCTCGCACAGCATTAGTAAAGCTACACTAATTTTCCTTTTTCCAAAATTGCGCATGGCAGGTCTCATAAGCTACGTATATGTACTTATTGGTCAGAGTTAGTTCACCGCTTCGTCAGGCATATCAACTAGACTATATGCATCCACTTGGCGGGATTCACTTGGAATACCATCTTATGGAATTGATTCCCATGCAGCATATCCACATTCTGCCCTAATTGTATGGGTTGCATATAGCAAAGCACCCGAACGTGTTGCGTTGGTGTTCACACGAATGCCTATATAAAGCCAAACTACAAAACACGCAAACCGATGAAAATAAACCGCGAGTAAAACTCTGATCGGTGCAAGACAGGAATGCAAGGTAGGAATGCTAGAATAGCTACATGAAAGATCGAGGTGCGAACGGATCCATTTATGTAAGCTCTAAAACAAAAGATTGGCAGGCAAGATGGTGAACCTGATTTCTCTATAATCCAACTGAAAAATGGTCATGGTCATGGTCCCCAAGCGTGCTTACAAAGAGCAGGGCCTTCTATGTTGTTTTTGCAAAATGCGCTCGTGACCTTTATGTATGTTGCATGGCCTAAATATGGAAAGCTGTACGAAAAAATCAGGAGATGGTGAAGGTCAACATGATGCTTAAACACAGGATAGGGTACAGGAGCATAGGGGTTTTTTAAGCAAAAGTTAAAGGTTCGCACTCCGGGTTGCGATGGTTTTCTCATATAACGCAATAAAAAAAGCGCGCAGACACACACGCTTAAATAAACAAACGTAATTAATTTTTAATATAATTCAACAAAAACGTAAAATTAATTATTTATATAAAAATATCCTGTGGATAACAATTTTAAGCTCACGCGAAATTGAATTTAAAAAAATGCAGAAGTTTTTTTTTATTTTATGAGGAATAATAAAATTCTCTAATTAATTTTATATAAAATGATTGTAAATATTATTCATCGCAATTGGAATTGGAATGTTGAAATTGCGTGCAAATGATCTAATAAAAATATATAACAATTATGTACTGAAGTCCCCTAAAGTGATCTATTAATTGCGGGGTACACAAACTCCTGAACTATAAAGAGTAGTTTCCCCTTTTCTGTCTCATATAAACTTGCATATCGTACTTGATTCGTATCGCATGCAACATCGCGTTTTGCACGAATGAATTCAATATTTTCTCTCTCTCGGAAATACAAAAATCGACAGATCTTTAGGAAAGCTTGTTGTTCAAACAACTACGAAAAAATCAAAAACAAAGCAAGAAATATTTTTAAAGGGGAGATCACACAATTGCACAATTGTTCCACTAAAACATCCAACGCAAATCAGACTTTGTTTTATCGGTTCGCCCGAGAAACGTGTCATTTTACATGGAAAATAACGGTTCCTCTGTTCATCGGAACAGACATCGAAAATCCGCATGAAGGCAACAGTTCTGTCTAGTCATACTGCCGTACTGCTCGCAAAAAGGTGTGCCACGTTGACATATTTACCTTAAAAAAGTGGCGCTTAGGATTAATCACACATCGGTTGATTGTTGTAATTATTTCAACGAAAAATCTGGGCTAAATTTATCAACTCTTATGTAAAACGTATAATTCGCATTATAAAGATTTATGAGCATTGCAAGCATTGCTCTCAAATAGATAATCTGTTTTCCTCTCCCTATGCATACAAAGAAAAGAAAAAACCCACTACACCATTAAACCGAAGTGAAATTATTACAAATACATTTTTTAAACTAGCAGAGCATAACACACGTTGTTTAACAACAACAGCCCCGTAAACAGCAACAACATTACTACAAAAGAAATAATTACCCAGAGCGTATACGATTTGCTTTGCAAATTGAAATATGATGAAAAAGGAAAACGAAAGAAGTTATGTTTAGCTTGCGTCGAATTTTTTTCTCCACACCACTTAGATTGCAAGGAATGTGGAAGATTCATTCAGTCTTACCCAAGTAATGTTTTTATACGGTACCATTTGCTAGTTAGTAACTTACCGTACTAAAAACTGCGTTTGCCATGCATGTTGTATACCCGCAGGCTTTTCTGGTAGTTATGGATCGTCCTATGGACCGAGAGTGATATTTCTAGCTCGAAATTGTAGATTCGATAGACATTTAACTGACCAGACGGACAGATAGCTTTTTAGCTATTTAACTGTTTATACTTTACCCGGTGTATATATCTCTAATAAACCGTATATTCTCCTTTTGTTGGAAATAGAAAGCCGAAAGGATTACTAACTTTTAACCGAATCTTACACGATATCTTTTACATATGTAACTAGTTTGCTAATATTATGAACTTGGATACCCACTTTCTTAAGAGAAACAAGGTGTTTCAGTAGCAGCAAACATGACAACGACCATTTAGGAATATTTTTCGAAGCTTATTACAGATTAATGCTAAGGGGAAGGTTAATACTTCATTTTTGTTTTGTTTGCTTTTAAGTGATGAACAGGGCAAATAACGTCTATCAAAAAAAAAAAAAAATGTTCACATGTACATATAAAAATAAAATAATCATTAAGTTAATCAACTGCATTTTTCATAAACGCTATCATATCTGTTAAGTTTTGTGTCACAAGAAAGAGCATTTGTCGAGAGCATTATTTATTCCTCGCCCAAGCGATACAAAGGAAAGTCGTTTCTGCATCGTACTGCGGATGAAAAGTCGATTTATTTTGAGAATCCCAAGAGCAAAGGACACACAAAGGTAGACCCATAAGCACGATTCATCTCGTTAGGAAGAACGAATCGTTTTGGCAAGAAGAAGATAGTGCGTGTTTGGTGGGATCAGACTTGTCTGGTCTGCTACTAGCTGTGAAAGTCTGGTAAATTGGTTAACGCCAAACGCTTCTAACAGCAATTAATTGGTTTGAAAGGTTCAGTGCTCAAAAAGTGGCCGGAATATCAATAAAGTAGCACAAGCGAACTTTTTTCACATCTCATCCACCCATACATTCCTACTATCAAACAAGTTTGCTGCATATTGGAAGCACTCAACTAAAAACTGCGGTTTACCCATAAGGCTTGTTAGGCAAAACTTTGGCTCGTGCGAAGATATGGAAAAGCGGATCGATGCGTTCACAGCAAACGGGCAAGATTTTAAAGTGCCAGACAAGTGAGAAAAATGTGCAACAAGCACCGAATGAAATATTTTTTTTATCATCATACCCTTCGCCACTTGTGGTACAAAGTTATATTAAGATTTGAGAACGGCCTACCCCTTATTGTACCGACAGACTTAGTTTCGCTTTCTGCATCGCTCTAACTGTGTACGTCTGTCTCTTCGCCTTATATTTAACATATTGGTCACAATTTACCAGATACTTTGATGATATTTGGTAAAACGACGAGTTTTGGCCCAATGGCGAACTCTATTGAGAATCGTTCGGATTGCACCCCTTTGTGAACTTCTCCCTATCTTAGTTTTGTTTTGAAAAGCAGTTATATGAATAACCATATTAAACGAAATGGTGTAGAGTAATTTAATGGTGGGTCATGACCGTTTATAATGCTTTTACTTGTTTGAATACAATAAACGTGTATTTTTTATAAGAAAATTCTGATTTCATATTTACGCACATACGTAGATTCGACAATTGAATGTTATAAGTACAACTGAAAACTTAGTATACTTTCATTCACTGACCG
>KK502404.1:3631570-3681438 GCA_000688735.1 Glossina austeni | reverse complement strand
ATATATATATATATATATATATATATATATATATATATATATATATATATATGTATATATATATATATATACATACATATATAGAATGCAGTATAATTGTCGAATGCAACGCTGCAGAATAGAAAAGAACAAATATTAAAAAAACGTAATTTGTACTCTATCTAGATTTAGAAAATGATTAATAAGTCTTTGAAATGCTAATATAAAGCAAAATGTATTCCCGCATAAAAAGAAAGCAATAAAATGCAACAACAACAATTCAATTTAAAAGTAGTTTTGAAAATTCTATTCACATATACACGTATATACTGTACGTTGGAACTGAAAGATTCTTTAAAACATATATATACACATATATATATATATATATATATATATATATATATATATATGTTTATATATAATCAATTCACATGAGTAATGAATAAGGAAAATTGAAATTAATTAGGGAAACAGAAATTGAAACTAAAACCGAAAGAGAGAGGGAGAATTGATGCTTTGTACTCATTAAATGCACGACCGCAAGTGTAAGGTAGCCTGGTTTATGCCAATATTAAATCTCAACATCATTACGAATTACATATTTAAGCAAAAAAAACTTGTACGATTTTTTTTATCTTTTGAGAGCAAACGAACAACTTGTTCAAGTTGTAGAAGTTAATCAAGTTACCGTAACATACTTGGACATAGAAAAGTGAAATATTAATGGTAAAAATGTTACGGAACGTACGTGCATTAGAAACAAGTTAGAAAATGTGATATATGGCTAAATATGGAACCCAACATCGACTGACAAAAGAAAAAGAGAACTGATGCTGGTAACAGACGTGACATGATGCCCATTGAGGGAAAGTGCAAGTTTAACTGGAATATGAAGCGAATATCTATTGATACATATATATAGCAAATTATCATAATTGATTTAATTCAAAAGTGTAACTTATAGTGAAATTTGTTTCTGGTTTTCTAGATTTCGTATGGCATGTTTAAATTCGATATTAACGATTATTATTAGTACGAAATTGTAAAATAATATCTCTACGAGATCATGTCAGATCTATTTGAAAAGACTGCCTGTTTTTATGACTTGACACATAAGTGCCTCGGTGGGGGAACCCTCGGTGATATTGGTACTTTTACAGGTACAAAAATTATAATATTAATAATTTCGCAAATAAAGACAAATTAGCAAAAATAATAATCAGATTAAAAAGTATATAAGAGAAATGATAAGAACTTTGACTGATTGAAAGGGATACTTGCCGTACGTCTATGTGTGTATATGTAGCGCATATATGACGAGATATGATTAAAACGCAACCAACTAAGGAAGTTATAGCCGCCTTAGTGCAGATTTTGGACACTCATTAGCTGAATATATAAAAATTACAAAGCTTTTTCTTAATAGATGCAATTCAAGTTCACATAAGTTGGTAATACGAAGGAGCAATATGTTGTGCTTTCAGTATCCACTTGGTGGGACTTTGGAATACTCAATTTTGATATTTTGCCATATTTTGATTCCGTCCGGCCCGTATTGCTTTGAATTGCATTAAGGGTAACTTTAAATAAATAAATAGAAAGGTTTCGTATAACACGGTTATCTCGTATCGCGCTGTATTGAAACCGTCTTATACGAGGGAAGCTTGCCGAGATGCCGAATGGCAAAAGTAGAACATTCTTTCTTGTCGTTATAGATAAAAAATCCGAATATATGTTTACCGTTAAATGATATTTTTTTCAGTTTAATCTAAGAAACCGAAAATAGATTTAGACATATAATAAATATAGAGTTTGTACGTACGTACGTACGTATGGGCTGGTAATTGTCATAAAAATGTCAAGATCAAAATTGTCATTTAATCGTTAGGTTAATCAACCTACACACAAGCAATTATGAGAACAGCAACAGAATAAACCGAACACCAGTTTCTCCGTTAAGAAATAAAAAAATGCAAAAAAATTAAAACCAAAAAGCCCCTGACACCGGTTTCACATACAGAAAATAATGGGAAAACATATTATAAATATATGCACCTATATACACAAACTAATGTACATTCAATGTCAACAAATAAGTGTTGTTGTTTTTAATAATTTGTATATAGATTGTATGCATATATACTTATATGTACTTTTTATATTTAAAATAAAAAGAAGAAGTTTCCAAGTTGTACCTGCGGGTTATGATGTCATAAAAAATCTTATTAATGCCGGTATCGGTGTTTTAAATGTCTTTTTTGTTTTACGCTTCATTATTACTTTTATATGTAGATCTATAGGAACGCAGACTTGATTACGATTACGATTACGATTACGATTACGATTACGATTAAGTCAAATTAATAAAAATTTGTTGGAAAAAAATGGTGAAAGTAATGAATATTCAAAAATCATCACACCACACGCTAAGTAAATCGTTCTTGTTTTTCCCTTCTTAAATAGAAAGCTCGGGATATATGTAAGAGAACAAAGGTTTGCTTAAAAATAAGGTCTATTTGAATTGAAGTGAAAGGTTAATAAACACTTTTGACGTATATGGCATTTTGTTGCGACATCAAACACGCATATATGCATGGTATTGTGTGTGTCTGTGTTTGTGTTCTATACCCATCAGCGAAACGTTTGCAACATCCAGATAGAAGTCTCCGAGACTCCATAAAGTATAAATATTTTAAATTAGCATCAAATTTCGACTGTCAGTCTGTCCGTCTGTCCATCTATCCATCTGTGTTGTGTCTGTTGTAAACATACTAATAAAAATGAAGCCCTTGGTTTTAAATTTGGAAACTTTGAAAGTTCTCGTATGGAGAATGCTATTGGAGGAATTGGATCAAATTAATAGAAGGATTGTTTTCGAAAGTAAAAATAGAAAGATAAGTTAACAGTGCAAACCATTATACGAAAATGTCGCGATCCATCCTAATATTGGACAGAGCCACGTTTAGTATGAAATTAGTTGCGATCGATCAACACTCGTAAATGATCGTGAAATGCTTTGCGATCAGTAAAGATACGAAGAACGTAAATGTCTGACTTGTACCTATGACAAATAAATAATGAATGAATCAAGAACAGACGAATGTGTACCATTTTCCACTGATGTTCTCGTATATTTCTTCATATGTTAATTTAATTCCATACTAAGTAAAAAACAAATAAAAGCGCTATAATTGGACGCGACCCATCACCATTACACATCCTACATCGCCCTGCAATTATTCATATAGGCGTTATATGGAAAGCGTCCGATCGGATTCATTTTCAACAGCGTTCCATTTTGGAGCACAGCACAAGAGTGTATAAAAGTACATCTCAAAAATTTGCCCACTGTAGGTTGAACACAAAAAAAATAAAAACGGGAAAGACAAGGTGATCAAGGTCATTAAACGATGGATCTGTCTGAAGTCATTCTGAGTGCTATATACATTCGCATCAACTTATTATATCCCTGTATCAAAAGTGAGATAGGATATAAACGCTACTAGGAGAGTGAATAAATCAAGCTGGAAAAGGTTGATGTAGCCTAACGAAATGATTTTGTAGACATTTGCCCCCTATCTTATTTCTCGTAAAATTACTTAACAATGTTGCAAAGATCTTTTGCTCCATTTTTTGCATTCTTTTTTCCTTTTTTTTAATTTCTTTCCAAAGTGTTGTGTACTGTACTGTCGTGTTATAGCAAGAAAAATTCTTTGCGACTCACTCGACAACTGATCCCCGTTTTGTAATGACTTTCTTAAGTTTCCCAATTTGTGATTACATCTCACAGCATCGAAAAGTTCCAGAAAGTCACACTCAATTAAGTTGACGTTTGCTTGTGACGTCGATGTGACTTCCTCTTAATAGCCGTACAATTTACGATATTATCATCATTGTGTTTATTAACACTAGATATACCAGACCACTCAAAATGACTGCTAGTGCAATTTCAATTCAAAATTCCCATTACATATAACATTTGCTTTCCGAAATGATGTTATGATTTTTATAGCTATAAGTAGAGAATTCATTTTATGAATTTAATTTTACTCTATATATATAAGTAACAAATATATTTTTTGATACTAACATTTATATTAGTACCAGTATACCAGTATACCAGTACACTTCGCCTGGCTGACTGGACAGGAATAATGCACAGTAACATAGGTAAGAAACATTTATGTGGATATGGAAGTATTCAAAAATATATGTATGTTTAGTAAGAAGCCTAAATACGAGGAAAGTGTTTTAGTTTCAACTTATTTTTATAGCGATCGTCAGCCCGTGAAAATGTCAAAAGGAAGAACAGTTTTAGCATATTTAGAAAATGCAACCAGCGTATCTCTGGAATGTTCAGATGTAGAAAGTGAATTATATGATAGCGACGGTGAATTTTTAGATAGACAAAATGATTCGCAAGGCAGTGATGAGGAAATTCTTGATGAAGAGCATATAGACCGGTCAAGCGATAGTGATTACGAAAAGATTGCAAACAAACGTACGAGACGATGCATGCGATTCCCTTCCAGTTCTGAAGACGAAGGTGGAAGCAACGTACCAAATCATGAAACCGAAAGTGGTTTAGACGGAACTATTTGGACAAGAATTGAAGAAGGAGGTGTTGCTGGTAGATTACCAGTTCATAGTGCTTTCAAAGAGGTACATGGGCCAACGGCATACGCTAAAAGAAGCATTATGAACGGGAATCTAAGTAGTGCGTTTCTATTACTGATGGACAACAATATTTTGGAACATATACGAATTTGTACAGAGTTGGAAGACTCGAATTTTGGGGAAAAACTGGACAATTACGCAAGCAAAATGGAAGGCATTTCTTGCAATATTGTACGCAGTTGAGGCGTGCGGAGGAAATACTTTGAGGCTTCAATATTTGTGGAACAACAAGTGGGGACCATCATTTTTCTTCAATGCTATGAGTAGACGTGATTTAGTAGACTAAGATGCTGCGATACATTCGTTTCGACAAAAGAAATCAGAGGAGTCAACGTCTGCAAACAGACAAATTCGCCTTAGTCTCAGCGGTTTGGGACAAATTTATAGAAAATTGTCAAAATTGCTTCAAAACGGGGAGCTTATGTTACCGTGGATGAACAACTTTTTCCAACGAAGGCCAGATGCAGATTTACCCAGTATATGCCAAACAAACCCCATAAATTTGGCATAAAATTTTGGCTGGCGTCTGATGTCGAGACGAAATATGTGGTAAATGGCTGTCCGTATTTAGGAAAAAGACGAGGCTCGAAATGCATCAACCCCTCTAAGCGAATTTGTCGTAATGAAACTTCTTGAACCGTACACCACGAAGGGTAGAGCTGTAACAACCCATAATTTTTTTACAAGTATTCCTTTAGCGTTAAAATTAAGATCTAAATATACTTCGCTGGTTGGAACAATACGCGCAAACAAGAGGGAGCTGCCGTAAACTTGCAAACTGAAAAAAGACAGCATGGCACGTTTCTCAACGTTGTTGTACCAATCCAATGAATGCACACTTACAGTTTATAAGAGCAAACCAAATAAAAAAGTACGTTTTACTAAGTACAAGACATAAACACATCAACATAAACACATCTGCTAAGAAATTACCTGAAACTGTATCGTTTTATAATAAAACTAAACTAAATTTGGCGTCGATGTCATTGATCAAATACACGGTGAAATCAGGTTCCAGAAGGTGGCCACTTCAAGTGTTTTTTAACATTTTAGATTTGGCCGGAATAAATAGCTGGATATTGGATAAAAACACAACAGGGGAAAACATCTCCCGGAAAGACTTTCTGTTTGAATTAGCAGAAGAACTTGCTTCAGATTATCATTCTTCAAGGCAAAAATCACACGAAGCTGATATACTAACCATAAGTGGCACGGCTTCTGTACGAAAATGGTGTCAAGCAGGATATTGTAGTAATAACAATAAGACTATAAATATTTGCTATACATGTGAAAAAAGTGTATGCGGAAAGTGTACACGCAGCAAGATCTCCATATGTCGAAATTGTGACTGACAAACTGTTAACAATTAAGTGTTTCGTTATTTGAAAATGTCTATAAATCCATTCCATCTACTACTATTAATATTGTTCAACTTTTTTTTTGTCATTATTTAAGAGTGAATAAAGACTGGAAGCCACAATAGGCATTCTTTCTTACAGACCAGTCCGGCTGGTAAATCTAGTGTTAATGTTTTCGAACGCATTATATTAGCGGTTTCTTGCATTAAAAAAGAAAAGAGGCGGCACATCCATTCGTACGAATTTAATGTTTAACAACTTTTCTCCCTTCTCTCTTAAGTATCGCCTCATTCGCTTTCTGCTTCTCTTATTTTTGTTCATACTCTCTTTATTTCTTCCGATTAACATTGAAAAGAACATGTAAATTTAATATTCTTAAATGTGGACAAAAGCATGTATGAATTTCCGGTTCTAAATAAGAAATATCTTGCATGTATGCGTATGTATAAATATATTAACAGTTCTATAGACCTATGTGATGATTACATGCATTGTATTTAAACTAAAATACAAGCACACAATTTATTTTAATTCATCTATTCATTCATTTATTCATTAAGGCACTCATCGATGCCTTCATATCGAAGGTGTTGATAGTAACAGCAGCATAAATTAACCGAACATTATTTATAAAGCTTTTATTTATATTCTTTAGTTCGGTCGGTTCATTTCAATGTTATTCTAACACGTTATATATATGCATACATTTGTGAATGCTTCCTCTTTCGCTTATTCTACTTTTACATATATAACATTTTTAATGAACGAATGAGTCAATGGAACAGTAGAAAAGTACAACAAATTACATCGTATATGTTACTTATGTTTGCCTGTATGGAACTTTCAATATAATAAAAAATAGAAGCAGCGATCGTTCACATATTTTTTATGTTTTTAAGTGTACTGTTATTAATTTGATAAAAGATTGTGTGTGAAAATCATAAATATTTATAAAGAAGCTCCAGAAAACTTGAATTAATAAACTAAAAGCGATGTGTTTTGACCAGCGGTTCTCACACTTATTTGGCCACTGGCCGCGGAATTTTGTGATATTACTACTACGGATATGAATGGCCCCTTCATACAGGCACGCATACATAGGACTGCACGTTTTTAAATTCTAAAAAATGTGTGAAAATCTACATTCATATGTAGATAGGCATACAAGCACATAATGTATTCTGTCAGAACGAATATTTCCGGCTTTGCTGTTATTATATACATGACATATTTAAGGCATTCATATTAACGTTGAAGATGGGGAGTCTTTGGCCCGCTTTGAAATGCGTTTTGGAAGAACATTTATATGCGGGAGCAGCAAAAATCGAGACATGGAGAGAAAGGCCAAAAAGTGCCTATTTCTAAATCAAACTTCGGTTTAATATTGCAAAACACTAAAAACAACTTTTTCTAAGTATTGCATTATGTGAGCAGTGACCCATGCAATCCATTCTCAACAACAGCGTTCGTCTTTGAGTCATGGCAGCGTAATAAACTTCACCTCAACAATTCGGTTAACGCGAACGGGCAAATAGCTGAACAGGTTTATAAAAGAAAAAAGAAAACCACAACAAAAAGTGGATCCATGTCAAATCTTTCGGCATTGCACACTTAGTCGGTCATACTTAACATACACTTATAACGTATAACGTAAGTGATCAAATTTGAAACTAAGGCGCATATATTGTCGCGTTGTGATCCGTCACTAGTCATAGAAGAAAACAATATGTGTATGTATGTTATGGCCGTTTCGATTTTTTCATCAATTTTTGTGTTCCGAAGAAATAGTCATGAGAAAACAATCCGATATCTGTTTCATTATAAAACAGGCGTGTTAAGTCCCGAGAACCACATAGAAAAAATTGTTTTTCTAATAAACCTTTAAGATCGCAACAGACAATCTCCAGACTTATACGACTAAATCGAATCCGAAATTGCCGCCAATTATCATCTTGATAGGTTTGTGAAAAGTAAAAAATTTCATTTTATTTAATATTTTTTTGGTTATTCTTGTTTCTCTCTCTCACATTTATTTTGCGATTTCACACAAAACAGCTTTTTGCAAACAAAACGTACTAAGCATAGTAAGGCCGGCCCGTTTTTATCCAATAACTTATATACCAATGAAAATCGTCCGACACGTTAAGATTGCCATTTGAAAGTCGACAAAATAAATCGACATAAGCCCAATCCGGCGTGCCTTAATTCATCTAAAGTGTAATCGTCGCCACTGAACATGAGTTATTGCCATGGCAAAGCACGCACACATTAATAACTGACAGACCTACCTTGCACTGGATGCTGTTATGAACGAAGAGAGGAAGGCTAAGGGTGTGCACATGGTGCAAATGAATAAAAGGAATTCCAAAAAAATAAGTTATAGATAACAGAAAATCTTTGGCTTGTGCTGAACCTGCCGTTTTCCATTTATTTCTTGGTGTGTTGCCATCGAAAGAAACGGGTGTAACAACCGCATTTTAGCCTGGACTGCGGCTAGTCAGCAGCAATATGGTTTCTTGTCATAATTTTTATGACTTTGTATCAAATTTGGTGTTTCGGCATAATAATATCAAAGAAGAAAAAAAATTCTGTCTCTATCAATTATGTTGTTAAACCGCGAAAACCACAAAAGAATGCTTATGATTGCCTTACGACTTATGACGTCTCGGTGATGTCGCTCAGAATACGGCTGTAAATACCAATTCATTTTGTATAGGAGCAGCTCTCTGTGAACGTAGATAGTAATGTGTGCGGAAGCGTCTTATTGCGTAACTCTGAAAAATAACATTTATAACAGCACTGCTCCTTACAAACAGTTGGTATATATAATTAAAACCCACCGCGGAATAGTCTTGTCAAATTAAAAATTATTCCTTAATCTGTAGGCTGCAGACTTTGTCACATGTACAGTATGTAACTCCAGGAGTAATCCTTTTATGCGGCTTTTTTTTTTCTTTTTTTTTTTACCAATGAACTTATGAACTGACTTCAAAATTGTCCTAATGAAACTAACGATGGAATGTTTGACGGGTAATGTTTTAAGGGTCCATAATCTTGATTTCAATGGACGACATAACGCATATATTTATGATTCCCAATGCGCATTTTTATGCTCTTTTTCAAATTATTGAACTTTTTAATCAACGTAATGTACCTTGTGCAATAAGCATAGCAATAATAAACATATATTTCGAATAGCATAAAAAACGCTCCTGACTAATGGCGATGCCACGATAATATAAATTGCAGGCACAAGCGTATCAAACATTAATATAAACAAATAAGCTATGAATAAATATATTATGCGCTAAAACCATTAAAGTCGACTAAAGAAAACCGTTTAAAAAAATAATAATAAACACAAAAAACTGAATTGAAAGGCGTTATGCAGAATTACTAAAAACGCTTTTAATTTTGTATATAACAATTTGTTTTGTTGCAGATTAATATTAAAAAAAAAAAAATTTAACGACAAAAACAATATTTTTATTGAAACTTATGCACGTTTCATACCTTCTTTGCTACGCTTTAAATAATTTATAATTTATGGTTGTGTCCCTCTAAAGCGGATTTCGAATAACCCTTAAATCGATCAAACTTACGGCTCGAACTTATCCATTTATGGGAGACATTTTTGCTCAAACCTTTTCAATAGCTTTAACAAATATGACCAGTTTCTAGTCAATGTTTACTATAATTTTAATATATGTCGTCATAAGGATCAACGTAATCCAAGTACTGGAGACGAGGATAATACGCTAAGTTGATACAAGACTTCCAATGACGTCCGACAAAGAGATAAAGAGATAGACGCGACTAACTCAATTCACAATGTCACGACGAATGTCGTCTAAATGTCTAATATATGTTATGTCTGATGCATATTCCTATCAAATAATACATATGAAGCGAGACAATTTAATATGATATGTTCGCACAAGACCAACACAAAATATCCTACGCCACTCCGCCTAATATGAATCGCCACGTGCTTTCATCCTAAACTACAAAAGAGGCAAAGTTATCCGAATTGAAGATTTCTGCTTGTCACTCCATTAGTAATTTCATATTTTTCCGAAGATGAAGAATTCTTATTTTCTTATCTTTCCTCAATACCAACATTTTAGGCTACGCAGATTCAATAAATTTTGTTCTCTCATTTTTTTTGTAAGCCCGAAAAATTCATCACAAAAGGATCATAAGATACGTGCATAAAGATTTTTACTTGACATGAACATCTGAATCAGTCCAAATCTGGTTGTCTGGGCTAGGCTGTCTTGTCTGTCTCTCTGTTCGCAACTTTATTTATTATCATAATTATAATTAATTTAGCCAGAGAAATAAATTCTAAGACTAAAGTCTTAAAGAACTAACATTTACGGCTATTGGCTTCACTGAAAACTCTATCTACCGCAATTGACATTTCAGCCCACGACCATTAAGCTGTTAGTCGAGATTCTTTGTCTACTCGGCCAGCTTTATTTAAAATATAGTTTTTACAAAGCTTAATAATCATTATGTATGGTGTTGTGCCATTTATCGAGTAGTTTACGGGTACTCTTGCGGTAGAAACTGCGTGGTTCCAAAATAAAATGGTCAATGACCAATTTTCGGGCATTTTCAACTTTTGTAAACACCTGACCTGCCAAATGTGGCCGCATCGATCAGAGCCTGAATGCTAATCCAAAGAAGGAAGGTATGGAGAATAAATACCGATCGGGAGAGACACTCCCAACCCAAGTTGTAGATCAATTTGTGAGTTACCTTTGCTGGAGAGGGACGGACGTAATCGCAATTCATTGTTTTCATGAATAATTTTGTTTGCGCAATATCTCGCAAGCCACTTTTTAACTGTTTCGTAGGTTACTGCATTTTCATTCCAAGCCAACTTAACCATTTCCGTAGCACCAACCGCATTTTTGCCAGGTTAATTCAGTTGAAAATTAAAATAAACGCAGTGGCAATGACAATCAAACATTTCTTTAAAGTTTGACATGCTGACTGACTGACAGCTTGCAATCCGCTGAAACCTACATCGTTCAAACAGCTATATCTAAGTTGTCTATGTCAGGTAAGCTTTGGCGAAGAAAATAATTTCAGCGGTATTACAAGTATTTAAAGGAGATCTATATAAAAGACAGTAAACCCTTTCTCTTACGTTTATTGAGCGATTGATAATTAATAAAAATTAATAGAGATTTCATACAGTTGTTTGTAGTGCCGGGTATCAGAGATTCGACGATTCGTGCCGAGGCGAATGAAACTTCCTCACTTGTTTTGTCTTTTTTCTCTTCATGTTTATAATGCGGATGTTTTTCAATGAATTCTTATTTCACGATAACTGAAATTCAAAAAACATTGAAATGTGTTTAACTGTCCAGGCGATCATTACGTATGCAAATATATTTTAGTCGATATGTATATATGTGTATATACATAGGCATGTGCATAATGAATATATATTCTGCAATATTTGTTATTGAACTTTCTGTTTTAAAAAGGAAAATAAATAAATAAAAATTTCAAACTTTTTTTTTTGTTATTTATTATTTTTCGCATTTTGTTATTGTTCTTTCCGCGTCGCTAAATAAATAAACTGAACGAAAATAAATATTTAAAAAATAATTGGTAAAATGTTTAATTATTAATATTTTTCCATTATTTTTTTCTTCTCTTTTTTCAACATCATCGCATTAAACTTTATCGAGCAGAAATTCTCTATAGCAATCTATTAAAAAAAAAAAAAAAGGCGATGTATATGTAGCTTTATGTTTTAAAGAATTAATACGAATAAGTTAAGTTGCATTTGATTAGAGAGACGATTACTACCCACCTGAAGTCTGTTAATAGTAAGGAAGAAGCCAATTCGCCTTTTCATTTGCTTACCATTTGCTTGTGTGTGTACTTCTGACTTTGCTAGAACTCATGCCTTTATGCCTTTTATTTTTCATTATGTTTTATTCATTCAAATCATGGCTAGAATATGTCGCACCATTTCGCACTGTTAATAAATGAAGACCCCACAACTGATTTGGTATACATGACGCTGACATAATGCTGGCATGCACGGCGGCTGGAGTTTAGATTTAAAATATTGATAACATGTTCTAATTTCCTAAGGATCTTAGAACTCCATTACATTTTAATATTCTAAATGAAGACTTAATAGGGACTCCAATAGACACATGGACCGAATTGCTTTCGCTACTCACTAGCTAAGTAAAAGCATTGATAAGTTGTCGACTATTTGTTTCATATTGCCTTGAGCAAAGTCGGTCTAGCCGGCAATCAGGTTGAATGTTACTCAGTCTACTCTATCTATCACTTGGTATGTGCAACGTGGGATTAATTCTAAGTCTCGCAGACGTTTATTATGGGCGTATAAATTGTAAGGAATCGCTGAGCTTTGCGTACGTTATTTCCGAGTTAATATTTCCGGATCGTTTTTATCGCTGATGTATATAGAAAAAGTTAAAGTCAAGTTAATATTATCAGGTCATGCATACCCCTGATAACTAATATTAATTAGTAAATGTTTGGATTTTCCCTCCCGGCAAAGCAATCAATTTAATGAAATTTTAAAAACGTAAATAAGAGAAAAAAGGTAATCGGCCTGAACGAATTCTCTAAATATTTAAAATTCTTTCGAATCGGGAAATACGGAAAGAGAATTGAAACCTTTTGACTATTTGTGTTTAAACACAAATGTTTGTAGTCATCACCGAGGGATGGGGGTTATATTCATTTTGTAAAAAGATTTCTGATGCCCAGAAGGACGCTTCAGATCAACACCAAATTCTGAATATGAATTTACCCATATCGAGCCGTGCGCTCGTGTAATGTTCGTTGTAAACATTCTCGTTCGTAGGCTTAAAACTGAAGCTATTGACTTCAAATTGTGTAGAAACATTGGAAGTTCCTGTACGGCAAGTTGGTATTGAAAATGGACCGAATCGGTCGAAGAGCACCTTTTTCTTTCAACAAAAATAAATAATTGGTGTTCTGCTTGTTACCCATAAACTGCAGCAGATAACTGTATAAAAATTTGAACACATATGCTATGGGCGATGCTTTAGTTCTTGTAGAAGAATGAAAAAAATTGATCACGCGTACCCAATGTTATAGTGTAACAATATTTAATTTTTTTTCAATGCCTTTACAATATGCAGAAGCATGCCTCAAAACACCGGTAAGGTATACTAATTTTAGGCCAGTTTCCAATTCGAAACGTGTCTAAGCCGAAGCGAAATGTGCCTCTGCTATCTGCTTCAATTCTTTTCCTTTCTTTGTCTTTTTTAGTGTAACGGTGGGCATAATGGGCATAAAAGATGCTCGTTTTCATATCACATCTAAATTTTATTTTAGAGTTCTATAATAATAATTAGATTTAAACAAGTTATCAAATTATGTTCGGCCGCGACCGGGTCTTTTATACCCATCACCGTTTAATGTTGATCGATGATATGTAATAGAGATTGTGTGATCTCTGAGTGCTACAAAAGTTTTGGTGAAGGAATGAAATTTCAACATTCTAATATATTGCGTAGGCGTGACCGATTTTGTCCATTTTTTGAAAGTGCTGCAAGTCCATCGAGAGAATATAAATGCCAAATTTTATCGTTGTTTGTTGCGGTTTCGCAGACAAAGGTGGTCCCAGGTTATATTGTACGGAGGCGCATGTACTTCGCTCGTTTTGGCTCAATTTCAATATCAAACTGCGTGCAAGAATTTCCAATTTTTGTGGCAAATTTAAAGCCGATTACTGCAATTTTGCGACTGATATTACACGGACGTATAGACAGACAGACATGCTTAAATCGGTTAAGAATGCGATGGCATCTCTAAAGCTTTCTTCTGGGTGTTGGAAACGAATGAAAGCTAATCGCGAATACGCGGTGTTTGAGGTCTCGTTTGATTATTACAAACGAACTGAAATTAATAGTGTAAAGCCATTGTTTAGAAAGTTTATACATATTCTTAGAACAATTATTTATTATTAAGTAAATTCAAATTTTAAATATTTTCATTTATCAAAAATTAAATTCTTTAATAGAAAATATTTTATTGTGTTTTTATATTGATTTGTCTGGTTGATCGCTACAATACTATCATTGTCGTTGTTCTTGTTGTTGTTAATATTATTATTATTATTATTGTACTGTGTATTGTGTAGTATAGTAAATACATATTGCATTTCCTATTTATTTATTTTTAATTATATACATAAACATTTATTCATAATGTCAGACGTTTTCTGTCTACAATTATTGCTGATAAGCTTCTCTTTGGAAATTAAATGAAGCAAAAATAAAATTTATAATGATATGAAAAAAAATATTTATACGAATTCATTTAAAAAAATCCATTTAAATGTAAAACTTTACATGATTTACAGTCGAATACACATTCACATGTACATACTGCTGATTGAAATAATAACGACATAAAAAATGCTATTCCATATTTGTATATTAAAAAGGCCTGTACAGATAGTTGGATATTGAAATTCTGGCAAATTAAAATGTGTCTTAATCGTACGTCTCTATAGAGTTGAAGAACTCAATAACTCTTTATTCTTTCATTCTGAAACATAACCAAACGTTTACCTGACCATTCGAAAACTTTTGCCGTCACTGGGCAGACACGCATATAGGCAATAAAATACACTTAATTCTCTTTTCACACGATAGATACGTTTCCAAACCGTTCGTGCAAAAAAAGATACTGGCTAAATAAAAAGATAGACTATTGAAAATCATGGAAAATGATCAGATATTCGATTTTAAATTGGCAAGCGGTGAATTCGAACATTTCCGCGATTCCGCGATTCCGCGATTTGTAACACAACTTTATGTTCTCTTCATGATATTAAGGTATTAGTGTCAAGATAAAACTTTTCGCAACAACGAAAGAACACTGAGCTGCGTAGCGTGCTGCACTCTTCCGTTTCTCAACAGCACTTAAGAATTAAAAGAGAAATGAATGACTTTACTTCGAAAGGATTGGGCATTAAAGAAGTCTCTAGATATTTACCACAGGGTCCGGTCAATGAACATTGCATTGTTTCCATTGCTGAGAAATTGTGAATAACAATTAATTCCGGTTAAGATACGAAAAATTCATTAAATAAGGATGTGGGATGTTCAACTAAGAAGCTGTCTATGTTACACAAATTTATTCTTACCAAAAACTACTTTCACGCTTTAAGAGACTGGAAAAAAACAGTTAACGTCGATTACGTTTGCAAAATTTACGGAGAGCAATATTTGTGGAAATCTCCGAGAGAAATGGTCAAGTGCTCGGATGAATTCAAAGAAATAATTAGCATCTCTATATGCCCTTATAAAGGGGATAATATTGACTGAGTTTTGACTTAGTTATAACATTTATTTTAGGATTAAATGGTTTTACAGAAATGATAGCCGCAATCACTAAGAGAGTCCGTATTGAACCTCATTAATTGCAACCAGTTTTCGCGGAAACGCCTAACGGTGTTCTTAGGCCGGCGATTTATAAGTGAAATGCATGCTGAGAATAGGTTTAATAGATAAGCGCAACAGATGATGAATGATGCGTCCTACTAATGCGAACCAGTATTTCAGCGCCAATCCAATCTTCTAAAGCTGTGAAAATATTCTACCACCAACACGCGTAGCAAAAGAGAGATCACATTGCGTCTATATCAAAAAACTGATTTTTATCTTTTATGCGCTGCACGTAAGAAGGTGTCAGATATTTACAAAAAAAAAAAAAAAAAGAAGAAATTTCAAGTTTTTTTGCATTTTAAAAAGAAGTTTCAAGTTATGATAACCAGAAGAGAAAATTGAAATTGAAATTGAAATTGAAATAGAAATCTCTTTGTAAATATATATCGACAAACATGTATTCGCGGATATACACTTGCACATGTCCTCACATAAACATGCACGCATATTATCCATGTTTATATTACGCATGAAAGCGTAAGTAAAACTTCACCATGTGCTGCTGTAGAAAAACCAAATACGATGATAAGAAAATCAAAATTTTGTTTACACACAAAAATAATTCTTGCTGAAAAAGACATATTTAGAAAACCTACGCCAGAAACTCTGGCATACCATAACGTAATTACGTATGTTTGAACATATTCTCATTACTTTTATCGATATAAAACTGAATAAGAGAGAGTTCTTTATACCCTCATTGCACCACTACAAAATATTGATGGTACCCATGCCCTGCATAGGTTTTCATAGTTTAGGTGTTTGCGATGATGTTTTCAAATTCCAATGGGAAGACCTCTCCCCCTGTTGTCTTTGTACCGACTTTTTATGCCAAATAATTTCCAGGAAGTCTAAACAGTGCGTTAGAGCTGGAATCATAGCTGGAGCATAGGAAAACTTTTGATAAGCCTTGCGTTGCCAATATAGAATATAAAGCAAGAAAGAAAAACAAATAAGAAATGCATATAATGCTTTAGCCGAATTTTTATGCCCATCACTTCTATTTTGAAAAAACAAAAAAAAAAAAAAAGTATTAAAAAAAAGAGGGCGAATAAGCGGACTAGGATCTCGCATTTAAGATCATTAGCCCCCCATGCCTTTTAGTTCCCTAAAAGATACTGTTAAGAAAAATTAACCCACTCAGGTCGTGATTATCCGCCACGTTTATTTCAAATTAACACATTTAACAGTCTATCGCCTTCTACTCTCCAAGTCCTTTTATTTGATACCCACATTCATGATATTGTTAAGAAAAACTTGATCCACCTCGTCGTGGTGTCTACGATATAAGCGGTTTTTAGGCAGACAATCTTCTTCATTTGAGCAATGTACGAAATAATTTTAAACATTCAAAGAGGAAGAACCCGCAGATTCGCTTATAGAAACGGAATTGCCTTTACTTTACGCTGTGCTGAGCGCGTGTGCTGCATGCAGAAACTTCCAATGTTTTCATCAAATTTGAAGTCGATAGCTATTTTTTAATTTTTGCGACCAGGGCAGTGTCAACAACACACCGCACAGACATGGCTTAATGAACTCAGAATTTTGTATTGATCAAAATACAAATATGTACAATTTATAAGGTCTCTGAAGCTGCCTTTTGAATGTTGCGAAAGATTATGAGAAAATGAGTACACGCCCATCCTTCGATTGGGGGAATAAAAATGAAATTTCGACATTCGATATTGGATGGATTTAACTGACCACATTATATATTTGTAATATTCAGATAGGTAGATGGAAGGAGGTGTATGCCTGGATCGGTTAAGAATTTTAATAGACTGATCAAGAAGCTTCTTTTTCGTCAAGCTTCCTTTTGGACGTTGGCCTAACAAATAAACATGACATTGTGAATAAATCCCCGATCTCTAGCAACGGGTAGAAGAAGGCAAAAATTATACTCGCCCTCACAAGAATTAAAAACGAGAAAAATAGTTTATCAAATACTAAGTTGGCCTTGGAAAAAAAATTCGCACATTTTTTTGGTATTGCATTTGAACGACGTCTAATATTTTTTAATTGAAAATATTTTGCACCACAATTTTTACCATGAGAGACGTTGCCTTTCGTAAAAAAATGAATGGATCGACGTTGGATGATCCACATTTTTGCATGAGACCCAGGGCATATGAAAGCTTCATCTGCCTCTGCAAAAGTATCCATCCCGACTATAGCGCGTCCCAAATTTTGAACTATAACCGAGATCTTTCTGGACTAGATTACGACCGACTAGATCGGCAAAAGTTCCTGTCATCGGTGAGTCTGAAGAGTATTTTATATTAAAGTAAGCAAAGGAATATCTAAACTTGATTTCTTTCTCTTCTCTTTCTCTTTCTCTTTATTATAATACATTAAGTTTCTGTTCAGTTGTTGTGACGAAATCGTTCAAGCGAGAGATGTAAAAAAAACATATGTAATTGCAAAAATCTGATGCTCAAACGTAATATAAAGAAAAAGTTAGGAAATCAACGAATTAAAAACAACCATTAATAATAACAGGTATGCGTCGATATAGTTACGAGATAGATATGATGAAATGAGAAAACAAGCGCGGCTAATAACGTTATATGGGAAACACAATGAACAACGAATAATGATCAGCTTCTTAGGCTATACGTGTTAATGGTATGGTTAATTGAAACTAATTTGGAATGTTGCAGTTGGAGAAATTTCATTTTCTAATAATTTTACAGAGATCTTTCATTTGTGTATGTGCGTATGAGATGAGATTACTTCTTCTTAAAATGTAGTTTTGACGAATACTTTTTTATGATGTTTGCATAAATTTAACATAAAATGTGCATTTATTTTCTGTTAAAAAGTAGTTCAATGAAAAATCAGAGCTTTGTCTCGTTATAGTGGGACATCGATGGCACATATGCGAGAGGTTCCTTTTGCACGTATAGGTGGTAGAAGAGCTATCCTTTCTTTTCCCTCCTTCCAATCTCTGCCAATATTACCAATTTTTCATATGGACTTTCGGAGAGACTATTATGGACTCGCTTTGCTCGCTTGCTTTTCTTGCTTGCTATGTCTGCAGCAAGAGGTGGAGAAATTTGACGTTTACACCGCGTTGTAGAAGTGGTTGCAACTGAATTGAAAGGAATGGATATAAAAATGAATTTACAAGAGCACTTGTGAATAATCGAACCATGTAAGTGCAGTGACGGATTGATGTAACCGACTGACAGTCTAGGCTGCCCGTTCAATTGAGTGATGGAGTCGATGAGCATATATCTTCATATTGTATACAGATGTATACATGTATACATGTATACATGTATGCGTAGTTAGCGAGTGCCATGCACAAAGAAGCACCGGAAATTATAAATATATAAGCAAATATGTTTGTACATATATATACGTATTTGCTTTATAAATGTGTATACAAACGATGGTCATTGTATATTATGGAAACGAGCTGCTCCATGGCTACTCTCCGTAACTAACACACGCCGTCATACACATTCGCCAAAAACATACACTACATGCATGCACAACAAATAGCATTAAGCAATAAAAGTGAAAGTATTCGCGCATACAAAACCAATATTAAGAAAAACGAAAAAGTAAAAACAAATACTTCCAACTGGTGCATGTGGATGCAAACAGAGAAAACAGAAAAATCATTCGAGCTGAAAAAAAGCAAAGTAAATTATAACAAAAAAACACTAACAACAAAAGCAACATTTACTTACAACTTCGTCTTTTTCGACGTTTATGGGATAGATTTAGATGTGACAGTGGAATAACTAAGCATTTGTTAATGCGAAAGAAATCAAATGTTGTCAAATTTGCTTTTACACTTAAAAAAATGATTATTTATTTATCTTTAGGCGTATTCAGCGTACTTCAGCCGACACCTGGTCTCCTCACTAGCTGCGCTATTGAAAAGTTGGACTTTTCTTGTTTATTTTAATTCCTTTTTGCCTTTGCAAATTAACAGTGCAGACGACAAACCACTCAATTATTTGTGTATGATAACGGATATGTTTTTTTTTTTTTGTTTTTCTTTTAAAGTTACTTTAACACAGATATTTCGATACTGGCCCTGCGTGACACCCGTACACATTATAAATTTATGCCCATTCGTAGATACTTTATCAGAGGGAAAAAGTGGCGCGAAGAACTGTTTCAAGCAAGATGAAATTCCGAGCTATCTTTTTCTGAATGTAAATCGAGAATTCTTCGCATCTATTATTTTGATTTTATTGGGGCTTTTTTGTTAGTTATCGTTACCGATTGATGACCAAACAAAAGAGATAACTGCATCAACTGTTTTAACGGTCTGAGGTAATCGGTGAACTGGTAAGCTTATACTTTTGATCCAACATCGTTATTTTACAGGGATTTCGTACTTACGCCATTCTCAACACTTTCTAATGCAAGATGCTGGGCTTATCCATTTTGTGTTTCCGACTGCTTGAAATTTCTATCAAATTTTTATTCAATATATTGTTGGGACCTTGTCATTATATGTGGAATACAACGTCATTCATATGTACTCCACTCCACAGCATGAGGACTGGATCGTTTCGCGGTAATTTTTGATGACTTGAGTGCACACAGCGGTCAATTGTTCGACCATAAATTGACGAATATCCACGGTTTGCAGAATTGTCACGTAAACTCGATGCCTTGCATAACCCCATAAAAAAAAAAAAGCACAACGATGAGAAAACGCACGGTCTTGACTTGACGCCTGGTTCGCATCATCGAAATTTCTGACGCAACAGTGCCATGCAAGGGCGCCTTGTGCGACGTCCTTTTGAAACCACATATCTTCATCCCATCATCCCATATGGTTGCGGCGGTCAGAATTGACTGTTTGCGTCGCACCCTCGTCGTTTTCAAAATGTACGGGACTATCAGCCTTCCCGACCCTTCCACACCACACATAGACTTTTTGAAAATGCATTGAATACATATACGAGCAAACGTAAATATTTTATGTTGGAATTTTCGATTTAATTTTATTTTTAAAATTAAGGTGAAAGCGTGATCATTTCTAATCAATAACTTTATAGCACATGCATCTTTGAATCTGATTTTGTATGCGCGTCTATTATATTAAGATAGTAAGAAATAAATAACCGATACCGAAAAATCGATTTTTCTCACTATATATACTTGGGAAGTAGTCGGGACTTTAGTTGTCAAATTTTTCTTGACAATCGGTGGGAATAACAATGGCGACGAAACCAATCAACAGCGATATCAATAGTTTGGGAATCAATATTAATTTTTTGACGCAGCTTACTAATCCGCACAATATACATAACAAGTGAGAGAATTTTATTCCTTTTAATAACAATGTGTGGAATAATCATTTCCTTTTTTTTTTCTCTATTACATATTCATTTATTTGTTGGAACTGGATAATTCATGCAAAATAGAAATAGTGTTGAAATCTAGCTTGGGTGACAGTAGGATTTGAATCCTACTGACTTAATTGCATCATAGATTTCATTCAACATCTATATCAGCCTTTTCTCGAGGCTCGAAGTCGAATCTTATCCTCTGCTATTCTGCTTCTATAGTTTGCCATCAGACCTATCAGCGAAAAGGGAAGTATATGAGAATTGCTAGGAATACCGATCAAAAGCTGCATCTGGAATACAAGTTAAAATTAAGGTTCGAAGGAATATATATATATGTACCTAAGTGACGTATGTGACGCCTTTGTACCCGCTTAGAGTTCATATAGCAATCAGTTTCATTTTTATATTAATAACTATTCCATATTTTGTGCTATAACGTAGGTGCCTATGTATGTATATCTGCTTATTATAAAGTCAACGATTTCATTTAACCCAGACATTACGGACAGAAATCGAAAAGATCAAATATACGAAAATGAAACTGTAAGCAACAATCAAAATATAAATAAATAAATAAATTAAAAAAAAAAAAAAAAACAAAACACGCTAAAATACTGAACTTTAAAATGTCAAGTACCAATTAAATGCAAATGTAAACATATGCATGGATGAAAAACGTAAACCCACATGTACACAAGTATATATACGTGCACATAAAATCGCAATCATGCGCGTTAGTGGACGCATATATCTCGCGTTTGTTCTATTATTTAAAAATGCTGACCTCCCCCGACTAAGTTGCAACACCTTCGTCTTATTTTTTCCCCAACTATCGAACTGCTATAATACATTATGTATCTATTGTCAGGCAAACTTTAACTATATCAAAACGAAAAGACTGACACACACACGCACACGCACGCACACACACATACATACATCGTTTTAAACCAGTGATATTTGTTTGACAGATACACGTATACGTACATGTGCATGAGTTTTATTATATTGACTCAAACGTTAGTGTATTTGTGAGTGATGCATAGGTACGTGTGTGCATCGGTAACAAGTCAATTAAAAAACCAACAAAAATATAATTGCATTTTAAATGAATTGGTATAAAACTCTAGATAGAGATAAAGCAGGAAATCTGCTGCTTCTTTGTTGTTGTTTTTGTTTTTATCTCCTGTTCATGAGACGAGAAATGTGCAAATATTTGGATAACTGAAATTGTTGTTTTGAGATTATATAATCCAAATATTTGTTGTATATGCAAGTTAATTTTTTTAATAAACATAAAATATGTAATCATTTTTATCGTTGGTGTTAAACGAACATGATAGAGAAAAGTGCAGCTGCAGCTCGTATATAGAACGTGTAAAAGTTAAAAGTTTTTTTTTTGCAGAAAATCGAACGTGACGAAATCTTTATAGACATATTTAGGAGTTTATAATATTAAATAACACATACATACATTGTAGTTCTCATTTAATCTATAGTTAGTATTCCGAGTTAATCGCCTTCAATGCCAGCATTGCAAGTCATCCAATCCAAGTCAGTTTAATTTGACGATGAAGACACTATTATAAAGCTTCAGTATTTATTATAAGCCTGAGGCGGACGACATGTGCATATGTACCACTATCCTTAAATAATGATACTTGTTCTCCAAACATCTCTCCATTACTATTGCTCTATTCTGGCGACAGCAGAATGCAGATGCTTAGTTCGAGCTTTCCGCTTCGCGAACTTTCGGTTCAAACGATTTATTAAGAACCCAGAATGGAGACAGAACCATTCACCGCTGTACCCTTTCTCCCGCCAATTCAACAATAGAACTGGCCAACTTTTGCGCCCGTACATACGTACTTCTAACATAGAATATCAATATCAACTTTTCCACAGTTTTAATAGGAACACTATTGATAAAAGTGCGAATAAACTATTTTTAGCATCAGCTATCTCAAATATATGCCGGAAGTGTGCCTTACATATGAACCTGGCTGTGCAAAAATACAATTAAATCTACTGTTGGCGGAAAACAAACGAAATGACTTTCCTAATAACCCAGAATGACCCCCAGAATGTAATTTGTTTCTTCCGTTCTTTGGTCCATTCCCAAGGGCATTCCCATAGCGCTTCGTAGTAGAACTTCGTAGTAGTAGAACTATGTTAAGATCTCTCAACATATGAACTTGCCATGCATTTGTTTGGAAGGGCGGTTATTGCCCAAGCTTATCTTCCGGGGAATGTATTGAAGAAACGAAAACAATTTCATATTAGTGTTATATAAGGTTTGAAAGTGAAAGTTTAGGCCACCGAACAGCTTAAGCAACATGGACGGACATGTAAAATGAAAGAAATGGTATTAAAATGGATAAAGAGTGCTTACAATTATCGACTCACAGTAGTCTCGATGAGAAACGCAGAGCAACATAACAATTCAAAGATTACCAATTGAATCTTAGAATTTTTTGAACGCAGGTAATATTAGCGTGTAATGTTCTATTGAAATAAGATCCCCCATACCCCTTAAAAGATTAAAAGATTTTTCTATTCATTTTATTATGTCCGCTCGTTTGTCCATTATTTCTTAGGATCCCCATTTTGCAGAAATTCAAATAGAAAATTTAACTTCATCACATATGTTGTGCATGTTTGCTTGACAATAAATATGCAGGTGGTTCGCACGACTCACATGGAGTTCTTTCATTTCCTTCATTGTGTTCCTTAAACTTATATCGCTGTTCAAAAGACCTCTTTTCTCTCATATATGCTCAATAAATGCCTCTGCTGATGATCTGTTGATCTCCTCTCTCACACACCAATCTTATTAGCAAGCGTCACGATGCTAGGTGGTTTCCCGGTGTTACGCAAAAAAGGACCGGGCAGAAAAAATTTGTTTGACATCGAAATCACGGATATTACGACCATTCGACAGTGTACGTGATGTAAACCTACTAAACGAGAACTTAGCAAGCGAAACAATATCGTAAGCCAAGCTTGGTACTCTCAGCCTTTATGAAGGAACTTGTCTCTGTCAAGGCCTTTCAATAGACGATTCCAACAAATATTTCATTGAAATTTTCAGTCAATTTCAAATTTCGAAATGCTGCGGCTTATTTTGGTTTTTTTCTAATTGAAAGAATTGAAGGTTGAATTTCTTTTTTTTTTTTCAATAAGCTGTTCCCAGGCGATATCCACTATACGTGCCCATATAAAAACGAAGCGGCCATAGACCAAGCGTAATCGTAAGTATGCTCTAGGGCAATTGGAATCCAATGCAGTTATGGCGACTTGATAGAGTTGATCGATTTTTTCAATTTTCAAAATGCACAAAGCGCGCAGAGATCTCTGAGCGCATGTTTCAAAACGAATATAAGTCTGCGCTAGTGTCTGTGCAACAGTTCGTACAATGGCCTGAAAGAATTTGAGTTGTGATAAATTTAGCATCTCTTGTCTTAATTCAACCCTTAAAAACATGATGCCACTTCACCGAGATTAATGAGTTCTGATAACAGGACGAACATTTAACTAAAAAAAAAAAAAAAAAAAAAAAACTCAAGATATTGCTGAAGTGATTGTGAGACCCATTGCTTTCATGTTCCCTTGCTGCTTTGTTATTGGATAGACTAACTGCCAGGTTTCCAAATATAATGGGAGTTCACTTTCGGCTTAAACAAAGTTTGCTTTTTTATTTTTCCTTATTGTCTTTATTATCCTCCAAACTATGGAGGTATACTCGATTTATCCTTTCATTTGTAACATCCGGAAATACGCGTTACATCTACTTTTGCTCAGTACACGAATTCGAGTCGATTTGACCGCAATTGTTTATGCGTCCATTCGCGTACTCGTCCATTATGTCCATTATCTGTCGTTGGCATCGTTCAAGATTGCAATATTAAGGGAGAAAAATGAAAAGATTTCGAGTTAATATCTGCAAGTCAAATTTAAAAATAGGTGTGATCGGTCTCTAAAAGATCGCAGCCCAAAGGCAATTATTTCTTGCAACCTAAGATGGATTTAAAAAACAAGTGTAACAATCGTTCTGATCAACTCATCATATTTAATGATCTGTGGGTTTAAAGTGGAAGGCATAGAAAATTTCCTCTAAGGCGAATTTAACTTTTTTTTTTACGTGTTTTGTTTTTTGTTGTTTTTTGGATTTATTGTAAAAGTTAGATTAAATTACTTGTACATTATGTATTTAAACTTCTTGAGAAATTCGATGCCTGTGTGCTAATCAATTTCATGATAAAAGAAGCAATTACCTGCCAACATCAAGTTGGAAGTATGTACACAGAGAGGAAAATGGGTCACCTAACCCGTATGTACGTACTTATGTACAATGCTTTTATGTTTAGAAACAAACACAATACATACAGAAATAAAAAAACGGCAAAGAATGAAAAACCGAAATAGAGAAAAAGAAAAGTGAGAGAGAAGGAAAAAATGCAGCTGCATTTCTTGAGGCCAAGAGAAATACCTTACAAGCGATTGAAATGCAAACTGAAAGAAGCAAAGGAAAAGAAGGACAGAGCTCCGAAGAATGGAAAACGTACGCAAAGCAACTTAAAAGCGCACAATGGAATAGACATGTGTGGTCTTACCGATTTCAAAAGGAATTTATGGGAGGTATTATTAACTGAAAGAAAACAAAACCGCAAAATGAAAATTGAAGAGAAGAAGAAGAAGAAGAAGAAGAAGAAGAAGAAAAATTCATAATGAATTGAAGTTATTTAAAATATTTTAATTCCACTTTTTTTTTCTCTTTTTTTAGTACACAACACAGCCCAGCCGTGTTAAATCAATTGTTGGGAAATTGTCTACGCTCTAAAAATATTATGAAACCAAAAATGTTTATGATATATATTAATATGTAATCCAAAAAAAAAAAAAAAAAACTTTAATGGATTTACAACGAAACTTAAGCATCCATTAACAATGCGGAACTGGTATAAATTGTTTAATAAAATATTTATATACATGTCCAGGCTAGTCTTCCCAAAGGCTAGCTGTACGACTTACAGAAATTTAAATCTTTAGTTCAACTTTCACGAATGCATCGGAGTTTTAATGAAAGAAAAAAAACCTTACATAAGCTTTTGCTTTAAATATCTCGAGTCTTTCATCATTTATTTGATATTTACTTTCAGTTTTTATAAAAGTGATAGGCGAGCAAAAATTGTATAATAGCAGTTAAGTGGTTGGAATTACCTACTGGGACCCGGTCTTGCTATTTAAACAGAAACACGGTCCAGTCCAACGACTACTTTGGCGTACACTCACTGGACATCGATTAGTTAATTTTTTGGGATATGGGTTATCAGCCAGATAAAAGGGGAAAACATTTTATTAACGAAATCATGATACTCTTAAATAAAACAATTAATGACCAAAACAGCCCGTTATTGGATAGAAGAAGTTGCGAAAACAAGGATAGATTTGTGAATCAAAATAACGACAAGGAATGTTTACTGCACTCAGTTCAGGAAAAACAAGCGAGCAGTTTGAAACCAATCTTCTCTACTCAGTGGGTTAAATAACTTCTGTCCGTCGAAGTATTCGCCCACTTACAGGAATTTATGACTACAAAACTGTGTTCCAAATTTCGCTGAAAAAGTTTCCGACAAACTGTATTCGTCTTAAAGTAGACGTCATAGAAAAATAAGTTTACTCGTAAAAGATTCACTTTGCCAGGCGGGAAACTTCTCACTCTATGTTTCGTACGTTCACGGTTTCAGAATCAGGCGGTGCGTGTGTGAAACATAGAAGTGCTAAAAAATAAATCGGATGAGACTCTCAATCGATGTAGCCGTCGATGTTGTTATTTGTTCTGCTAGATTGCAATTGGGAGGGGACTTAATTCATTCCTTAACATGGCCTTGAAGATAATAACTTTTGAAAAAAATCTCGCAAACAAGTTTGTTTCAAAGCGAACTTTGAATTGCACGCCAAAGTGTCAATGATGCTAGCAGAGAACCTATCGATATATAGTTGTCATCCATTTCATGTCCACATCTACTCTTGAATTGTATATTATTGATGACGACGAACGAAATTTTCGCCATCTTTTCCGATATTATTTGATTTGTTGCATTCAAACGAAGCGGCCACCAGTTCTTTGTCACTGAAAAGCACCGACATGGGCGATAGGACATGTGCGAAGGGAATTGGCTCCGTATAGGAACTTGTCAAACAAAAGGGAATAATCGATCGCAGCTAGAATCGCTTGTAAAATATCAATAAAATTGATTTATTTTGTGAATATTTCAATGCGTTACAAACGCAACAACAAACCGATATTGCGATACATTGGCTTTTTGGTGGAAATAAAAAAAATAAATAAATAAATAAATGTTTTCTGCAAAACTTGTTTTACGAATTTTTAAGTGATTGTAAAATGCTTTTTGGTTAAAGCGAAAATAAAAATAAAAACTGAATGTCTTATACAATACTTGCTATTATTATTGTTATTACTATTGTTGTTGGTCTTGTCGTCATTGTTATTTTTATTTCAAATTTTTGTCAAATCAAAATTTCCGTTTACTGCCAAATCTCCAGTGGTTATATGGAACGAATGAATATCTATCTCCGAAATAACAAAAATAAAAAATGAAAACAAGAAAATATAGGTACACGCACACACACACACACACACACACATGCACACATATAAAACACATATATAATTATAATAATAAACAAAAAATAAAAAAAAAATAAAAACAAAAGTCGTTGAACTTTTTCAAGAACGCTAACGTTGTGCTGGCAAGAGCATACAGATTGTACCTCATACGACTACTACATTAGTGATTATAGTGTTGATAATAAAAGCAAAACTGACTATAAAAGCAACAACAGCAACAGCAATAACAACAACGACAACGATAGCAATATTAAACAAGTCATATCATACGTACGTATATATATATATATATATATATATAAGAGTGCAGTTAACACATACTCAACTCACAGCATGTATTATATTAGTGCGATTGTTAGATATTGTGTTAGTAAAGGCTTATAGTTAAAGAAAACTGTTCAAAAAAGTAATTATTGACATCCTAACTAAATAATGAATCCAATTACCTTACGTTAACGTTAGCAAACGAAAAATAGAAAAGCATTCAAGCCGATATCTGAGTACGTTATAGTACCAGAAAGCACGCTTTATGTTGAAATTTTCGAATTTATTTCGTTTTGAAAACTTTTTTATTTGAAACTAGAAACAGAATCGCTGTTAGCCAATGACGGGTCTCTTCGATAATAAGAAATAAACAATCGCTACCGCAGTCGAGGCTTTAGGTGTCAAATTTTTCTTCAGAATTGATGAAAATAACAATGAGAACAACAAAACCAATCAACAACGATTGCAATAACTGGGAAACCAATATTAATTTTTTGACGCAGCTGGTTTGTTCACCCAATATGTTTGCATGCGTATATAATAAGTGACAAAAGTTTATTCGCATTGTTAGCAATGTGTGACAAACTCATTACAGAACAAGTAACAAAGTTGATGTTTAGTGCCATTAGTCCCATAGTTAGGTTTTGCTATTGGTAGGATTGCAAAACTCTTCGAGTATTATGAAATCATGCGGACAGAAAGTAGGGAGGAAAGAAGGATGGGGAGGAAGAATGGCCGCAGCCCAGTCAGCTGGTCGGCTGAGCGCTCACTACGGCTTAGACCAAAGAAAACTGCACCGCACTAGATATTCGAACCCGCGAACTCTGGCTTCGTAGTTGCGATTCTTATCTACCCGGCTACTCAGGCGAACTTAGTATCAAAGAGACGAAGATATATATATTGCTGCAGACAAGAAGTAATCAGGTCGCATTTTTTAAAGCATTAGCGCTATGATATCGATGTAGAAATTTTTTCGTTACTAGGTTGGTATGACTGTTGTAAACAGCTAGCATAAATTTCGAGACATGTTGCTCGATGGATTAGCAGTAGTTACATTTTTTTTATCAAACTGGACATGGAATGCATATGAGGCGAATATCAATAATGTTTGACCTGTTAATCAGAACGAATGCATTTAATGATTTAGAAAAAATATTTTCAGCAGAACGGGTCCTATTTTAATTGAAAAGAATATACGTGAGTAATCTTAGTGCATCCGTCATTTAACAGGAGTCGTGACATCTCAATCTATTCTCTTTATAGTACTAAAAATGATTACACAAAACCACGGATCCTAAACTTGTGAACATACTAACGCATACGCGGATTCAAAACATGATTTTTCTAGTGTTAAGTAAACATTTCTTTTACCAGAGCATATTTCAAAACAAGGAGGTAAAAAAAAAAAAAATAAATAAATAAATAAATAAATAAATAAATAGATAAATTATTATTTAAATAATTGCTTAGAAATGCTCAAAGCATTTTCAAGTAAACATATTATTGGCTCTGTTATCAGTTAAACTCCATGCCAACTGTTTTTGAATTAGGAAGCCAGCAATCCCAATATTTCTAAAAGATATTATGTATAAATAAGAATTTGCAGGTGTGTGCAAACATTTTTGGATAGACTAGAATAGAAACGAACAAAAAACACTAAAGTATGCAAAAATTTCAATATAAAGTTGTAAACAACAATTGCAAAATGCTTTCAAACAACATTAAACAGGCATTTTAACGTTAGAAACTTATCGCAATCACACTAAGTGTCAGTGTAAGATAACCGAAACATATTACACTCTATTTAGAAATCATATACCATTCAATTTGAAATTTCATATCCATTAATGCCTTGGAGAAGTAAAAAATTTGATGACATCGAAGAAAAAAGTATAGTGCAAGAGCTCCAGTAATGTGGTTACGTGTGGCCAACCCGGCTCTAACATAACAGATTATTTTATAGTTTGCTCAAGTGGTAGAACCTGTAACCACATATGGAGAGGTATGTGTTTCTTAAGGTTTTGATTTTAATAAATGCACAACAGAACTTGACCAATTCTATACTTAAAATCGTTTTAATTTGCATTGCCTCAGAAAGGCAACAAAATTGAATTGGTTTACAGGAAGATTGACTTATGCTACTTTTGTACTTATAATATCTTTCGTTAGTTTGATGCGTAAGGAGGGACGGTCCTTTAATACGTCACAGCTTGGTCTTTCAAAAGTTAGTTAATACTTGTTTCTCAAATTGTTTTTTTGAAAAAAAAAAACGCACATGTCGTCACAGGCCAATTTTGACAATCGGAAAACGCGTTGATAATCAGTCAAAGGCTTTAATATCGATTTAACTAAAAAACGATTTCAAAATATTTCGTGGAATTGCTAAGCAAGTCAAAACTTAATACATTATTTTCTAAATTTTGTATACCTATTCTGCACTCTATAGCGAATATAATTCACGTATCTTTCTATTTAAATAGTCAAATAGCCGTTTAGTGGAATAATCGGGAAGTTCGAGAAATGCATGCTATGCTAATATACCAAAACTCGCAAATAGAAAATGTAAATTTTTTTTAAAATCATTACGTTATCTTTATAAGTATATGATGTAGATGTGAATTCGTTGAATACTAGATCTTTCTCTAATCACCTACGTGCGCTTGTCTATCTCTCTTTTATTTGTTATATCCAATAACGAAGCCGGCAAGTAGCACAGCGATTAATTGAAATTTCAAAATTTTCTCATTCTTAGAAAGATGGGTAGAAAAGCGAATATATTTATTCTTTAAGAAATTTAAATTTATATAGCTCATATGCGTATGTGCTAATATAGAGGAGTCAACTACATAAATGTGGATTATTAGATTCATACCTACCTAATGCATTATGTGAGTGTTAATTTTTAAGCGCAAATTGAAATATGGGCGACAAAAGCGCCAAAAAGAATTATAAAATGTCAATAAATACGCAGAAAATATTAAAAATTATTAACATTTTCGTCAATAATTTATGTTATTCAACATATATCGATTTAAGGGTGACAATTTTGTATTTATTCTACGTAACTTAATTTGTCCACGAATGTGAAGTAAATTACAAAAAAAAAGTTATGATTTTTACCGGAAATTATATTAAATATAAATAAAGTCAAACATACATGTTATTTTGTTTGTGGATAAAAATATTTGGCAACACTGCTACGACGTTTCTTCATAGCAAAGTTTAGAATGTTAGAGCTGGTTTGAATAAAACAAAAAACTTGTTTTACGAAAAGAAGCCAACGAGAGTATATGGCGCTCTCTCTTAATTTTTCTCACTTTTTGCTGCTCTTCGTATACCGACTGCATCAGTTAGTTAGCGAAATGAAAACCAAAAAAAAAAATAAAGGTATAAATCTCTGAAGAAATGCAACCCTGTTATCTCCAAACAAACTCAGCAGCAGACTGCCCACACAAAATAGGTGCAAACACACTCGCCACCAAACACCGATATTGCAATCTTTAACGATATCAATAAATGGTCGCAAAGGCAAAACAGCAAAAACAAAAAGAGGGATGATAGCACAAAAAGGATGGTAAGAAAAAAGGAGCGCCCTTTTTTTCTTTTTTTGTTTTTCATTTAGAATGTACACACACACACATCTGCCTAGGATAGTGCGCAATGTAGGTAAAATAAACAGAAGCACAAAAGAAAAAATGTAACGAGACTAAGGTCAATTTACGCCAACCAAGAGCGAAGCAGATGATGAAAAATAAATAGAAAATAAAAGTAAAAAATTAAAAAAAAAGAACTGAAGTACTTACATTTCTTCTATACCTTATACACTTCATTTTGTAAAACCTCGAGGCGTATAAATAATCCTTATAAAAGTTTTATTTCACAATCAAGTTATTTATATTGTTATTAAGAATATAACTTTCACTTGTTCAGTAGACTTTTTTTTACATTCGATGTTTCATATTTTTATTTATCATTCAACTATTGAAGAACGAATACACACACGACAATTTATTAAGTATAGTTTAGCTTTTATTTTTCTGAATACTTTTAATTATCTTAATAAATTGTTGCTAACATATTCAAATACAAAAATGCTGCCAGCAATTTTTCATGGGTTAATTGTGGTATGTCTGCTACGCTGCTTTTTTGCATTTGAATATCTTGTATGGTTTCACTGATTTTTTGTTTTGTCATGTATATTTTTACACGCGTTCGAAAGAATACAACTAACAAAACATGTCACCAACTGACACAAACACACTCATTCACACAATCTTCTTAGTGTAACACGTTTTGTACCTTTGCTTTTGCTTATTGTTGCATTACTGTGTAACTTCGGAGAGTAGAAAAAAAATGAAACAGTACACAAGCGGAAAATTTAAATAACCAGGCACTGCTAACGACAGTACAGCACACCACACTAGCAACTTGTCATAATATTAAATGCAACAACAGTAGAAGATAATTGCAATCAAGACTGCGCCTTTTTTCTCACAACAAATTTGTTTCAACTAACGAATATACCGAATGTTGCTTTTTTTTTTTTTAGGAGTAAACACTTTTGCAAGTATTTTACTCATCCAATCAGTTACATATCTTTAATATTTTTTTCTTTTCTTTTTATGCAGTCATTAAAGGCAACCTTGTTTGTGTTGCTTTAAAATTTGAATTGGTTTTTTTTTTTGGCTTTTTGTTGCTGTTCTGAAGTTAAAATTCTAATACTGACACTTAAAACCGTTACCTTGCAAAACACGAAACCCGTCTAACTCCGATTATTAGGTTTTGTTTTATTGCAAACTTTTTCGGTTTTTAAATGTATTTTTTCTTTTGTTTTTCTTAATTTAGTATAAATTTTCTGCTAAATTAATAATTACATATTAATTGATTTATTTATAACAGTCTCCGCACAATTTACATATATTATTTAACACAAGCTATCGCGACAGAACATTTACACATCTTTCTCGTAACGCGCCAAACAAGATGCATTTTACGTTTGCAATGATTTTATGTTACTTTTGCAACTAATTTACTATTACTATTACTTTAATTGTTATTTACTATTATTAAGTGAATTTGCAGAATTTGATTTTGTGCTCCTATACTTGATATATGTTTCCGGTCAGAATTTTGAATTCTTTTTAGTTAAAATTAATAATCAATTTAAAAAAAACGCACTGTGATTTCTATTATTATTTGCTCCGACGAAATAATTTTTTGATATTTTTTTGTGCACATTTAAAATATTTTTTATAGAAGCGGGAGATTGATTTAATAGCGTAAAAGCGCGACCGTTCATATAGATTTGTCGCCAGAAATTTATAAATTTATAAATTTCATAAAAAAAGCGATACCGTGGAAATATACAACGAAGTAAATTTTACTCTCAGAAATTGAAAGCAAATTAAACGGACGAAACAAATGGCTGGGCTCTTTAACCATCAAGTCTTATTGTGCTGAGAGTAAAGTCTTCTTTCTGAGTGTAAAATTTACTTTGCTGTGTGTTCTTATGGAAGACACCGATGTCTGATGGAGAGTAAGAGTGGAGAGTTAAATTTACTTTTCTTTGTGCCTTTTTGAGAGTAAAAACTTTGTTGGTGTGAACTAAAATTAAATCTAGTTATATTTACGATAAACTTTTGTAATAAATATGCATTTGAAAAAGCAAAAGCAGAAAGGTAAGATAATAATATCTAGAATATTGTTTTTGTTTTGTAATTTTACACTATTTTATGTATTTATAATAACATTTTTCTCCTTAACTTCGGCTTTGAGATTTTTTTTTTGTTTCCGTATAGACTCCATATGTTTACTCAATATACATACATAATATTTACAATACTCACGAGTACAACAAGTGCAAATTCAGACTCGCTCATTTAATTTTCTCAGATGCTTCCAAATTCAGTGTGGCCATTCAGACTACGCTCGTTTAATTTTCTCAGATGCTTCCTAATTCAGTGTGGCCATTGTAATCAAATAAGTGCAACAAGTGCTAATTTTCATATCAACAAATGTAAAAAAATTTTTCTTTTTTTAAAAACATTTTCCTTTTCTTCTTTATTCACTTGATTAGGATTTGTTTTGGATTGTTTGGATTTATGTAAGCTATTGTTCAAAAAGGGTGATTCTCTGTTTTATTGGCACGACTAAAACAAAATTTTACAATGCCACTGTATTGCCAGTGGTGCCAGGAATACAAAAAAGCCTCTCAAACCAAAGTTTTGTATAAAATACATCAACAGCAACACATCAAATACAACAATAAAGAAATTTCTAACCTGTCATTTGCAAAAAATCAACTTGCATAGTAAACATAAGTTAATAACAAATATTTTCTCTCAAAATAAAGGGTTACAACAAAACTTTACGAAAGCAATGCCAATATATACCATAGTGCTGCCATTAGTCAATTCATAGCATATAGCTTGAAAGCGATAACAGTGTTTACTGAATTATCGTCGTTTATCGACATGTTTTATTTCAATCTCTTACTCTCTCTCAGTCAGGCACTTAATAGTACTTCCTCTCTATCTCTCTCTTGCTCTCTCTACCACTATGATTTATTAAGTAACGCAGAGTTGCCGGGCTGAAGATATTACATTAAATAATGCGTTTAAAGGCGATCAATCAAAATTTTTACAGGGAAAATTTATTACTTATAAGTAATAGATATAAATGCTATACAAAATATTAAAATCAAAGAAAATATTTCTAATTTAAATATTTCGATGTTTTGATCTTTTGAATGTAAGAAATCAATTATGTATTCACTTTTAATTATCGCGTTATGAACTAAGCCATCCTACAAATTATACTGAAACCCATTGTAATAAAATTTTTCATTTTAAAGATATCATTATGATGAATGGTAAACTGTTATGGATACCATATATAATTCATACTTTCATTGCAGATTTTTACCTCAATGTATTGCTTTTGCATATCTTTTAGCTGCTGTAACTAATGTTTGCTTGTTTAGCAAAAATCTAGGAACAACTATTTAATTTTACTGCTTCCTTACGATAGGTAGAAGTTAGCTAAACAAGATAATGTATAATCGCATCAAAGCTAATGAACTTATTGATGATTATTATCAATTATCATCATATCATAATAATTGCATTATTATTACACAACCCGGGAAAGTTTTTAGATTGGTTAGTCAAATTATACAGATCTACAATGCATAAGATGATTTTTGTAATATATATGTAGTTTATTCCTTTGCCTTTAATTAGGAAAGTTCAAAATTTTCGTTTCTTAGAGCTGCATATACTTATATCCCTTTCTACTGCATACACTTGATACTTAAAACCTCATTGATAGATATAAGCACAAAGCTTCGTCACAACGCAATGTTAGCAATAACAAGCAAAACAGTTATATTCGCTTGAGATCGAATTTTTGTTACCTTCTACAAATCTCTAATATAATATAATTATATTTTTTTTAATTTTGAATTTAATTTAAAATTGTGAGCAGGTTAGTCGCTCAGTCGATTTTTATCGGGCACCTAAGATATATACACATATATATATATATATATATTTATATATAGTGGGTTTTAAAAAGTCTATCTTATAGGTTGTAAAGCACAATTTTCTGTTCACGTTCTTAGTGGACGTTGATGAGTTGTACGTTAAGGTTATGTAGATATTCAATCTAAAAAAAACTAACATTGAATAAACAAAGCAATTATACAATCGCACATTCAAACACCAATCGTAATCAAGTTTGGAGACCTATCATGTTCACATTTTCAAATCTCTAAGCGTTAAGTAAGTAACTTTCGATTTCCTATTATACATAATCCTTAATACATAACCCTTAACACGGTGAACTTTTCAACAATAGGCAGCTAGATATGGAGACCGAGATGGCGAAACCGATCCATAATTTGTCTGATCAAGACGTGTGTATTTAAAGTTCACGGCGATACGTCTATTGATACAAAACACAATCGAAAAGCTATATATGACAAATACAACTCAGTTGTCGTAACTATTGATATTAGACGTGAAGCCAATGAGTCGTATAAATTGTTAATTATAACTTTTTGCTTCTTGTTAGCACGAATTACACCAAAACTCATATTCTAATTTGAGCTTTCTGTAGTCATATTGCAGGCGTAAGCATTTCATCCATCTTACACGCTGACGAAAAGTCATCCTGGCTGCCCCTCTTATCAACAATGTATATAGTGTTTCTAGATGATATTTACCTCTCCGTCATTTGACTGGTCATATAAAAATGACGATTGCATGAACGCTAAATCGTTCATTTACTTGCTTTTGCAGAAAAAAATGTAGAATAACCTCTCGGTAAATATTTTGAAAAAAATGTATAAAACCCAAGTATTTCTTTACCATTTCTTACAAGATTTTTTTCTAACACCGGATTAAATAGAGAAATTAGAAGAAATATTATTTTCAAAAATGCTGTCCGAGTTTGACATGCGCGCAATACATCCAAAATTGCCAAAACAATTGAGATAACAATGAAACCGCCTTTGTCTCGCAAACGTATTAAATAAATAGGTTTTAAAGTGAAGCTTAGACGCATTCTTTAGTAATTTCGATCAATTGTTATAATGTATCTTGTCGTCTTGCGTGCCATATCTTCAAGGAAACGGGCGACCCAACATATATTTTGTAAATGTTACAATATATATATATATATGTGTGTGTGTGTTTTCTTTATTATATCTACCACTAAAGGGTGACGTTATATTCATTTTGACAAAAAGTTTGCAACATCAACTTGAAAGCATCGAAAGCTGAATCCGTCTATCCATCCGTATGTCTGCCGTAAACCTTCCCCCGGCTTTAAAAACAAAGCTATCAATTCAAAATTTGGCAGAAACTTTCTAAGTTTTATATATATATATATATATATATATATATATATATATATATATATATGTATATACATTTTTTTATATTATTTTATGTATTTACGTGCCGCATGGAAGATAGACAACATTTTATACTTAAAATACAGTGTTTATTAGTTATGCGTATAAGTACGCGTATGTAAGACGTGAAAAATTCGAAAAACACAAAAAGACAAAAAAAAAAGAAACAGTGAAAAGAACGTTATTGGAACGGAGACATTTTCGTTTGAGATAATTTCATTTTTCTGTTTTCATGTTGCTTATAATTTTTTATTACTATTGTTACAGATGCTTAAACGATCTTAAAGTGAAGATTTTTAGCTTGGATACGTGTATGTGTGTAGGTCTGTCAAACAGATGTAAGTGCGCATAAAACGCAGTTTATAATCTGTAGACAACATACTAGGTTTTTCTAAGTGAGCATTGTAGAGGAAAAATGCACAAACAAACAAGCGAGCACACCCACGCACTCATATATATATATATATATATATGTATATATATATATATATATATATATATACATATATACATATATATATATACCATATATATATATATATATATATATATATATACAGAACTTATCTCTAGATACTTGCTACTGCCACAATATGAAAAAGTTCAATAATCTTTCTATTGTGTTCAGTTAGGCGACTTAAAAACATAACAATAACAACAACTAAATTATTTAAAATATAAAACTATATACATTGTAGTAGATGCATTGCATAGTACTGTACAGATATCCGTATATATGTTAAATGCGTGAATGTGTAACGTATGTACATACCTATAAAATCTGCCTACAATAATTACCAACAAGTGCATGCTTCTCGCAATTTACACTCGTTAAGTTTATCATAATTACATTGAGAATATGATGATGATGATGATGATGATGATGATGATGATGAAGACGATGACGATGATGATTTGATGAATTTTTGCTATTGTACGCGTACACTGCCGCATTAAAAATACTCTTACATACATAATTGCAATGTTTATGTTCATCCGTTGCATTGACGTAAATTATGCGTATTATGTTTATTGGGCTTGCAATGATATGTAAGTACTCTAGAATTTGGATTTAAATCCAAATAAGTTGTAGGCAATTTTTTATTATTATTTTTTTTTTGCTTTCTTGAGAAATAAAATTTGCAAGAATTGCGTTCAGAAAAGCAACTTTCCATCTGCACGTAAATCTATTAAGAGCACTAAACATTGATCTATGTCCATCAGTTGTTTAGAAGGAGACTTGGCCTATCATTCCAGCCTTATGAGTATTTCGTTATACAGTTTATATTACATTTATTTGATGTTAACGACTAAGAGCGGCCAGTCAGAGTCAGCTGAAGAAACTTACAAAAGGTTTATTTTGAATATATCCCTGGGTAGGTGAAAATCACGATTGAATTTTAAAGAGGGTAGTAAAGATCTGAAATGCTCAGCGATGAGTTAACGCCTGAATAATTACAGATAATGAACTTGAGAAAAATCGAACATGACTTTGTGTGTACAATGTGCGATATCCTAATTCTTTTTTATGCTGTTTCACAGGAATTAATGATAAACATAAGGTAAAGGCCGATTATTCAGGGGTTTTGTTCCTCGATTAGATTTATCTGCATGTGGTCTTATTAGTTTTTAAATACCATTTAAACAATAAATAGCGAACGGTACTGAAGAAAAAATAATAGTTGCAATTGGACTTAAAGTTCATAAAAAAACAAACCGAAAAAAATGAGTTAATGTGTAGAGGTTATGGATAAAGAGAAAAACGATTAAGCTGTGAGCAATACTTTGAATAACATAAACAACGCTCCCATTAAGAATAAAAATTAAA
This sequence comes from Glossina austeni, assembly GCA_000688735.1. Lineage (NCBI taxonomy): Eukaryota > Metazoa > Arthropoda > Insecta > Diptera > Glossinidae > Glossina > Glossina austeni. Next base: position 3,642,954 of record KK502404.1, on the reverse strand, counting down.
AAATAAATAAATAAAATACTATAAATGAGTTGCATTCATTATGTTTAACGTAATACACTTCCGGAATGTGTTAGAAAGTTTATAGTTCATGTAAGATCACATACGTTTTTTGTGAGATCAAAATCTTGGAATTTCTTTTCATTTTTTATGTATTGCATTATGTATTGTGAGTTATATGAATATATAAGTGCGTAAGTATTTCAAAAGATTCTTGAAGATGTGTTCACACATAGATGCGTTATACAAACGCACTCATATACAAAAATGCGACTTGACCATTGCATATGCCTTAGTAAAAAGCAGTAAATATTTTTAAGGAATTTTATTGATTTCAAATACTTCTTCTGTTTATTGTACAATAAATTAAGTGTTCAGTCAGGGTAATAAATATGTGGAATGAACTTAAAATAGAATGTGTGTAAATGATTAAAGTGGATTTCAATTACTTTATGAAACAGGAATCGACAAACAACGGCCCGCTATAAATTCTTATGCAACGTGCACAGCGATAATAAAGCAAAAATGTGCACGTGTGCGTGTGTGTTGTGGGAATAGTCAGAAATCGTTAGTTTTCGAAAGAATCATACCGTGTTGCACTATCTGTCAATCTCAACTAGGAATCAATATGCAAACATATATGTTCAACCATATATATTACGCCCACCACACAAAAATTTATTCAAAAAAAAATACAAGAACATTGTATTCACACATATAAAAGGAAAATAACTACATTTTCATACTCTATATTATTGGATGGGTGTGGCTGTTTTTTTCTATTTTCAGACCAAAAGTGGAAATATGAAATAGACGCATGTGATATGATTATGAGCCCTATTGCAATCCGTTCTGCTTACAAGCCATTCCAAATTTTACCATCATCGGTACTTCAAAGTCATTCGTGGTAAACATGATAATTTAGTTGTGCGCGTCATTGCTGTTGAAAGGACCGGTTTCACGTGCCTTTCTTTCAAGCTCACTGTTCCCTATAAACTAAAGGCGAAGCGAAAGAGAAGGGCAATGTGTGTACTCACGACAACGATAAGAAGCGATCACAAAACAATTGCAAATTGTGCATTAAAATGTGCTTCGGTGTTTCTGAATGAGAAATTAACTATCATAGAGTTTTTATACCCTGCACCACTTGTGGTATTAGGCCAACTTAAGTTTATGTGGAAGTATGCAACACACAAAAGAACTTATGATAGACCCAACTTTTACTATACCGATTGATTCAGAATCACTTTCTGAATCAATATAAGTTTGTCTGTCCATCTATTGGTCCCGTTTTCTTTTTTTCAACTTACAAGTTGACTTTGCTGAAATATGGCACAGGTTTTTGGCGCAAAGGCGGGCGCTTTTGGAAATGGTTCGGATCGGATCGGATCGGATCGGATCGGACCACTTTTTCAACCACTTCCCATGGGCAGCGTCATTTTAAAAGACGGCATTATATGAACAGCTGCAGGTTGGTGTAGAGTAATGAGGGGTGGGCCGTGACCCACAATCTAGTGGTTTTATTTGTTGTTTCTTTTCGAAAACAACATTCAAATTATTTTCTGTTAAGACGTTGTAGCAATTTAAGTAAAATCATAACAAAACCATTGAAATACAAAAAATCAATGAAAATTTTTTAAATTCCATCACGATTTATCGTTGCAAGAGAGCATTTTTATTTATTTACTTTTTCTCTTTTTATCAATATTATTATTATTATTATTATTATTATTGTATAGACATATACATATAGATTTATGTAAGTGCATGAATGCTTACATAAATAATGCGTTGTCTTATTATGTGCATCGTCTCGGTTTATATGTGTGTACGAGTACGTTATAAACAAATAACTGCTTGAACGTGTTTAGAATTGTAAATCAATTACAAAAAATGTCAGGCGGAATTTCGCTCTATGACCATTTTGCGAATATTTCGCAAAAATAAAAACAACAAAATATGTACATAAAAATTAAAACAAAAGATAAAATAAATAGATAATAGAGAAAGAAAATCAATTTTTTAGTTGTAAAGTTAGAATTTTAAAGAGATATGTGCGCTAGAAAAAAAAAAAAAAATATATATATATATATATATATATAAATACGTTGGAATATGCAGGACTTTTTTAAAGACGCACCTACATGTGTTAGTTTTCTTCTTTTCAAACAAAACATAATAAATTGAAATATTTATGAAAATCTTTTTCATTATATGCATGCATTATAAGCATGTCTGTCCGTTCGTCTGACTATCGCTGTAATATCTGTGGCCAACATTCTCCTGGCCGTGAAATTGAGCATGCCGGCTGTAGACATTGGCAGTTCTTTTACACAGGTTGGGCCAGATCAAATTAGTCGAAGAACACATCTACATCTACCGTGTCAATTGAGAACATCTCCGTTTTTCAAAAGGACTGAGAACTTGGTGTGTTGCACATTACTCACAAGCTACCGCATATAAAACCATAAATATTTGTACGCTTATTCTATAGGCGATGGAACAGTACCCGTAAAATATGGACAAGTCGACCATAATTTCATTTTTTTCTCCATAAAATATATAAATAGTTGGCCAGTTTCAAGATCAGACTACATTTAAACGTTGTCATCCGTTCGTTTGTCCATATTTTCGCGTTTTCAACTAAGTATTATTTGTGGTAAATATTCTTCCATCATATTCTCAGAAGAAGATATTGGCTAGGAATTTGCGAAAGAGAATTTGAAAATGCCCCAAACTGGTCAAAGGACATTCGTACATTCCGCACACGTCTGTGCAACAACAAGTGCGAACATTTTTGCTTTCTTCGTTTAGCCTTTCTTAGGATAACGATGATGAATATAAAAGATTCGGTTGCGGCCAAATATAATTTTCTTACTTGTTTAATACGGATATGTGTCCATTTGATAAATAAAAGATAAATATAAAATATAAACCAGGAGGAAAATGGAAAAGAATAACCTCAATCAACATAAAATAACATACCTCCGTTTTTCTGCCCACGTGTGTATCTGCAAAGTTTTTACCTTGAAATTTGTATCTATTTCCGAGATTTCCGAAAACAACTGTAAGAGAAGCATTTGGAGAACGAGTCAGAATCTCCTGTGTATTGAAGACCGTCACTACTTCAATCGGCCGTTGTTCCAAAATTAAAAATATGATATTATCGTTGTTGGATGAAATGAAAATTTTGCTGTTTGTGTGCATCTATTAACCTATTTTCAAAAGACAATGGAGTCCTTCCGCATTCCCACATCTGATCCAATCGACTTATCCAAATGTTTATCGAGGCAATAGTTAAAACATTGGAAGGGGCTAAAACAAATATCAAGCGATATCACCTTTGGGATATTCTCGAATAAGATTGATTTAATTTATTTCTTAGTTCAATTTCTAATCTATATTTACATAGGCGAAGCGAAGGCGCTGGTACACGTATGATCAAACGCAAAGAATAAACTAAAGCGAGATAAAAGAAGAGTTCATTATTTTAGCGTTGCCAGTAGCTTCGTCTTTACTAGGTTACCATCTTCCGATACATTACAAACCTAACACGATCAAATGAATAATGGGGTATTTATATATTAATGCCATTAGAAGCATTGCTTAGATCAATTCGTCCAAATCACATTGTATTTTATAGCATAACAGATATGGTTATTGAAGTCGCCGCCTCTTGAATGCCTATTGAAAGACACCTATTGTAGTGCAATGCGGTAAAGATGACGTGCTCGAGTAAGGTTTAGGAAGATGGATGAAAAGGAAAATCTTGAGGAAATTGAAATAAATTTGAATAAAAATCATTACCAAAATAAGGAAGTAGGATTGGGTTTCTTAAAATAGTGTTCGAAATAGTTTTCGACTTGGACGACATAGAATATCTAAACTAAGTCAATATTTTGAAATTAATTTCGATCAAGTTAGAGAAAATTCTACATTTTATTAAAAAGCAAAGTAACTTTTAGAAGTGTTTAGACGACCTTGATTGAATCAATTCCGTTATTCTTGAAGATGAAAAGTGCAAAAATGTATTCAAAGCTTATCGTTAATTACATGCGATTTTTATAGTACGACAAGAATTCACACAATTGTACGCCAACATCTCGTCTCTGTGATGAGTAAGAAAAGCAAAAGTAATAACTTTCGCTCGAAGGCGTTCAATCTAAAGCACAATGATTTCATTCAGAAGATATTCCTCTTTTCTCAAATCTATAGGAATTTATTTCATATACGCAGATGTATGAGTGTAGTTGAAATTACTACATATCTATACAAATTTCTTATCTATATGCCGAAATAAGCGCCTATATACATTTAGATGCAAAAATGTTTATACATACATACAATACATTACATAGCAATTAATTTAAATAAACAACATATATAAGTCTCTCGGTATGTGTGAATGTGGTGGATTTGTGACTGTTTGCATTTATATATAATATATATAATAGTAGATGAATTCATAATATACTAAAACCGAATAAGCAAAGACGATACAGACACATTTGGGTTTGTAAAATGTTTGTAAAATGCATACACGTTCATACACATTTGCATTTGCATGTTAAACATGTTTATGCTAATATTTCATATTTATGCTCACAAACTATATATGAAGGCATCCCATCGACAACGGTGTCGTTTCATCTTCACTAGGGAAGGAGAAGGAAATTTATGCTTAAAGTTTTATAAAGTGAAATATTGTAATTTGGATAATTGCTGTAAATACATAAAATCGATTTTATATTAATCAGCTTTGAACAGTGTATTTGTGAGAATGCGAGGGAAATTTGTGTTCATAGGTGAGACATAATCTGGGAAGTCGTAAATTCAGGAAAAGGTGTGACGAAACCATATTTGCATGAATTTATTTTCAATTTTGGACCAGATCGACATCTCTTTATAGAAATGTATCGAAATTTTGGTTTTTGCTTTTGATTTTTTCTCTTATCTATCAGCGATAAGCGGCTTACTCGGCCGTCCATTGTAGGAGAGCCCGTAGGCTCGTAGTAGAGAAATCGGATGATTCTTTTTTTTTAAACTTAACAATTGCAATCTCTTGTACACGTACAGGAACAATTCGTGAAAAATTTCTAAAAAACGTTGAGGCGTTGATAATAAAGGTAAGTTTAGTTAATCTGGTTAGTCTGTAACGTAATAATTCAATAAGTGACAAAGAGGATGGCAAAGAGCGTGTCGGATCGATCGATTTGGAATCTGAAACGCAACCGCTTTCAGCCCATTTGTGCGTTTAAGGAACGTGTAGCTATCCTTTTCAAGATCGTATCGTAAAAATTGTTTCGACTTCTTATCAAGGTTTTCGGTGTGTAACCTTACGTAACTTGCCAAACTCGCTCACTTAAACAGAAAAATGTATTCTGTGCATATGCATGAAATATATTTCAATGTATTACAAATTATCTCATGTTCATTTGATTAGTAGATAGAAGTATGCACAGTTTCTTTTTATTGTCCGCTTCCCATTAATATATCGGCGGTACTTCTTTTTACTTTTAACTCACAAAAAAATATACATTCATTTAAAATTTATACTCTACGCTAAGTCACCAAAAAGCATTTGTTCCATATTGTATTAATTTTATAACATCAGCCAAAGTGTTAGGATGAAAAGAATATACATATCTATAAATCGATGTGTTTGCGTATTGCATATACGCATGTATTGTCTTCTCTATATTATACCCACGATAACAATTTAGTAAAAAAAAAAAATTTTTTTTTTTCTTTTTATTTCACCCCCCATCGTCTAAAGCAATTGAAAATTTGTATTGTATTCCACTCTTCAGCACCATAAGCAACTGTATTCAGTTGTTACTGAATCTTTAGTAGCCAGCACCATTATTCCCAAAATGATTAACGAGAATGAAAACGAGAAAACTAAATTTCCGTACTCTCTTATAATGGATGGACAAAGTTGCCGATTTTTTTTATTTTGTTATGACGGAAAACTCAAAAAGCATGGGTGTTCTCGGTCTGCATAGGATGGCAGGAGTGGTCTTCTTCATTCTTTATCCTTTTTCAACTCGATTTTGGGTGAAGGTGATGGTCGTCCATTTTTACGACAAGCAGTATACAGACGAACAAACGGACGTGCTTAAATCAATTCAGATTTGCTTGACAGAGTCCCTAAAGACGCCTTTTTGGGTGTAATAAGCATTTTTCAAACTGAATATATTCTCAACCTTCGGCGGCACGTGCAAAAAATATATTCTAAATTTGGGCGAATTTTTTAATGCCTGCCGTCAATGTATACGCGCAACATAAGAGGAGCAAATACTGCTTCTTTGATGTAGTCACTCGCTGTATTGATAGGGGGTATCGAAAATTACCTCCTAAGTTGATTACAACGTTTTTCTTGTTTCTATGTCTATCTATCACCGCCGAATTTATCATTTATTGCCAAAAATGTTGTACTTATACTCTTGATCAGTTTGATATAACGATTGCTACTAATTGTACCTTGGAAATGTGTGACAGGTTTAGTTAGCGATCTACTACCAGCCACAAAATACTCTCCTTCAATTTCGACGTACTATGTGAAGTTTTGCATATATAGGAGCACCAGAAAAATAGAAGATGACATCCACACACAATGAGAATTAAGACTACTTCTTGTAGGTTTCAAAGGCAGCACAAGTTATAAAAGCTGAAAACACTTTTAAGGGGAACATACCTGCAAATTCTTCGACAGGTTTTTCGATGCTATCGTGGTCAATCCAAGTTAAGCCCATTTCAACTTTTTCTGCCAAATCTTGCCAGTTGTTACGATTCTCCAAAGTGCCGTCATAAAGTGGCTTTATCCAGGGAAACGTTTCGTACAACACGCGATACAAAGGTAAACAAATGACATCGATAAAGCCAACCTGCATTTTTGGTAATTCATCTTTACGTTCTCTAAACATAAAAAAACACAACTAATATCTCAAACTTATCACAATTGGCTAACACAAAACTTGTCCATCATACCAACCGACTGAGTATTTAATTGTAACTTTTCTGAATCGCCTGATCAGAAAATTCATCGGCCACCAATTTGGCCACACGATGTTGCACCTCTCACGGAGGAGGTTCCTATATAATCATGTTGCGCGCGGAGTAACGTTTGAAATACTTACGGTTAGGGTTCAGAAGTGGTTAAGACTGTTTAAGACTGTCTGAGATTGTTTAATAAGGTTTTATATACACTATGGTGAGCAACAGATGCGAATGTAATTATATAATGTTACGTTGTGCGTATGTTTGAGCATCTATATTTATGGTTGGATATGCTGTTATGTTATTTTTGAGACCAAACTCTAAAAAGCACTTCAAAGTTTCACACTTTTAACAGATATTTATAGCTGAATAAAATATATAGCACATGATAACGGTCTTTTATTGCATGGGAGAAGATTGAGCGAAGACTTCTAGAATTCTTCTTCTAGAATTATTATAAATGTTAAAACATACTTTTTTCAACTCAAAAGTATATTGAAAAAGTATACTTTATTTCATATCGTGAAAATTTTGAAAATGCTTTGACAACAAAAGGAAATCTAAAAAAATCTAAAAAAAGAATAAGAGATTAACAACAGAAATTGTTTGTGCTAGAAACCGCTGCTCTTACTTTAGATCTATTTTAAAAACGCGACTTATTTTATTTAGAAGTAATGAAGTGTGTGTTTATCGAAGTTTTTCGTGTACTTAAGTGACTTATCTTGGTTAAGGATTTTTCCACTGTATGCTCTGAACATCAACGTATTTTAAAAAACTGTACGTGAGAGTAAAGAATTACTCGAGATACATGCATTGTTAAATTTGCAAAATATCTGAAAACCTTAGCATTATTTATTTTCTTTGTATATCCTACACTACTTGTGATACAAAGGTATACTAAGTTCGTGCGGGTATATCGAACACCCAGAACGATTTAAGATAGGCCTACTTTTTATGATAGCGAGCGGGTCAGAAACACTCTCTGAATCATTTTTTGAATCGATCTAAGTCTGTCTGTCCGTTTGTTTTCTTATGTTCAATCTGTAGTTTGTTTTTGACAAAACATGGCACATTTTTTGACCTAAAGACGAACGCAAATTACAATGGCTCCAATCGGATTACTTCTTCGACCATCACCCATATAAAGCCTTATTTTGGAAGGTCGTTATATGAATACTTGTATTAAGCGAAGTAGGGTAGGGTATTTACCTAATTTTTACTTGTGCAAGCTGAAATTCTATTTGTAACAGACGGACCAAGAATACCCTCATTAGATATAAGATAATCATGAGAGCTATAAAGGTTCCATTTGCTTATTTTGTTTCTCTCTTTCTTTATCTTGAAACATATTTCTGTTTGAAATTGAAAAACGATACTAATTGTTTTAGCATAACGTAGCTAAAAGCAGTTATCTTTCCAGGTGAACTTGCTTCGATCAGTTCAAAAGTTCTTTTTTCAATTTATCCGCATGACTGGCCCGCGAAGGAAGAATCGAGATTATCATGTCAGCGCTCACGGGTAAAAATTTCAGTGCAGTTTGACGATAGTTGGTCGTAGCTGGCGTAGATGACTGAACGCATAACATTTACCGATTGGGCGTACACCCACTAAGCTGCGGCCACTGCCGCCACTCTACCCTACTCTTCCTTTTCTCCCACGTCTTTCTAACCGTCATTGCGCTGCACGAATAGCAGCCATACCCTGGGTTATCGGCAGTATTAAACAGAAAACAGAATTGATTGAAATATGAATAATAACAATTTTGTTGTTTGTTGTTATTGTTAAAGTTTTGAATTTCTCTTTAATTATCGCAGCCTAAGAAAGATTTGAATTAATTTCCGTCTTTTCAGATTTCAATTCAGTTGCTTTTCTCTAAAATCCCAACGGCTCGACGTTACAGTTCAAGCTGTCAAGGTATTGCTACTATTCAGCGGTCGCCGTTCGTTGAGAACATCATTAAGCGTTATTATTATATTTTAATCATTTCGAAATACTGCGAAAGTGTTACTTCATTAACTGAACTTCTCAATTGCATCCCATCGAAGAGTAAAGGAAGCTTATGATGAGAATAGATAACCTATCCAAGACAACTTATAAGGTAATGGTGTAAGCGAAAATTGTTGTAATTAGATTGATAGATAGATAAAACACGTCCACAAGACATACGAAAAGCCGTGAAATAGAATAATTTTCCAGCAACAAAAGACGGATGATTTAGTTTCGAGTTGCAAAATTTATCAGTAATGAGACGACAGGAAGAGAGACAGCTGTTTTAAAGCGAATCTTTTCGTCTTTCTACCTATCGACCTGCTCAAACTATAAGTCGTAAACTCGATCGTCTCAGACTCGAAATATTTCGATTTTCCCTTCCGTGACTTTTTCATTTCTCTTTCTGCCGTAGGCGCGAATGTGGGAACCCGATTTATGCCGCAAGCTTTAACTTATTACCCCAAATACCCGCTCCCCTCCAAAAAGGAAAAAAGATTAAGTCTTCCGAAAGCATGCAAATGGTTGATGGACAAACATACTTCTAGGCCCAAATTTTTGATATTCGATATCCTCAAGCAATTTAATTTGGATACTGGTCTTACTTTTTGGTCACAGTACCACATAACTGGATCGATTAAGCATTATATGCCGGGATTATACGAAAGTTGATTGAATTTCTGTTGATTATTGCGGAGTTGCGCAAAAAAATAACAATCCTATCACACGACTATACTATTTAACCGATGGTGCAAAAAAAAAAATGGAATTTGAAAAATTTCCCTCTACAATTATTTTGAAATTGTTCCTAAAAATGTTGAGCATTTTTATTGCCCTTCTGGTATGCCTTTACATTCCCAAAATAACAATAAGAGCAACCGAAAAATATGAGGAAAAACTGAATCATTTACTTAAAAATATAATGGACCGTCGAAATGAATCTCGATGTTTCTTTATTTACATTGAAAAAGTTTCGTACATATGCTAACAACTCCCTATTTCAGATGTGTGACAAGTTTCCCCCCTAAAAACTTTATCTTAACATGCAATACACAAACAGGCGTACACAAAAACCACACAGCATAGGCGGAAGCACATAAAACTTTGGTCCTAATAAAACTGAAAAAAAGAAGTTTCATGCAATGAAAAGCCAGTTTGTGCAAATTTTATAAGATGCGGGCCATTTCTTGTTAAATGCTGAAATTATGCAAAAGTAATTGAGTTGGAAGCAAGTGAACGACCGTATTATATATTATATATAGGGGAGGCAAGGAAGCGCGGGGAGATAATTTACAAATTAATTTTTCAGTATGAGAGTGTGCTAAAGGACATATAATTGGTTTCGAGGATATCCGAGCAGACATTCACTTGTAATTTTAGTGCGCTGAAAAAATAACACATTGAGTAATGGAGAGTAAAAATCGAAGTTATATGTACATGTACATGTTTTCTGTATCAGACGGTTTCCACATTATCACTGCCGGAGGATGACGTTATTAATAAAATTAATAAAATTCTGAAATTCTCAATGATTTAATGAACGTGTGAGAGGTGAATTGAACTAAGGCTCAGATAATTCTCCAGGCGTAATATTTATCGGAAGGACTGAGATGTCACCACTGTGACGGGATTTGAATGCATGGAAGTTCCATACTACGTTTAGGCTCTGAATACTTTTCCCCCTTTAAAAATCAAAAGAAAATGCGGTTACTTTAAAGTCTTTACCTTCATCAGTTCAAAAATGAAAATAGTTCGCGTTCCTTACAGTATGGCGCGGTAAAAAACACGGAACGACACTTTTTCGAATGCCTGTAGTTCGAAGAACAAGAGAATGTATTGTATTCGAAATTTGAAAAGATATCCATTTCCCAAAATTTCTGGCGGCAAAAGGGAGATGACAATCTGTTAAAAACAGTCTTGTCAGTCTTTACGGACCGAAAAGAGGAACCGCTCCGAAAGCCTTATCGACGGACATTAAGAATAAATTGCGTTATTGCAGTGGCAGAAACTGCGTTACTTTAGTGAGAAATGATTTGGGGGTTTATCAAGTGCATTGTGAAAAACTGCCATCTAGTTGTCAAATGTTACTAAGCTGAGAAGAAGCCCAATTCAAAGATCTTTCTTCACCTTACGTGTGTGTTTGCCTGTGTATGGGTGTTTTTTTTTTTTTTTTTTTTAATTTTTTAAAAAGAGGGAGGGCCCTTTTTTTTTGTTTTTTTGAATGCATCGAAGACGCTGAACATGTTTTCTTTGTCTGTCCGAAGTACCATAACGAACGACAGAGTCTACAGGCGGAAATTGGAGGATTCCCTCTCCCCGACAATGTGGTGACAAACATGTTGCACGACTTGAAAATATGGAAAGCGGTAGGAGTATTCGCGGCAAACATAATGAGAAAACAA
>KK502404.1:3598481-3631470 GCA_000688735.1 Glossina austeni | reverse complement strand
TTGTTTTCTCATTATGTTTGCGGCGAATACTCTTACCGCTTTCCATATTTTCAAGTCGTGCAACATGTTTGTCACCAGATTGTCGGGGAGAGGTAATCCTCCAATTTCCGTCTGTAGTCTCTGTCGTTCGTTATGGTACTTCGGACAGACAAAGAAAACATGTTCAGCGTCTTCGATGCGTTCACAAAAACTACAGAATGGGTCCTGCTCTATTTTAAACCTATTAAGATATGACCTAAAGCAACCGTGGCCGCTAATTAGTTGTGTCAAATAAAAGTCAACCTCGCCATGTTGTCTATTCACCCAGGGCCGTAAATCGGGTATGAGACGATGCGTCCATCTACCCTTACTCGCTCTGCTCCAGCGCTCCTGCCATTCTTCCAGTATTCGCTGTTTTGCACGCTGGTTGGCCGCCTCAGCCGACAGTGTATGAAATTCGGCTCTATACATGCCTTCTTTAGCCCGCAAGTCGATTGGAATCATGCCAGCGATAACCAAAGCCGCCGCTTCCGACACCGTCCGATATGCGGCGCACACCCTTAGAGCACATAGCCTATATGCTGAATGGATGTCTCTCGTGTATGACGGTATAGCGAGGGCCTTTTTCCACACTGATGAGCCGTACATTATTGTCGCAGTCACCACTTCTGCGATCAGCTTTCTGCGGTCCTGCCTAGGGCCACGCAAGTTTGGCAGTAAGCGCGCCAGCGATTTTGCTACCTTCGCTGCCTTTTCGCCCGTGTATCTGTGTATGGGTGTATGTAGGCGTGTGTGTGTGTGTGTGTGTGTGTGTGCTTGAGTTGGGAGACCAAATGGCCCCTAAGACGAACTAGGTACGTTTGCCCAGTGCGACTATAATATAAAATTATTATACTTAAAGAAAGCGTACCGAAAAAGTTTTTCAACACATTTCACATATGTTTCCAGAAACTGTGTATTCATAACCACGACGTCAAACTGCATAGCGTTCTACCTTAAAGGAACCTGATGTTGTTTGGTTCTTTATTGTCTTTATATGCATATATGTGCAGTGTGCAAGTTATGCCCTAAAAATTATTATGGTGCAAAAAATGCAGTAAAAATCCAAAAAAAAAAAATAAATAAAACGAAAAAGAAAAAGAAAAAGCAAAAAGATCAAAAGCATTTTAACCGCTTTCGGGCTGTGCCTGCTGCATTTTGTTATATTCTTAGACTGAGATGTCCCAGAAAATATGCGAGTTACATATGTAAACAACTACGTACGTGTGCATGTGCATATAACTTTCTTAATGAAATTTCTCTTGTTTTATTCTCTTTCTATTTTTATTTTATTACTTCTGAGAAAAATTCGTGATGATTATATTTCTTATGGAAAGTTTCTTGATGTATAGTATTTATGGACGTACGTATGAATGTGACTTATTTCCAATTTAGCGGGTTTTCTCATAAAATTTCGAAATCTTTTAATTCATATTAAAATCGAAAATTCATGGAAATCCTTTTCTTATAATCTTTTAGTTGTATACGCAGCTCCTTTCCCTTAACGTTTCTTTTTTTTTTAGACATTTGCTTAGGGTTCTTGCAAAAAAAAGTCGTCTGCACCGCAGGAGCAAATGTCATGGGAGAGTATATATGGCATTGTTGAGAGAAATTTGACAGTTTTTCAAGACACCGAAAGTTGTGAGAATATTGGACACAGACCACCTAAACAGTAAATGAGATATTGACAATGAATAATTATTGCTAACGATTTCATTTTTTCTTTACATCGGTTTGATAATATATGTGGTTGTGAGTTCCTTAAGTATTAAAGTGTTAAAAGTGCGGCATTTTTCTTTTTCATTTCGTCTAAGACTTTATGCCAAAATTCGGATTAGTGTGTCAATAGTGCACAGGAATACGAAGAATAAAGTGAACGCTAAATATTGTACAGGCGACGATTCACAGTGCTTCTCAGGTGCTAAGGATACTACTAATACTTCTTCCTTGGGGAAATGGGCGATGACTGAACATTGTAGAAAATATCTCAAAAGTTGCGACCCTTACGTTGAACAAAAGTATACACGGACGGGTCTTATACGGACAGACAGACAGGCAACCGGGTTGGTGTAACAAAAGGTGTGTCTATCTAAATCCATTCTGGGTTTTACACATGTCTGCACAAATTTAGTACGCCCCGTACCACAGACGGTGTAGGGTATAAAAGGGCCTAACTTTCAATACTTCTTGATGAAACTTGGTTCACAAAAATAATTTCTCATAAAAATCAACCTTATCGAGTTTAGACCTCGTAGGTATATTTTTTGAATCTCATCCCATCTAAGCGTTCCAATGAAGAATAATCCTTTATATGATAAAAATGCTCAATACTTGTATATTACGATGAGAATGGTCCATAAGAGTAGTTCGATATAGAACTTAACTGTGCAAGGTCTAGATCAAGTAGATCTCTTTTTGGATTTCGTATAAGGAGTGTCGTGAAATATTAACTATTGCAGGCGAAAAATGTCCAATTCTTAGTATTTTATGATAAAATTTTGTTCATGATAATAATTTGACTTAATTGGAATAAATTTGAACGGCATGGATCTATTTGTAGCACGCCCCTCCATATGAAGAGTCAATGCCTAATGTTTTATGATGACAATTGTGATGTGTATGCAGCAATTTTAGATGATACTTCATACTAACTGGTGCGCATACACCGGTTGTATGATTGGGGCTAAACAATCCGCTGGCTTAGTTCTTTTGAATGTTGAAAGAGCCTTTGATTCTGTTTAGCCTAATGGTGTGATTTTGAAAATGATGTATCTTCCTTTTGCGTTTCTCGAAGTTAAAGTAATCCGAATCTCCTTATCTGTAAGAGATAGTTTCTGATCTGCTATAAATATTTTCGCAAGGCGTTACCCAGGGACCTTTTCTGGGTTTCATTCTGTATTTGCTTTTCTGTTCTGACTCTTCCCAACCCTTAATTACTGTCACATTGCTTTGCACGTCAATGATATGGGCGTTTACTCATCCCATGAACTTGGTTCTGAGATAATAAATCTGTTGCGATTACTATAATATCGAATTATCTAAATAAAACGAAAATAAAGCTAAAAGCTATATATATATATAAATAAGACGCAAGCCATCTTGTTTAGTTCTCCCTTCATCTATTTTGACAAATCAAGGTCATGAAATTTTTTTTTCTAATCACGATAACGACTTAAGAGTCATATTGGACAAAACATTACTTTTTGGCAATCATTTTCTGCATATCAAAAGCGAATACAATATTGACATAAAAATGCTATATTCGATATTCTAAACTGAGATTCTCTTATGTAAAGTTCATTTTCAATTAATTGTAATGTACATCTGCCCCAAAATGGATCAATTGTTCTCTAATCCATATCAAAAATTTGCAAATATCGTAAAATAAATGATTAAAAATGATGATAAATTTTTCAGGTTAGTCAATAAGCTAATAAGTTTGTTAATAAGTTATACACTTTATGGGATCTCTGAGCTTTCCTGGTGGGTTTTGCAAGTTTGTCGAGAAAATGGGTCGCCCATTTCATTCAGGTGGGTATAAAAGCATTAATTTTTTAGTTAAGATCTCATGTATCTAAAGAAATCAGTTACCTGCAAGCTCAAGCCATCGACAATCAATCGAGACCAAATTAAGGGCTTAATCAATAGTTCTTACAGCCGTTGCGCAGCTCTTAGATGCTCTGAACATCCTGAAAGTGGGTTACCATTGATATCTATATGAAGTGCTATATAAAATTTGCTTGTGAATGCTCTGCTTTGGATATTATAGAGAGGCCTATTACAATGCCTTACGGTGTTCGGTGACATCGGTACCCACGTTAATTTAATTACAATTCAAAGTTTGGAAATTGACGTAATTCCACCGCCTTTACTCTTACCACTCCTAAAAAAGACTTAAAGTGTACTTCTGTAGTACTTAGTGGATCTGACGCTATTTATATATATTTAATAGGAGCTTTTTAAAATTTCGTTACAGGCAGCGAGTATTTACGATTATTCCTGTTGTACAATTTTCTTCTTTGCAATTGTGCAATAAATCTTAATTTTAATTGTAAAGTAAATTAGTATTCATTTAACTCTCATTTCGTTCGGTTTTACTCTTCACCGTCGATATGACACATCAGGAATTTTGTACTGACAGTTAAATATGTTAAGTAAGACCCTGAATATTTTGTTCTTATTTCCAGATGATTTTATTGAAATTTGTTAACAAATCTATAATGAAACGGAAGGGCAGAGAATGCTGAGTAAGCAAATATAAGTACAATAGCGTATATATTTGTATGTACATATGTATATGGCCCACTAAGTCGGATAGTGGATGGGCGAATATGAACATGACCTAAATTGGACTGGCAGGATGTTGTCAGGATTCAGGCTATTAAATTAAATATGTAGTCGACAAAAAAATCGAAATATTTGTTTAAAAAACAACTACGCTGTTCATGTATGTAATAAAGTAAATAAAATACTTCCTCAGCTGGTATTTAGGTTGGCAGTTTACATATACCTTATTACTTTTGTGTTTAAGGATAAGCATAAGCGCACACATATATACCAACAAACTTGTAACTAAATGACAACAATGAAATTTATTTGTATTTCTGTCGTACACATGTGAGACTTTTCCACCCTACGTTACTAGCTGTAGATATATATTAAGATTGCATGGATATATGCAATAATCAGAATAGATTGAACCCAACCTTATGTATTACTAACTGATCTCTCTGTCCATGCTTCTTGTGTTCAATATACCGGTCGCTTTTATCAAAATATTTCAACAAACTTTGGTAAACTTCATTTCATCTTGACGCAATAAAGACGGATGGAATCGGACCATTTCTGTAATCGCTAACCACTTAACCTACTGTTTTAAAAAAGTGGTGATACGAAAAAAATACTCCATGTTTTGTATTGCAGTATATGTGGATTGGATCATTTTAAACTCCTTCCCATAACAGCGGTAACGGTAAAGGTTTAATTTCGAATATTATGTATATGACAACCACTTTTTATATGTATTAAGGAAAATTGTTGAAGAATTGTGTTAGAGGCCTGAGTAATGTAGTGTATTTAACAGCGCCCTTAACCGATTGCGCCTGTTTAATATGTTTTTTCTACTTTTTTTACTCAGTATTTTTTACGAGGGTTGCTGAAGACAATGGGCTTAGTCAGTTCACATAAATGTTTTTATGTAAAGTTCAAGCACCGAATAGAAAACGTTGGATAGTTAGATAAAAACGGAGAAAGTCTTTATATATTCAATAGTGGGATTAAAAGTAGATATTAATAAAAAGTCAATGATTTAACTGAATTACATTACAGTTGAGCAGCTATGTAGCTGAATATTATGAGTTTCGCAGCAAAAGTATTTCATAACAATAATAAAATTTTACCTCTGCTTATAATTAATCAATGCTTAAGCTGCTTTCATCCATCGCTTAGTTAGACTGTACCTCTATCTGAAACAAGAAGAAGTAATTGGATATTTTTATGATGGATTTTAGCCAACTCCTTGCATATGAAATTGTTATGAAGATACCTGGAAAACGTAACGCGTAACAGTTTGGAAGAACAATTGGCTAACGCAAATGCATGTTTACGAACAGCTAAAAAATCATAGTCTAGATTTAATGGTCGTTAAAGAAAAAAAACAAAATCGAACAATCCTAAATACCCTATACCAATTCGCTTAATGCGGTTGTTCATATGACGACTTTTTAAACTAAGGTGTTATATGGGCACTGGTCGAAAAGGTGATTCGACCCGAACACCATCAACAAAATATCGCAAAAATTGC
Organism: Glossina austeni; assembly: GCA_000688735.1. Lineage (NCBI taxonomy): Eukaryota > Metazoa > Arthropoda > Insecta > Diptera > Glossinidae > Glossina > Glossina austeni. The sequence continues at coordinate 3,625,649 of KK502404.1, read as the reverse complement.
AGCCATTGAAGGCTTGAACCTAACAGAAGATGGACAGACATCACATCCGCAGATGGATATACAGACAAGCAATATCGGAAAGTGATTCTGAATCGTACTTCAACTTAATATAACTTTGTACCGTAGATGGTGTAGGTATACGAAAACGTCATAATTTCATGGCATAAAAGTAGTGATAATGCATTTAAAAAACAGATATATTTTTCCTATAAACATTCCCAATCCCATCGACATTTAGGAGACTCCTCAAAATGTGAATTGCGTAGCATTTGCTATAATCCTATGTGTATGTAAGAGAAGCCTCCTCATTCAATATGACAGAAATCAATTAAGATCGACACTACTGATCAAATGTAAATGTTTGATTTCAGCGTCCCGTCAAGCTACCAGGGGTATGCCAGCCTCTTATAATTGTATCTTACTATCGCGTTCATATAAGTTTGCGAAAATTGCGAAAGCTACCGCTGTCTTGTTGATTTTCATATTTCTACTGGCCGATAGTCTACAATATAGGAATCAATATCTTATCGTTTTATATTAATCAATGGAGGAAAGAGGCGGCACACTGCAATGCACTCGTTACAAATGCACATAAAAAGGTTTGAGAATTTCTCTATCGGCATCGGGAATACACATGATATATGTCCGGCAGTGTAGTCCTAATGCTCTTATGGTCAAATAGATAACAACTTCGAAAATATTAGCATATTAGTGAGGATAACATCAGACATCTGATTTGTGGGGTGATTTCAAGTATTATAGAATGGAAATTTAATTCAATGCTCCTACACGCACAAAAGAAAGCAAAAAAAACCGCAATTTTGATATGGTTAGCAGCCAGTATAGCGAGCATTTCATATTCGGTGCGAGGTGAATGCATGATTTTACCTCTTCTTTTTTTAAAAGGGTGTATTTGCTTCACCTCAATGCAGAGTATAATTAGAAATTGTCAAAAAATGAGTCAGGCTGTGTTAGACTGGCGGCGATGTTTGCTATACATATGAAGCAGCGAATCGTTAGGAAGCTAGCTTATAGATATCATGTTAAAAAGTAAAGTCTAAATATATCCGCAATCTTAATAGGTTTATCAAACGCAGTTAGTGCATTTTGTGTAAATTTGGGTTCAAGTTTATATTTTCTGAAATTTTTCGCTTTATCACAGACGACGTATTAAATTTGGTATATGAATGTGACGTAAGTCTCGTAACAGAGAGACAGAGAAAAGGTGATATATTACATTTACCACAACCCTCTGCTTATCTGCTCTCTTCACTTCAATTTCTCGCTCGCATGAGAATTAATATTGGATTGAATGAATATTTTTTCTTTTAGAGCAGAAAATCCTTCGTCACCTCATAACTTTCAATTTGAACTTTAAATATATATTTTCACTCCACTATGAAATTAGCTTATAGGATAGTTTGTGACTAGGTTGTGAAACCCACGTCGTAAATTACATCGATGTTTGATTGCGTGCGTAGCGGCATCAATTAATCCACGCTCGTTTAACTTGAAGAGGAATGACTTTCTCTTTATGAAGTTCATTTTGGTTTTCATATGTCTCTAGCATACCCATCTAACACATGCTTCTCTAATTAATTAACGCGCAGTAAATATCAAAGATAGCGAAGGGCTAAGAGATTTTTCCTTTATTGCGGTCAGCAAGAAATAAATGTGACGTCAGCGCTGTGAAATAGATCAAAAGTATTTATTTAATAAAACTTAAGGAGATTAAGGGGATCGTGTGCCCTTTTACTTTTCTCTCTCGTGCCGGTAGTGAGTTACGTGCCTCAGCAACTAACTATCTTTAAGAAAGCTACAGCGAGATTAAACTGCATTTGATTATTACGAACTACTCACATTTCAACTTGAATTAGTCTCTCGTTAAGCACACATTTCACAGTGACAGGGATTACGAATTTAAATATGATAACACATTTGAAACATATGCAGTTTTAGAAATTCTTGAAGAAATCAAACTTTCTATGAAAGGAATCGAAATCATTATGAGAAATTTGACGTTTCGTACCATTAGCTCATCGCATGTGAGCCGATATGTTAGTCTTTATTAAGCGTTAAGATGAAACGAAGTAACAGTAAATACTTCAGGATATGAGTAATACATATATTCCGTTGTTATTTCATTTATTTCTTTCCTGTTTTTTTTTTTTTTTTTTTTTTGTTATTTTTTTAATGTTATTAATGACACTTGCCTTCTGCGCAAGTTCAGCATATTAATCTCTATTTAGAAATCACTCAATGTCACTTTGAGCATTAAAGCATGGATCCTTTGTCATACGTTCAATGTCTAGAATTACAAAAGGGCGTGGAATATTTTGTTTTTTTTGTTTTTTCAAAATCACCCTTTGAAATGTTCCATTAACTCCGTTGAAAGTCATTTCGATGGCTTAAGCGCTCTGATATGTCTAAAGCCAATATGTAAAAAGCAAAAAAAATTACATCCGGCTGCGACCGAATCTTCTATACCCACCAGCTTTATCTTAAAAAAAAAAAATCGAAGAAAGTGATATTTTCATACTCTAGAATATTAGGTGAACGTGACCATTTGTTCACTGCTATAATATGATCTCTTACAGAATGTGTTTGGAAATTTTAATTCTTTATCTGCTATCGCTTATGAGCAGTGAGCAAGAAAATTAATTTTTTTGGCTATTGAGAACAGAAGTGCTCTCAGTTTACATTGTACTGGAAGGATGTCCTTTGATCGATTCGACCCGTTTTTAATAGTATTTTGTATGTTTTTCACCAATTTTGGACCATGCACTTTTATTTTTTCGTCCAAGAAAATTTTAACCATAAACTTTATACAGACGGACAGACGGACAACCATCGATAATATATATATACACATATATATGTATATATATGCTTTATAGTGTCCATAAAGCGTGCTTCGAAAGGTTACAAGCACTTTGTCAAAACGAACACAATTTCGTTTTTCAATGGTGGATGTAAAAATGCGTTCATCAGATATATTGAAATATAATACAATAAAACGCAATACAGAGGACATCACACCAAATATATAGGTAAAGAATCCCGTGGTGAATGTAGGGAGTATATGTATGCAATATATATAGAATGTAAACATTTTTACATACATATATATTGTTTTCAAGTCGTCACTGGTTTCAATTAAAATTTGCTTTTTTGTTTTTCTTTCAAAATATTGTATAAAGAAAAAAAGAAATGTAGGGTTTATATTTCCCCTGACTCTTTGCAATATGACCCAAGTTAAGTGGTCTTTCTTTATCTTTAGCATGTGTTAATTTTGTTGCCCCCTCTGTCCGCATTGTATTTATTACTTGAGCATTAACAATTCTCTGTGAATGTATATCGGAACATAAAGTTATTTTGGCTGCAGTATTCGGTATATGTGAATATTTTGGATAGGTTTTATTTTCCATTTTTTTCAAAGATCAATTTTTACAGTATATTGTCTTTTGGATTGGATAGATTCTTAGAAAACCACTTCAAACCAAAATAAACTGTGGTGGGAAAAAAACTGATGTTTGAGAAAAACAATTTGATGCCGTCTACAGGTAATCCAAACACATCATGAATTTGTTATGCGAAATTTGCACTCAACGACGTTGTCTTTTTCTAAAGATTTCTAATCAACAATTAGTAAAAACGGTAAGCAAAAGGCTTTACTTTTTTAATTTTACTTATCGATATGTTTGAATCGCATTCGGGAAGTGTGTAACAATTTTTATTGTCCGCAGAAGATATTGTTGCACTTAGAGTATGTGCAGTATGTGACGTTCGGATCAAAATTTCTTTCCGTCACACTACTATTCATAGTATATGCGGTATCCACCAAATGTAAAAAATACAAATTCTTAGCTTCAACAAGTAAGAACACTATAGTGTGACCTTGCACAAGTTCGCTTAATACGGTTCTTTATATAAAGGCTTTACACAATAAGGCTTTACACGAAATGTTACGGGAAAGGTTCAAAAAAGTGATCCGATTCGAATCGTTCAGCCTTTGGGTCACAACATGTCGAGGTGTACCAAACTTCATCAAAATATCTCAAGAATTGCGATTGCAAATGAGCGGAAACAGAAGCAAGAAGGTGATTCTGAACCGATTTGTATAATGAAAGTTGGAGTTATCTAAAGTCCTCCTGGGTGTTGAATACATGCGCACAAACTAAATATGCTCTTGTAACACAAGGAGGCATCACGAGGAGGAGGAGAAGAGCTGGCTCGAAAACTGCTTACATGCCAACCTATTTTTCCACGCTTATCAAACATACCGAAGGGGTATTTTCCATCGGTCGTGGCAAACATTAAAAACATTAAAAATGAAAAACTATTGTCGTATACCGATTTTTGATAATAGGATTCACTCTTGGAACGAACCATGGTAGCGTATCGATTTCCATTACGATTTCCCCAAAAATTACGATTTATAATAAATGGACGGGCAGACTTCGGGCAGACACTCTAAGCCACGGATAGACTGATTGATTCAATTCGGAAATTGATTCTGAAAACGTTAGTAAAAACTCTGTTGCGATAAATTCTATCTCATTTCAAACCATTATGCCCTTAGCCTAAGTCGTGTAGGGTCTAACATTTAGAATATACCGATATGAAAATTTGAATTTGATAAAAGGCGAAATGAAGTGATTCACTTTATCTGAATTATCAGTGTTCGTTTATTCACGAGTAAATCGTAAAATATGTTACGATACAGGTTTCCAAACAATAAACGTTGCTTACCTTTAATCCCGTATTTGTTCATATATGGCGAATCGAACGAAGACGAAGCATTAGTTTAATTTCACATCGAAACCGCTATAGTATATCGTTCGTTAAAGCAAATGGAAATCATCAATCAGTCATAAACACTTTTCCTGATGTTCCATTTGGCGATCCTTGATAATGTTTTGTATATAAACAAAACGCACGTCGGAGGTTTTGTGTGCACAAACAATGTCCATATCACTGTTTATATATGTAAAAGCAGAATCTGTTTTATATATCCTACCTGCCACTTAAGTCATGTATCCTTGTTTTTGACACGTTTTATTTTATATGAATTCATTAGGAAAAAAAGAAGTCTTTCATATTGAGTTTAGAAAGAAAACAGAGAACATCATATCACACAATAACAACTTCAGGGTTTTTTTCTAGCGCGCATGCTTTATGTTTCATAACACAATTTTCAATTATACGTTTCCCTAACTGTCACATATTATTTTTGTTTCTTTACTTTTTTTAGATTTCCACTTAATTGAATTGTGGAAATACGTCTTTGAATTGATCGAATGAAAAGAATTGATAGGCAATGTTAATGAATTCTAGTCGCTCCCCAAATGTGCTCGAAACGAAAGTGAAAATGAAAATGAAAAAGTGATTGATATTCTGCAAAGGCCTCGTCGTAACAATAGGAAATATGAGAAAAATCAAGTTATCAAACAAAGATCAATTGTGATTTCTGGAATAACATAAAACATGCACACGCATTCGCATACATACGGACAGTTAGAAAGTTCAATAACCTGCTTGCTCTAATTAAAAATCATTTTCATTTTTATTTTCTATTAAAACAATTACGCCCGTTGCATGCATTCGTGTAATAGGCATATAAGTAATAAAAATTGTTTTAATGCACACTCGCAGATAAAAAGAAATATTTTTCTTTATGAAGCCCTTTAACCATTTAAACAATGTGCGTTATAGCAAAGACTATGAAGTAATACATTCCAATCAGATATTTTTATACCTACCGCCGAAGATTGCGGATACATTCGTTTTATCAAAGTGATTGCAACACCCAGAAGGACTCTTCAAAATCATCTGGTGAGTCCATGCTAAATGTTTAAAAAGATAGGAAATATCCAAAGTTTTTGAACGTAATTTGATAGACGGATTGGTATGAGACGTATCGGCAAAAGTCCAAACACAAAGGAATAACACTTTACCAGTCGAGCACGCATCTCCCCGGAATGCGATTATACTCCATCTCTCTATCTCTCTCTCTCTCTCGCTCTTTATCTCTTTCTCCGCACTTCTCTCTCACTGAACATCGCCGTGTTTATCGCACCTGTAGATGACACCTCCTTGGCGATAGGTCATAAAGAAACTTAATAAAATAAATTAAAGTAACAAATCGGTCATGGAACACGTCTATAGTAAATAACAACATAAACTGAGAATCTCACTGCGCTTAATAGCAAAAAAAAATTAGATCTTTTCCTTATTACCCATAAACTACAAACGAGACAGGGATAAACATTTTTGACACGTTTTCTATGAACAACAAATAAAAAAGGGAAAAACAATTAGCCACTACTGCCCTTTTGTATTGTAGAGTATCAAAATTTCATTTATTTTGCCCACAAAATTAATGGGCATAAAACATTCGGCGATAACCGCACATAATTTTCTTGCTTGATTCTACTGACGCTGCCATTGCCGAAGACAACTGATCCATAGTTGAAAAATATATTAAATTAATTATCGTTTTAGCATATAAGTATTGTAAGTTCTATATTCGCACGCGGGTGTAACATAAATATATTTTCCCACACAAAATCGATGGGTTTAGAAGATTTTAACTATAGCCGAAGATAATTTCCTCACTTGATCTTATTGATCAGGCATTTGGCGAAGACAACTGACCCTTTGCCGGAAGGTGTATCACTATCTTTATTGTTTTCGTATATAAGTATGTTAAGCATTCGCTTATGTATGTAGTACAGATACATCTTCCTTTAATTTCTTTACTTAGTTTTATTTGTGTAATCGGTGGATTGAATGGTACAATAATTTCGAATGAGGAAACATAAGAGTTAAGAATCATAATCGTTTTGATCAGTACTTTGTTACACATATTCTAAGATAAAACAAAATCCATCCATCCATCCATCCATCCAAATAACTAAAGTGAAGGAAAGAAGGAGGAAAAAAGCCTCTAAAGTAGTATCCAGTAGGGATAATAAGTAGCTCATCATGAAAGTCCATAAAAGTAATTTACAGTAGTAGTTTACTATATCTCGCAAGAAAGTTTGAATTAATAACTATTCCACACAAGTCAAACAAGTTTAATTCTTCTAACAAGCAACAGATTTGGCGGCTATCATCCAATTATAAAAACCGGATACAGCTGCGTGGAAAAAACTATATAAGCAGCGGTTTCTATTTGTATATCCCTTAAAATATTTACACAAAGATGTAATGAGATCAGACAAAACTAGATAAGAAAGACGGTTCGCGAGATTTTTCGAAATAAAAGCTAGCGCATATCCCAGGGATTTTTGATATTTCTGTTATCAATAATAAGAAGGAAATAGCAAGCGCTCGTATATAGTTGGTAATTAGCAGCGCTATTGCGAACTACTGCTTAGTAACAGAAGCATTTAAAGTCCACTAGATATGTATTAAGTTTTATTTTGACAAATTCTTAAGCGTTCTTGTTATCTACGTTCCTCCCATAAAACGTAAAGAGAAGTTCAACTCTTTCTACTTCTACTCTATTCGTCAAAGAACATGTAAAGAGGGAGGTCTATGCGCATTTTTTATTTTTTAAATAGAGATGAGAACTCGTAGCTCTTTATACACTTTTTCACATTTGTTAAGTCATCGTCAATTAAAACTCTATTCATAAATAGTTACAGAATAATGTTAGACAATGAGAAAGCTTAGAACAAAGTCAAATAGTTTTCATTCGTACACTGATATAATCGATATTAATGGGGAACTCTGCGCGGATCATTTTAATTTAATTTGAATGCTGGGTACTGAAAATCCCTCCTAAAACAAACGCATATCTCTTATTTAGCGTCCGATCTGTCAATAATTCATGAAACTCAAATGAAAAGGGTGTAGAGACACAAAAATTGTTAATTTATTTTTATACCCATATGCACACATACAGGGGATAATTATTATTATTTGTATTAATTTATTGTAATTAAGAGACTCAGAAAAGCAAATTTGTAATTAATGCCGCAGCTATTGAGGTATTTTCCCCCAATAATTATACCCTACACTGCATTTGGTATAGGGTATATTAAGTTCGTGCGGACGTACGTAACACCCAGAAGGTCTTACCATTTTTTATCATGCTAATCGATTCAGAATCATTTTGCTGTCGAACCCTATCTGTTCGTCTGCCCGCTACATGAATGTCTATGTATTTTTGTGTTCAAGCTGCAGGTCTCAACTTTTGAGATAATTCGAATAAATTTGGCACACTGAAGTGCTTCGACTCAAGGAAGAACGCAGTTAAAAATGGTTCGAATGGGAACACGTTTTCGACCATCTTGCATACAACGATCTATTTTAAAAAAAATTGTAACTTTCAGAATTTTTCGACAAAGCTCTCTGCGTAATTGCACTTCGATATTCTAAATTGATATAAAATCTTAGGCTTGGTTGTGGTTTCTGCGTATAATTATTTATACGAAAATTAAATCTATATGAGATGAAAAGATAAAATTTTCAATATCTCTTGATTGATGACAATTGGTTTATTATTTGATATTGCTTGGTCCCCACTCTATATAAAATTTCTCATGAACAGTAAGCCCTTTAGAAAAAGATTCAATTTTTAATGTATTGTGATGAAAATTAGCCTATAGTAGCAAACTAACGAAAACAATTAACAATTGGGAATTCGGATCACATAGGTATATTTTTTAGACTCTAACATACGTAAGGGTTATTATGAAGAGCAAGCCCTTATATGGGGAGAAAGTCTAATTTCTAGTATCCTATGACCGAAATTGAAAAGTAATAACATTTTTATTAAGTAAAGTTTGCTAAATTTGGATCACGTCATGTGATGTTTCGGGCATCCTCCAATATGCGGTCTTTCATGAAAAGTATGCCGTCGTCTGAAAATAATGTGTAATTTTTGGTGCAATATTAGCAAAATATGTGAATAACTGCGTTAAGCGAGTCGGTATAGAGTATCTAATAATCAGCCTTGCCCGACCATATTATTCTTATTTGTTTTTAATTAATTAATTGATATAATTGAAAAAAGTGTCTTTTATGTATATGTAGATATATATAGATTGCTGCGCTTTTCCATAATAAAAAATGAAATGAAAGTTTATAAAAACATATTATTAACGTTGATTGAATCAGAGATAGGCGTTCGATGTGCTTAGCTGATTTCAAGAGCACTTTTCAATTCATACCTGCTGGCTGTTTCGAGGATACATCTGCATGCTTCGAGCAAATGTATTGTAATTGCGAAATGTGATAATGAGTTCACTACAATTATTTTCAAACTTTATCTCTACCTATCTGTTCGGCATATATATGCACTGACTTTTGGCTTTCCATTATAATTTCTAAGAACGAGATTCTTCCAACAATAGACACAGAGATAGCCGGATAGACGGAATGAAAACACAGAAGAAAACAGAAAGAAAGAAAAGCTATATGAGCTCTTAGTATATCCAGTATTCAATGCGAAGGTTATTGTACAGAAAACGTTCAATTTTTGCTTTTTGTTAAACGTAGGCCAGTTAGCTAATCAAGATCACTATACTCCACTCTATTTGTGGTATATTGTGTATTAAGTGTTCCTTAAGTCAATAAAAGCGCCACTTTTTTATCTTGATCAATTACGAACATACATAAGCCTAGTCTCATTTTTCCATATAATTTTTTTCGGCCGTAAACGTTCTCACGCCAAGCGGTAAACAAACTGGCAGTCAGCGGAAAATCTTGTGCCAATCAAGTATATATAATGCACGTGATCAAGGCTTCAATACGTGTCCCTAGAATGTACAAACAGAAGGACAAATCTAGGTTACACCTAGATAAGAATGGAAAAATTTGACGGAGGAGAGGCCTGTGAATACGTGTTTCTATTAAAAGATAAAAATTCCAGAACTTATGATTCTAAGAAAGCGTCCAGGCGCAATTATGCTTAGAATGCCGCTAAAGTAAACAAAGTCCATATTTTACTTATCCCAGTCTACATAAGTAGATAGTAGGCTATAAAGTATGAAACTCAAAATATATTTTTGTTAAGATGTTTCATGTTAAAAGTTAGTTAATTAATTAGCAAAGCTCGCATGGTATGTCATTTAAAAGGAAAAGAACTTAAAATTAATGAATAAAATGGACACATTTGAGAAAATATATAAATATATTGTTACAAATTTCCGCTAATCTCGATACGGTTCGTATCACTAGGTCGTGGATATTATTTTCAAGAGAAATGCACTTCAGAATTCTTTTAACTCTAAGTTTCTTTATTTACAATCTATTCTTTAAGGCTAAGATTATTTACATTTTGCTTTGGCAATAGTCTCGACTTCTCAACTTTAGTATTCTTTTTCGACTCAAATGTTCCCGTACGAGAAACTCTGCCCCCCGCAAATAGTCTACTTATATACATTTTTACAAGCATGTTACTATTACCTAACTTTATGGCTTCATTTTTAATCCTTTAACCCGCTTTTCTGCTAATCGTTTTCCTCGGCCGGCTCCTGTATGACGCGCCGCGAATGTGTACCTGGCTTTTTCCTTGTCTACTTTTCCGCTAATCTTTTTCGTCAGCCGGCAGCTGCATGACGCGCCGTGAATAGGGAATTTATTACTTGGGAAAAATCAATTAGTTAGCATTGACTGGATTTGGGATTTTTGTAACAATATTATATTCGCACAAAATTTCCTTGAGTGATGGTGTGACTTTGGTAAATACTTTTATTACTTTCTAAATCGGGACTTTATGGTACGATTCTTAAGATATCCCCGATAATCTATTAATAAAGCAAACCTGATATTTTCTGAAATTTTTTTCTTTGTTCCAACTATTGTGTATATATATATATATTCTTACAATCGGATTAGAAAACATTTCGTAAAATTATACGAAAAATGGAGAAATACCGGTGACCGGGATTAAAATTTTGCGCTGTAATATATGTATATATATATATGTGTATGTATATGCATATGTATATAATACATATATATATATATATGTATATTGTATAATTTATATATATATGTATGTATATGTACATATATATATATAAATATATATACTATAACTGTCGGTAAGATTTTGCTTACCTGACCAAAGCCAATTACTCTTCATTTAGAGCAATTATCTATTTTCTATCTTGCAGAGTAATATACTTAGGAAAAAAGAAAAAGAATTGTACATAAAAATAACAAAGTTAAATGAATAAATCTTCTTAATTACTTTATGCTTTTTTCATGAAAAATTACTCTGCTCTCACTAGTCAAAGTCTTCCAGCACAGTCCGTTAAACGTTAGTATACATTGGTAGGAAAAACCGTTCGTTTAAATTCGAAACTTACATCTTTATGTTCGTTTGGGATGGTCTTGCATGTGATACAGCGAGTGTGTGTGTGTAGATAAGAACTCACGTGTATTTAATGGTTTTAGCTTTGGGTGTTAATCAAATGTCTGTATAAAAGCCAACTTGACTTACTTTGTAACAAAATCATTTGCACATTTCATTAATTAACATGAAGTGTATATATACATATATACATGTGTGTGTACGCGTGAGTGTTTCTATATGTCTGTCTAGAAAAGAATGACAGCTACAAAAGTAACACCAGGTAAGGATCATGTAAAATATATATGTATATACATAAATACATTTGTATGTACTGTAACGAGTCTTCTTTAGCGGGGTATGCTTGGGGCTCCCCAGGACTCCTTTCAAGAAATTTATAACAAAACTTGGACCTCCGGATTTTTGTTCTTATTATTTGGATTTATTATTATTCGATAGACGATTTTTAAGGGGAGTGCGAGAAAAACCAGCGTGGTGATTCGCGACCCGACTCTTGTCTAAAGCTTTCAATGTTTTCGTTCGTTCCGAGGTATTATTTTTCACGTTTTAACCGTGTCATGAGATAGTGCAAAAAGAAGAATACGGCGCAAGTGTTATAGCAGTCAACCTCGGCCTATAGCGCCACTCGTCCGTCCCTAACCGTTTCCCGTCCCAAGAGAGAGAGTCCTGCTGTCATTCAGGGATGACGGCTAAGCCAAGCCAGTTATCCCCTATCCGTAAAGGCCAAAAAAAACCAAGTTATGTTGTCTGCGATCACTTACCTCTGGCTGCTACAATACGACTGAAACAGTCTTAGACAGCCCTAAACACTCGTAGCCACTTCTGTGCTCAAAATAAAACTCTATAAAACACTCGTAAACAGTCCTAAAAGTGTTGAGGTTGCAGTGCAACCAATATTGGTATGAGTTGCATGACGCTTTGTTTGTTCGACATGTCGTTAGAATGAGCGTGTTGCGACGCGCTCTTCTATAGTCGCGATCACCATCACTGTCCCGTTACATAGATGTTTTGACTATACGTGCGTTACGACCTCAACACTCACTTGTATGTGTGTTGTAACGATATTCTTACACATCTATTATTATGTATGCTGTCTCAAGTATAATCGAACATGTGTACATGGCCGCTTTTCCTGCATCTACGTTATAGTCTCAGCTCTTACTTATATATGGATTTTAATGCTACGCTTACGTATATCTTATTGTTAATACTATCTTAAGTACCAACTTGTATGATCCTATTGCTAGTGCTGACTTAGATATCAAATCGTATGATTTTATAGGCCGCAGAACCGTTAAGCATGCCCTCTATGATATGTACCATATCAACAAGCATAATTTTATAAACTCTTTTTTTTTCTAGTGCAATGCTTGCTTGTATGCATATTCTTATGTCTGCCTTATTGTTATTGCTGATCTAGGTACCAAATAATATGATTTTATAAGCCGCGAAACCGTTGGGTACGTGAATCGATGATTTCTATATTAACTCTCTCAAACCTAAGAACCAAAGCAGTCTTGCTGGCATGTATAGGAAATGCTACGGCATATTTATTTAGTATTAAGCTATTTACATTGTCATAATTGGTAAGGGAGCAAAGCGCTTCCTTGCAGTACATATATAATTACATATATATATATATATGCATAAGTATATATACATACATATATATAAGCATATGTATAAATATATACACACATATATACACATGTTTGTATATATTTCTATATATGTGTACATGTACATATATATACATATATATCTATATACATATAAATATATTGTAATAATATTATTGGCGTTGTATGATGAATGTTTATGGAAAGATTCTCTATGAATCTTTCTTCAAGGATCTCATAATTATTGTTGTGTTAAAATGTATTTCTATTCTGCTCGGTTTCAGCTCGCCAAGTCTATCTGCCTCTTAAAAATGCCAATCAAGTTCGGCATGCAGCAGTCCCTAGCTAATTTTATTTTGGCGGATGGAACGCCTTTTTGATCTAGCGAATTAATACGTTGTAATAAATTGTTGATAACAACTGACTTTATTAATTTTTGGTAGAGCTATTTATACTAAATTTTACAGGTTCCTTAATGCTAGCGTAAGCAAAATAATAATTGTTTTAATTGGGGCGCCTAGCATCGTATTGCATTTCGTAATGCAATACTCAGAAAGCTGAAGTGTGACATAATTTTCGTTTTTCTTTTTACTAAAAGAATTATGCTGAATTTGCATAATTCTGTCACACTTCAAAGTGGATGCATAACAACGATATGCGGGCATACTACAATATATACAGAGAGAGAAAGAACAGGAAAGAGAAAGCATAGTATGTATTTGTCAAAATCATTTCAATAACACATGTGACCATAGCAAACTTATTTCAGTCCCACTTCGTTTACTATATTTTACATAACTTTTGTGTGGATGCATATAAAATCCAAGATGTGATATATAAATGTATCGTAGCATATGGATCTCGTTGGTCTATTTTTCCCGCCACCTCCCCATATAAAGGTTCTTATCAAACATAGGCCTTTAAATGGCAATTTGAAGAAATTTTCGATATTTGATATTATGACGAAGACAAGTCAACAGTTGTACGAGGCAATTTCGTTGGCCTTACCCGACTATCACTACTTAACTTTTGTTAATTTTTTTCAATTTTACTTGATTTTACGTTAATTAGGTAGAGCTCTCAGACATTTAAGAGTATTTTAAAGGCGATTGATCTTAAACAGTGGGTATGGCCCGTTTACTGAATAACGCACAACTTCTATGGAGAACAAAAACAAGCATTCCCGTATTCAGTTCTTTGAAAAGGTTATTCACGCGTTATGAGTCTGTTATACATTATTCTTTTATTTTTTTTTTTTGCTATATGTTAGATCCTATCTATCCTATTAAATTAAATGCAACTAGCTTTGAATTATATTTCTCAAATTATTTCTCCGTTCTTATGAGATCTGTGGTCCACCACGATTTTTTACTGAATGATCTACGTCCAGCGACGTACGCTGGGCCCTTGTTACTTTATCGAGCTTATGTAAGACGTTTGAAAGATTAATCAAAATCTAAATTTTACCTTTTATTAGACGGGAACGGCTCCTTATATGAGAATTAGTTCGCTTTTCGTTGTAAATCATTATGAGCCGACGTTCTCAATGGTGTGATGGAAATGTAACCAAGAAATGCTATCATTTGCAGTATTCGATGATGACGTAAATAACCTTTAATTCTTTTGTTCACACTATCATCTATCGCAAAGTAATTGAACTCTTCTGATGCTTCATCCTGTTCGGTAATTTTAAATACTTCTGCCCTCCTGGAAAATGTCAACGTATTCTCCCTGAAACCCTTTTAGCTGTGTTTCATTAGACTCATTTTTTGGATTTCTCCTACTTTTGTCTTGTCAACTGGAGCAACGTGCATTTATGCGCTGATGATGTTCTGATGATGATATGTGAGCCCCGATCCGAATCTATTCGTATTTTCGCTTGCTAAATTTAATGATGATTCGAATGGAATAGCTATGTGCGCATATTTATGATCGCTTATCTAAAATAATCTTTACTACTGCTTAAAACTTATAGATACAGGCGGTATGTACTACGCGAAATGGTGCAGCGTGCCTTGTCTTTTGCATGTATGTATATTATAAGAAACTGTTCCCCGTATATTATGCTCATGGTAACAAGTGTGCTTCGAATATGCATTTTTTTTTTTGGCTGTGAATGTCGTTTCCTGCTCAGTATATGCAAATGTGAACATAAAATATATTTCCTATGCATTATTGAAAATACGTAAATATTTCAGTGAATTTTAAAGATGTTTTTAAATTATTTATTTTTGTTATTGTTGTGTTTGTTTTATTTTTTTTTTTTGTAAATTAATAAAACGTTCTTATTTGTTTTCATTATTTGTTTTTAATTCATTTAATAAATTGTAAAAGAGTTCTAGTTAGGGGAAACGAATAAAAAGTCTTTTGTACATTTAACAGCGCTTTGCATATTTTATTTTGAATTGTAATTTACTTTGAAAAAAGAAGCAGAAAAAAAAAAACAAAAACGGCACAATAGAAAAGTCAGGCATTTTGACTTAAAGGAAATGCATTCCACTTACTATGCTGGTAAACCAGTGCTATATAAATCTGCACAATATATATATACATACCCAACTCTCTTCTTACACAGTAGATGCGTTCCTTAGAAAAACGTGCAAAAAAAAAATCGAGTTAAAAAAACTCTAAATATTTTCCCAAAATAACGTGCAAAGAAAGTAAGAATGAAATCCATATTGCCTATGTACATAAAACAAAAACAATTTATTTGTATTACAAAAAATTAGCATTAGGGTACAGAGAAAGTTCAGTCCATAAGCACAACATGTTATATAAAAGTTTAACTCGAAATTGGGAATAAAAATCAATTTCACAATGTCAATTGTCATCAATACAAAGTATATTAGAAATTTCGCCATCGGATTAGAGAAAAAAAGTTTTAATTAGAACATCAACTTTATTGGAATTATTTATTGCATCATACGAACTGAACACAAGGGTATTCCTTAAGTTAAAGGCTGCAAGTTCAAGTCTAACACATGTGTGGGCATAAATCGACCGACTTTTGAGTTCTGGTAAGACACACAAAAAATTCTTTCTTTTTTGAGATTCGTGCTAAAACGAAAAATTCGTGTAAAAGTGTATTTGTTCTTATTGGTGAATCATTTCATTTTAAAATCAGGTAGAAAAATATTGTGTAAAAAAAGAGTAGATTATACATATATGCATATACATTTATGATTATGATTTATGTATGAGTGCTGCATATATATTAGTTTGTTCGTAAAGTCATTTCGTTTTTTCCCAACAGTGGATTTAATTGCAGTTTTTCAGTCAGGCACTTGGGTCGCATTTTAATTATGTATTTTAACAGGTAATATAGTAAGACTTGTTTTTAAAAAAAATTCTTTGGTTCTGCGGTATAGCTGTGGAAAGTCGAAAGTAGCAAAATCCGACATATTTTACTTTTTTACTATTGACAAATGAAAAACGTTACTCAACCAAACAAACAATGATTGAAGATATATGAAGAAGATTCGTTCCGACTATTTTCATATTGAAGATGCACCGCATTCTAGAAGGCCTGTTGAGGGATTAACTGACGCGAATAACAATTTGTAATTTGACCGTTCAAAATAATATATTTACCCATTACAAGAAAAAACCTTCTTTCATTTCGACCAAAAAAGTGAAACGACTTTCCGAATAAGCCAATATATGCACTCATATTCCTATGGTAAGTGTTACAAAAGAGATGAAAAATAGGGAAAGCAAAAGAAAAAATTTCACTCTTTCCTTTTTGTTTTATTCCCTGTAAGATAATGAAGTGTAACAAAGTGTAATATTTCTCTGAAGTATTCTTTTATTGAAATCGTATATCCTGTAATATAAAAAATACATTTAGTAGTCAATAGGACTTTTATATCAATGATAAAACATTAAAAGGAAAACAAAAGAGAAGGAGACAGAGAGGCCTGTTCATGGTGAAACGAACATTGGAGGCTCAGCATCTCAGGTAAGCGCCATAAGAACAGTTAAACATTATGTTAAATGTGAATGAGTCAACCCACCAAACTGATGCGGTTTTATGGTGAGCCTGACCCTAACGTATGTATCTATTTATATATTTTTAAGTTTATTCCTTTTTTTCAGTGTTTTAAGGCCATTTTCTAACTTCTTCGAAAACTAGTAACGAAAAATATATTTACCAAAAATTTGTCATTCCTCGAGGGAAAGAGATATGAAAAGGTTTCCTTTGGACTTATTACGACCCTTATGATGTATTTCGATTTGTGTATAATGATTGCACTAATCGTAAAATAATGCATTTTGCACCAATTTCATGCAAAATTTTAATCAGATTACAAAATATTAGCCTTGCAAACATTGTTTTGAAGAACATTACACGAACGTCACAATTTTTACGGTAATCATAAGCATATCTGGCCTCTTTTCTTTGGTTTTCATCTTTAGTGAAAGCTCTACCGCACTTGAGATTTGAACTCACGACCATTGAGTTGTTAACCGATATTCATTGCCTACGCGACCGCTCAGGCGTGCGACATTAAAATATTTTGTAATTGTTTTTCAAAAAAAAAAAATAGGTAAAAAAAGGTTCTCTGAGTAGTTATGATTTCCTACGTGAAAGCGTTTTACCCATTAAAATTACAAGCCGTAGACTGAAGAAGCGATCTACAATGTATTGCGTACATGGATATCCTTTCTAGTTGAAGGGGAAGAAGAAGAAGATGTTCAGTTTCTTATAAAAACTACCGATCACATTCCCCCTCTTTTTCCCCCTCTTTATCCATAACGCATTGCTGCTAAGATAGTACGTAGCACAAATGTATAAACATAGGAAGTAAGTCCTCAATGCTATAATATTGAAACAATTTACTTATCTAGTGTTATCAATATTAGGAAATATTTAGATATAAATATACTCAATCGGGCAGTCTTTAAATCCATAGCTTGTACATTTATTTAAAAACTATACACACAATAAATAAATAAAAATATTTAAGAAGCTTCTAAAGTATCTGAGCAGTTGAGTTTTATTTTGCTAAAAGAGACCAGCAATAGCGGCTAAAAGACGCAAAGTCATCCTGTTGCATGGCAACGCTCGGCCACACGTTGCAATAGTTGTCGCGGATACACTGTTGTAGCTTGAATGGAAAGCTCTCCTACACCCAGCGTACTCACCGTACAGACATGGCGTCTTCTGATTACCACTTGTCTAGATCGATCCAGCACGGTTTGGCTGGCACGCGGTACCGCAAAATCATTTCAGAACTTGATGTTGATTAAGAATATGTATGCTTTATGCGGACTGCGACGCTTCTTTTTCTGTGTCGCAAACGTTTTGACAAACTGAGCGTACTCCTCATCCTCCGGTGATGGGTATAAAAATGTGAAAACTCTTAATAAGGTTTCTATCATTTTCGGTATGTGTTAATATCACTTATATAAGCAGCTTATAGCAGAAATCTGCGTTTGATATTCTTATGTTTATATTTCTTTTGAAAGAAAGTGCGGTCGTTGTCCTTCAGATATGTACCTTTTAGTTGAAGGAAAATTTCAATGCATTAGTTCGATTTTAACATGTTCCTTCTTCTCTTTACTTTTTTGTCTTGTTTGTTTGCTAGCCTGTAAACATTTAATCTATGTAAAAGAGGAGACAGTTTGAAGCGATTGCAATATTAAATTTTATGTTCTGTTGCTGCTTAACTATTTTTTTTTTAATTCTAGCTTTTGTCCGGTTTATCCTTTAGTATTAAATCGAATGTGCAATTGACATTTATCATTTCCGGTTGCCAAGTAAAGACACATATTGAGACACACGCACTTACTCATAGATTGAAGTTAACAAGCAAGCAAGTTAGTATAACCACAGTAGCATGACAGCCTTCATATTTTATAATATTGACCAGGCAGCTTAGCTACTGATGCATAAATACGGCCTAGTTTACATAACTCTCAATGGAAAGAGTTGTATATGATTGACAGTACAGAACGGTAAAAAGTTGTACTGACTTCCTTATTTTATGTTATTGCTGTTGTTGTTAGTGCTGCTATATTTTTTTCTTTTCCTTCCTGCTATGGAAAAGAATATAGTAAAATTGCAATGACCTCATCATGATGTTTATTGAACTTTGTACTTATATACATATGCTTAAGAATATATATATATATATACGTGTTTGTATATATGCAAAGCGCAAGAGGACCAGACGCACGCAGGCAATAGATATATTGCAGTATTGGTGTCGATGGCGATGTTGGTGAACGATATAACTGGAAATGTATATCTCACTTAAACATAAACAGAAAATTGGAGAACTTTAGTGGGCGAACACTATAAACAAATACATTCAAAGATCTTATAACACACAGACGTCATAGTGCAATAATAATTTAAGTCGAATTATTTGCTGCCTACCACCGGAATATGAATTTCTTTTCTTTTTTTTTGTGACTTTATAAAGATTATCTTTCTTGCCTATTATAAACAGACTCAGTGAGGGCCTAGGAATACTGCATTGTTAAGTTTTAATAAAAATTGAAAAAGTTTCAACAATGAAAAATGAAAATCCTAATCGCCCGCAATATGTAGTATGAATGCTACCCTATTAAGACGTCGTTTACCAAAGAAACGAGTAATTGAAAATCAAATTCGATGGAAAGACCATTCTTAACCTTAAGTAATCAAGATTATTTCAGCCTGACCTGATATGACTTGACAAGAGTAATTTTTTGGTTTTTATTACCTTAAAAGCTTTTTAACCTTTGCATAATGGAAATCTTAAGTAATGTAAATAAATTTATTTGCATTAAAAAAGAAGATATTAAAATTGAGATTAAGACTATCGATTATCGATAGGACTACTGTTCAAAGATTTGCTCGAATTTTATTTTCCACAAAATTGTTACGAAGTCTTGCTCAAAAAATTGTCTATTTTCAAAATATCGAAATTGCAAATAACATTTAATCTCACATAGTTGAATTAAAAATAAATAAATACAATAGTTTTTCATGCTAAAGGGAATGATAACCAACTAACTAATTAGAATCTAATTTAAAAATATTTTTTATTTTTTTTTGGTAATTGTGCTAGGAAGAACACTAATTTTTTCCCCCTTGCTGGCATTACAAATCCGCCAAAAAACATACATATCCATACATATATGCATATGTCTTCTTAAGCAACGAAACATTCTTAGACGATTAAGCTCGAAAGAAAAGAGCCAAAAATTTGCTTTCAGTCTGACAAATCGACCTCGAAAGTAGACATGATCCACCTAAAAATACATCTACGGCTTTTCGAAAAATAATGAAACAATTTTAATAGAATAGAAAAAAAGTGCTCATTGGTAACTAATAAAAATGATTCCCATTTCTATTTTCTATATTCCTATTTCTATATCATAGCCTTGAAATGCTCTATTGTCAAAGAGACCTTCAGCGACTGTGTTTCTACATGTATCTGAGTCTTTCCGAGTGTAAGAGTTCGATGAGCAAAATGTCAAGAATTTCAGCTAACTAAATACACATCACAATGATTTAATCTTATTGTACAAAGAGAATAGCAAACGCATTTTACTTGGCTTTATTGGAAAATTAGCGAATATTTACCCCTAACTATGAATATATTAGATTGACCGGAAATTTCTACCGTTCTTCTGTTTTCTCCGACAACAGGCTAAAATAATTTTTTTCAGGTAAGTTGACAAACAGTTAGGCTTAAAAGTGTATATAGTTATGTAGAGCCGACTTATGTTTATATTATTTAAAAATCCTTCAAACTGACCGGTTTTGCTATAGCAGTGAGAGAGAGGTATTTCACTTTTTTATTTCAAAAAAGATAAATAAGCTGCAAAAGCACATAGAGAAATATGTGCTGTCTATGCCATTAACGATGTTGCAGAAACACGAAACAAAAAGAAAAACAATTGTTAGCGATCGCATACTAAACTGGGATTAGTAAAAAAGTTGGATATTTGGATTTTACATGATTTAAAAGAAATTCAATGAATACAATGCATTAATGCATTCTGTGCTGTTTTGTTGAAACACAACGGAAAAGATCCATTTTTGAAGAGAATTGTAGCTGATGATGAGAAACGGATCCCACACAAAAATGAGCAGCGCAATAGATCACGGGCAAATAGGGTTAGCCACCCCCCACAAAAAGAAGGTTTTACTATCAGTGTTGCGGGATTATAAAGAAATCATTATGAGCATTATGAGCTTCTGCCGCGTAACAAAACAATTAATTCTGAACTATACTGTGAACAACTAAGCAAACTAAAAGAAGCCTTACAGCAGAAACGTTCAGGATTGATCTGCCGAAAAAATATTGTTTTTCATCACGCTTTTTTCCTCTTGACTGGAATGTATTATTACATGCACCGTACAGTCCTGATATTGCACTACTAGATTACCATCTCTTTCGTCCTCTGCAAAATTCCTTATCTGGCAAAACTTTCAATCCAGACGACACTATAAATTTATATATAAAACATTTTTTTTACTGCAAAAAGTCAGCAATTTTATAGAGGAGCGGAAAATGAAATATTGAACCAAATTTCAAACGTACAGCTTAATAAAATTTATTCCTTATCGTAGTAAAAAACCGCAAGAAATATCCGGACTACCTAATATATTTGTTTCTATATGCGATTCGGATGCATAGATTGTTGACCTCTTCTACGCCATTATGGCTTGTATTTATTGATTGCTCTTCTAAAAAAAAAGGAGAATTTTATATCAGATTAACAATATTGTTGCTTTTCTCATTCTATGGGACAGAATTCATTGTGAACTGCAACCAGCTTCATTAGTTATCCTAAAAAATTGATTAAATGCTTGATAAGCACTTTTCACTCGACATTTAAGGGTTTGTTGACACAAAGTTTTATTTATTGCTTATTGTTAAAGGATATATCCGTATTTTTTCTGTGTGTAGGTGTGCGTGTGTCATTTAATTTTACCAGAGACAACGAAATAACAAGATGGTTCAACATTTTCCTTAAAGTAAAAACAAGGGTATATCCATTTGACAACACGCTCTTTCATTGTCGTTATTTATATAAACAGAGGTTCTGTTAATAGTTTCTCGATATGACGTCATGTTCTCTCAAATGTTTGCAAAACACGTTTCGCGCGATCTTCTTAATAGCGAATTAGGTCTTGGCATGAATGAATCATGTTTCTAGTATAGTAGTTGTCAGAAGTTGTGGAAGCTTTGCCAATGTAGCGGAAATCCCAATGCGAGATTGCCGGCTGGAAACACTAGAATGATCCACAGACTGTATGGCGTGTGCATTAATTCCACTGGAAATTCCCATTGTTGCTATGTCAATGGAAAGTGCATTTACATTACATTATCGGTTTGTCTGTGCGTACGGCTCTGTGTGCGTAAAGAAGTTTCACCTCATCGGAAAAGGATTAAAAGCTCAAGTTGCTTAACAAGTAATCTAATCTTAATAGATTATGTCTAATAAAAAGATTTTCGGATTCTTTACCCATCTACTAGTAACTCAAATCGTAGCCGTTTTCATGTTTTTCAGTAGTCCGAGTAAGTTCTTATTCACAACAATGTTCCGAATTCGAACTGCATTCAAGATAGATTAGATCATTGTTGCCTTACTTTAAAAAAGTCGTTATGTGAAAAATTGCAATTTTAAAAAATTTTTCACAAAAATTGCTAACTAATAGCATTCGAAACTAATAAGCAAAATTTGAACCTAGTTGGGCCAATTGTATGAATCATTGCCATGTGACCGTTCCCACGCCAAGTAGATCTTTTGCTATGGCAAAATGGTATATTTTGTATTATTTTATGATAAATTTGACATAGAAATTAACTGCACCAAACTTAAACCACGTTGGTCTATACTTCGTGCACCGTCCTTTATAATGGTACGCATGGAAAGTAAGCGCTTATATGGCAAAAAAGTTTTATTTTACTATTTATGACGAACAAAGATAACTAGTCAAGACGTCTACGATACGAGGATTAACTTCGCTGAATTTGGATGTTGTCAGTCCACGGTTTAAGCCCTCCTCGTGTTTCATCACGGAAATAAGTGGAGAATTGTATTAGGTGGACGGTCTTGCTTGGCTACACTATTTTCACTTGTTTTACAATATCTATAATCCTTTTGTATATAATCATATTGATTCGTATCACACATATATTAGAGAAGACAAAAAACTGTCGGGGTTTTAGCAAAGGTGCGACCCTACAAAAATTGTAGGCTAACTTATCTGCTGATTGTGAGTACTAGATCACTGATAGATCGCTAATTGGGAAATATGTTTCTGCCAAATATGGTAAACCCGGTCTTGCTATCTTTTTATACTGTTTCTGGTAGTCTGACGTTCAAAGATCAACACTAGACATTTCAAAAAACATGACATATTCTTGATCTTCTCTTCAGCCGGTCATTAAGTACTTTTCTTTATTATATAATAGCTGGGTATGTTGCAAAGGTGTAAAGCGAAATATGTTTAAAATTAAAAGAAAAATGGAAGACAATATTCACACACACACACACACACAGGGCTAGGTTCAGGCTACTGTGGGGGTCACAGGTGGCGGATCGTGATCGGCCTGCATGTACCCTACGGTATATCTGTACGCTAGCTGCGAATAACCAATAAGCAGTCCCCGACCAAGAGCGACTGAGGAGGAGGGGCGGCTGAAAGGCCGCATAACCCTGCGAATTTTCGGTCACAGGACGAGTAAGCGTCGTCCTTTGAATAGGTGCTCCCCACCCTTGGTATGGGGGTGGCACCGCGGGAGACAGTTCTACGAAGCCTAGGGATAGGCATCAAGACCGAGCCCGGTAAGGTCTTGATTATGGTATACCGGAACACCCACTTGAATTGACGATTTCGAGCTGGTGGTGGCAGTTTCCGTTATCTGAGTATGTTGGAATGACATCCACCCGAAATGGCTTTCGGGACACTGCCCCCGCCACCTTAAAATTATGGCAAGTCTGGGAAGCACGTTCTAGGCCGCACCGTTAAGTTGGTGGGTGTAGGCCCAGTTGAGTAGAACTCCTGGCTAATGATGGACCTGGCACTGAACGCTAGTCTCATAATTCTCCCACTGCATGGCCTCACTGCTTGCAAAGATAACCATGGGGTCCTACCAGCAACTACACCAGCGGAACTGGGTAGCTTCCCAGTTGGGGTTCATTAAACATAGAAAATGAACACTAATAAACCCAAAATAACAACACCGATGTCTGCCGGTTCGAAAAAAAAGCAGACAGCGTGGTTCACGCCAGCGTTTTGAGCGAAGAAAACCCGTTTAAGGCGAGTAGTAGAATGCTACGATCGCCAGTCGGGGGCCAAGCCCAGCCACAGTCGCCTACAAGACTAAGAAGATTGCCCACGACAGACGCGGAAGACACACAACCCTTCGTAAAGCTGGGTGACCATATAGAGGCACTGGTGGAAATGCTGGAGGACGGCAAAAGGCGGTCCATTCACCATGCTATGAGGGATGGCATTAATGGCATGAGGGTGCCGTATGAGCAGTGCGTGCTGCTAAGAGGCCAAACGAGGGCCGGACCGCGGGCCGAAGTGAGTGGCAATGGTGATAAGATCGAAAAAGCATCTCAAACGACCCCTCCCTGTAATCTGGGAGGAGCGAGTAAGAAAGATGCTCCGGAGGCTGAGCCGGAAGCCAGCACAGCAAAGAGAAAACAACCCGGTGATAAAGATGCACCAACTGCCAAGCGTCGTTACGTGGCCAGAACGTGTAACGGGGCCCCGCAGAAGCTCACCTACCAAACTACACGGGCTACCGTCGAGGACCAGCAACAAGCGATCACCAGGAAGAAGAAGGACCGCCCATTGCAAAACCGGAGAACAAAGCCGGACGCCATCGTTATCGCTGCGACCGGCAAGCTATCCTACGCTGAAATGTTGCGCAGGGTTAAAGGTGAGCCCAAACTGAAGCAGCGAGAAAAAACGGACGAACTGAAGAGTGCAGTGAGCTCTCTACTAGGTGATCAGGCGGCAATTAGAAGCCTGAAACAACGCGGCACTGTTGAGTGCAAAGACATAGACGAGATCACCTCTAAGGAGGATATATGCGAGGCCATAAAGAACCAATATGGGCTGGAAAACGCAGAAGTGGTTAGCCTGAGAAAGGCCTACGGCGGCACGCAAACGGCAATAATCAGCCTGCCGCAAGAAGAAACCAATAAGCTGCTCGCTGGTAGCAAGCTCAGAGTAGGTTTGGTGGTGGGCCGACTAAGGGAGCGCAAATCACTGGTGAAATGTTATCGCTGCCTGGAATTCGGGCACATTGCCAAACAGTGTAAGGCGACATGCGACCGATCAAAGCTCTGCCGACGATGTGGAGAAGATGGGCACATTGCAAAGGGATGCTCCAATGATCCTCTGTGTTTTCTTTGTAAAGGCACACCAAATGCGGACGCTAAACGTGTAGCGGGGAGCAGTAAGTGTACGTTATTCATACTTGCTTTAGCTGCTAGAGGACGCAAATGAGAATAATGCAAATTAATCTCAATCACAGCGAGGCAGCTCACGATGTGTTTCGATAAACGGTCATAGAAGAGAAGGTACACCTGGTGCTGATCAGCGAAACATTCAGAACTATGAGCCGTGGCGAATGGATTGCCGATGCCGGAAGGAAAGCAGCAATCTGGTCACCGGAATCTGCAGTCCTGGATGAGGATGCCCAGCACAACGGCTACGTGAGAGCGAGAATTCGAGATAAATATTGCTACAGCTGCTACGCGCCCCCAAGCTGGACGCAGGCAGAGTTCTCTAATATGTTGGATGAACTAGTGGCGGATGCCCGCAATAAACCACTGGGCATAATCGCGCGGGACTTCAACGCCTGGACGGTGGAATGGGGCAGTAGAACCACTAATGCTAGAGGTCGTGCCCTTCTGGAAGCGTTTGTAATGCTACCACTAACGTTAATGAACGACGGAAAAAAACATACGTTCAGGAAAGCGGTTTCGGATCAATGGTCGACATCACGTTCGTGAGCGATAGCCTCGTGCCGAAGTGTAGGTGGACACTCAGTGAACGCTATACGGGCAGCGACCACCAAGCCGTCTTTATAGAGGTCGAGGTTCGGCGAGGAAATAGAGGCCTGACGCACAGCCGTCCGAGGTGGAGCGACACGTCATTGGACGAAGAAACCTTTAGACTGACTTTCTCTTCCCATGCTATAAACGATGAGACAACGGAGCAGCTTGTACACGAAGCGTATACAGCTATAAACGAGGCGTGCGACGCGTCAATGCCCATTAGGAGGATGTGCATAAAAGGCGCCCCGTGCTACTGGTGGAACGCAGAAATAAGTTCGGCGAGGAAGGACTGCCTTAAAGCCCGAAGATTGGTCCAGCGATTAAGGGGAAAGCCAGACTTCGACAGTCGGGTCCAAACCTACAAGTGTCTACGCGGAGGCCTGAAGAAAGCCACTAGGCGCAGCAAGAGGAACTGTTTCGAGGTTCTCTATATAGAGGCCGACGTCAATCCGTGGGGAACTGCTTACAAAGTGGTTCTCAAAAAACTCAAAGGAAACGGCCGGCCACAAGTCACGTGCCCCGCCATGCTGAGCAAAATCGTAACAACACTCTTCCCGCAAAGGCCACCATATGTGGCGGTGAATTTCTTTGGAAGGGAGCAAGAGCCATCCCCGGTTGTTACTACGGAAGACCTGCTTGCGGCCAGCAAAAGAATTGGCGACAAAAAGGCCCCGGATCCTGATGGAATTCCTAATGTGGCCCTGAAGGCGGCGATTAAGGCGAGACCGCAGATATTTGCCCACCCTCTGCAACAATGTCTCTGTGAAAGAGTCTTCCCAGATAAATGGAAGAGGCAGAGGCTACTCCTGATCCCTAAAGATATCAAGCCATCGGCTGAGCCGTCGTCATACAGGCCTATCTGTCTCTTGGATACGATGGGCAAACTGCTGGAGGCAGTGATATACGAGCGTCTTCTGCTAGTAGCCGAAGAAAATGGTGCTCTATCCAATAACCAGTACGGCTTCAGGAGGAAGCGTTCGACAATAGATGCCATAAGCTCCGATAAGTTCAGCTAATTGTGTACATGCTTTTTTTCTTTTCTTTCTTTTTTCCTTGTTATTTGTTTTATTATATTTACACTAAGTTTTAATATTAATTAATTTAAGATTTACTTTGAGAGTCATTTGAACTCATGTCATTTGTTTTAGTCGAATTCCTGTATAAGTAAAATAAATAAATAAATAAATAAAT
>KK502404.1:3578306-3589127 GCA_000688735.1 Glossina austeni | reverse complement strand
ATATATATATATATATATATATATATATATATATATATATATATATATATATATATATATATATATATTGTTATCATCTTTTCAGTTTGTTGGCACAAAAAAATTTTCCTAAAAATGTTCATATCATTTTAAACAAAATCTATATTAATTGTTATAAATATATATATGCTTGTAAATAGTTTACAACTTTATGTGTATATATATATATGTATGCATGTAAATGTTTGATGATAATGTGAATTTAATGATATATCTTAATAAATATGAGAATAGATATATAAACTGAATATAATAATAATAATAATAATAATAATAATAATAATAATAATAGTAATAATAATAATAATAATAATAACAAGTTAAAAAAACTACATATGCCGTAAGACGAACATTCTATACCCAGCATCATAAATAGTTTTTCATTAATTTGTCGGATTTGTTGGTGTAGCAGACAAAGTCTCAAATTGTTCCTTGCTATCGTACTTTCATACCTTAAGGAAAATGTAATAGAATTTTGTTCTATTTTTTTTTTTTTTTTGCAAAATTACTTACGATTTTCGCCCCTTGCGAAGGAGTTTTTAAACCGTGTAGTCCGTTTATTAGAAATTGATCAAAATCATTTACAATCTCGATACGGATTTATTTGTTAGGTTTATTTTTTTTTTCTTTTATCATTTCAATCGTGAAAACTTTAGCAATCGAATAGGAATGAAACGTAGGGACGAATAAATTGTGGAAAACAATTTAACGCTGGTTAAGTACGTAGCATGTATTTTTCTGATGGAATATTTTAACACGTACTTATGAGCGGTACAAACAGATGGGCAAAAGAAATCTTGTTTCGTGATGGTGATGGGTAATAAATTAAGATAAAAAGGTATATATAAAAAGGTATGTATATAAAAAAAAAAAAACTGAAATATAAAAAAAATTGTTTTATAATATTTTTTGGTTTTTATTATTATTTCATTTTAATTAATTAATTAATTTTGTCTCTTTCTATATGTATATATATTGTATATTATGTATGTATGTATGCATGTAGTTATGTACTTATTTTTTTCTTTTTTTTTTTAAATATGTTTAAGCTCATTGTAGATAGAATAGATTCAGTGTCTAATCTGTATTTGCATTTTTAATTTCATTTCATTTTATTTATTTATTCAAGAGTGAATATTTATATATATTTAACAATTTTTTGTTAAATTAAGTGATTGTTGCTGTTATTATTGTTATTATTATTATTATTATTATTATTATTATTATTATTATTATTATTATTATTATTATTATTATCATTATTATTATTATCATTATTATCATTATTATTATTCATTTCTAAACATAATCATAAATAAAATTCGAGATATTCCAATGTCTTGATCCCATTTCAATTCATCGTGATATTAATGGTTCTTGCGTTCCTTTGATTGTTGTTTTTGTTATCGCTTAAAATGTAACAATTTTAACATTTGCATAATATATTACATCCTTAACTCGCTTTATAGCATACAATAAATGTATTTATATATTCATTTAAATTAATCTTGACGATCGCATCTGATTGACTCTCAGTTTGAAAAAAAAATAAATAAATAAATATCGCGAACGAAAATATTTTGATAAAAGCCTTTACATTTTTTTTTTTTTATTTTCCATCAGACAAATCTATGTTTTGTGAATCCACCCAATAATGCATTCTGTCAGCTAAAATAGAACATCACAACTTAATTCAAAAACGAGAAAATTTTTGTTAAATCCATTTAACGATAAAAACGAGTACAAACACTATACTGGGGTATGCTCCACCATAAAATACTCTACACCACTTCGCTTAATAGAGTTCTTCATATAAAGGCTTTTGAAAACAATGTTCTACAAGGGAGGTGGTCGAAAAAGTGATCAGATCCGTACTATAAAGCACATCGATGTACCGAATTTTGTCAAAATATCTCAAAACTTGCGATCTGTAGGTTAAGCAAAATAAAACGAGACACACGGGCAGACAAGCTTAAATCGATTCAAAATCACTTTCCAAATCGCTACAACAAAAGATGTATCTAGCTGCGTGTTGCATACATCCGCACTAATTTACTATATCCCTGTATCATAAATGGTAAGATGGGATACAGCGAAAACAGAATAGGTAGTCTTAATAAAACTCGATCATGAAGTCTCTCTCTCCCTCTCCCTCTCCCGTTTTGTTTTATGCGGCGATTGTAAACATTTCCTTTCATTTTTGTTTCCTCACCTTTTTCTATTGTGCTTCTCTTCTCTTCGTCACCCTTTCGTTTACTTTTAATGTAAACAGCCGGACGTGAAATCACACTACACTATACAAAAGTGAAAGTGAAGTACATTAAAAATAGGAAAAAATTGGCCTTTAGAAGGAGAAAGTGTTCTTCAAATGGGCGTAAAAATGTCGAACTTTGATATTTAAAAATATCTGGCAGATATTTTTGTTGTTTTTTCTTTTTTCTCTGTTCAGTTGTTCCTTTCCCTTTTGCTCAAAAATATACAATCGAGCAACTGAAGATGCGAGAATGTCTCATTAGCTTTCTTAGATAGAAAATCTGTTAAATCGAAAAATCGAAATAATCAAGATTTTCTGTGGCCTTCTATTTCCGCTGATTCGTGTTGGTAGCCAAGCAAAGATGCTTTCTCCTTGCGGCCACTATAAACAATGAAGAAAATGAGAAAATCCAAGCATTTCTTGTCTTAAGTTGGTATATAGTTCACATGTAAGGGAGAAATGAGTTTCTCTACTTAAAAATAAGTGCAGCGGAATTCTGGAATATTCTGGGGATGAACAGAACATTCCTGACAATTCCCTTAAATAAGATAAGCAATTAATGTAACTTTAACGTAAGTGTAACATTTACATGCAGACGTTTCGGCAGAGGACTTTTCTGCTTTGTTCAAAGATATGTAGTAAAAGTAAATAAATACATGAATAAAAATTATAAAAAAAAAATAAAACTTAAAAGCGAATTAAAAAGAGCTCGCTGTTCGTTATATATTTATATAAATACATATATATATATATATATATATTTTTTTTTTTTAACAAATGATTCCATTTCAACCCTTGTGATGTTAGTAATATAGAATGCTTGCAAATGTTAAACTTGAAATATTTTTAGACTTATTTTATAAGAGAAATAAAAACAAAAAATATTGTGATTGTTAGAGCGATAAAATACATATATATATATATATACATATATATATATACATATACATATATACATATATATATAAAATGTTTTATTTATTCTTTTGGTGATGTGTATGCGATGGTTATGTAAGAGTAAAAAGGAAAACTCTACGAATCTACTTGACATTTATACTTAATTAAATATACATTTAAAACGATAAGAAAAACACAAAAACATTATCATTTGATTCACAAAAAAGTGTTTTTCTTATTTTCAAGAAAATCAATTATTTTTCTAATTTTTCTAATTATATTTTATTTAATTAATCATTCACTCATTTAATTATGTGTTTCTCTTTTCTTCTTTTTTTTAAATATATTTTTGTCATCATGAAACTAATTATACACACGCACAAAATGGAAACAATTCCAACTACTATTACTGTTACTGTTACCCCAGTTAAATGCTTGTAACGTAAAAACGTTGTGAATGCAAGTTTGCACGCATCTTATGTTATATATGTATATGTATGCATGTGTTTAATATAATTTAATGTAATGAGAATACCTGTGGTGTTCATATCGCTTTGGCACATATTTCAAGTGTATTGATTGATTGATTGATTTATTGATTCATTGATTATTTAATAATAATAAGGATTTTAGTAATTAAAAAATTATTATAAAATATGTTTTTCTCTTTACATTTCATTTAATTTAATTATTTTTCTTTGTTTATTTTTATAAATTCGAATCGATTGCTTCTCCTTCATATGCCGCCTCACAAACTGATCATAGTAGAGGAATTGTTTCTTCAATTTGTTTCAATTTTCTTCGGTTGTTTTTTATTTATGCTTTTATCCTTTTCTCTTTTTCTTTTCTTTTAAATTCTTCTAATACTTGTGATTGTTTTTTTATTTTGCTTTGTTGTGTTCATTATTAATTATAAATACATTGAATTCATTATTATTTGTGTTTTTTTTTTTTTTGCTTGTAATTTTTATATTTATATTTAAAATATACAAGAAGTTGATCCCAATTGTTCAGTTTTCATCGATTAATGATCATTCTTAAGAATTTTTTGTGTTTCCATTATTAGTATAATTATTATTTTGTTTTTGCATTTTTCCTCTTTTACTTTTCTTTACATTTAATAAAATAAGTGAATTACGATATATTAAGTGGCTTTATTATTTATTTTATTTTTTGTTTACTTGTGTTCTCGCTTATGTTTTTCTGTTTTTGTTTTGATAAGTGGGTTTAAGAATTGTGAAATGCACTAATTTTGTGTTTTTCTTATTTTTAGTTTTTGTTTAATTTAATTTTCTAAAAAAAAAAATTTTTTTTTTATTATATTAAATTGTTTTTTATATGCAACATTTGATCCTTAAATATATATGTATATATGTATATACACATACAATTTTTTTCTTCTATATATGTAAACGATCAGATTTCTTTTGTGTTTTGTTTTGCTTTTTTTTATATAATTTTACATTTATTTCATTTGTTTGCACAATATTGTCTTCTTAACCATGGTTTTTTTTTATTATTAAATATTCTTGTTTTTGTTGTAAATATGTAAATATTTCCTCTTTTTTATTTTTTTCTCTGTTTTAGGCCCATTCTTGGCCTTGATTTTTTTCCGTTGATTTGTTTATTTATTTGGTTTAGATTACTTAATAAATAAAATTGTTTTTTACTTTTAAATTTAAGACGAAACCGTGTCCACATTAAATGTTTTCAAAATCTTCTTTGATCTATGTATTTAATGTACAATATACACATACAATTTACATATTTGAATGTATATAAGCAATATATGTTCGTGTTTATTAATATGTCAGCAAATCGAGAGAATCGTTTGTATTTACATACTAATACGCATACACACACACACACACACACATATATATATATNATATATATATATATATATATATATATATATATATGTATATATATATGTATGTATATATATGTATATATATATATATATATCCTTTTGGCTATCCAAGGGCTGTGAAGCGCGCCGAAACGTAGATGGGCGTTCTCATACATCTAAAATTTATCGCTGTGGCTGGGCAGACGCCACGGGAAGGTAAATTGTTACCTCGCACACTTTCTGACCGGTCGCGGCTGCTTTTGAAGCTACCTACACAGATTCGGCCACAACAACTCAGCAACATGCCCGATCTGCGACCGTGGAGTTTACTGAGCATGTTATGTTCAGTCGTCTAAGATTTGAGAGGCCTAGATGGTAATCGGGACGAGAATGACCTCTAAATCGGAAGCTTGGAGCAGCGTGAGCACTTTTGCGACAAAAGTGCTGCATGAATTAAGGCGCTTAGAGAGACAGCGAGTGGACAGAAGAGGAAGTGGAAGCCAACAGACTATGTCATACAGCACACTAATTGCAACCAGCCTCCACGAAGTAATACCTAACGGCTTCTGACACGGGTCAATAATATCATTCGAAGATTTCTGCCTCCAACTCGCGTAGCAAAAAAACAAAAACCCCTTTTTTCCGATTACACTATTCCCTATTACACTATTGCGTTAGCGAACTACATCCATAAATGGCTGAATGAGAAAAATTAGTTATAAACATTTAAATGAATCACTTATTGTGCAAACCAATTGATTCTGACATAAAAAAATCGAAACTCGAAAATCGACTTGAAAATCGAATAAGTCGGACAAGTAAAAGCACTATAGTGGTCGACGGCCTACCATTAAATATTCTCCATACTGTTATTCGTATGACGACTTTCGAAAGTAAAAGCTTTATATGTGAAAGCAAACGAGGAACTAATCCGATTCGAACCATTTTCAATAGCGTTCACCTCCGGCAATCGCGTCGATGTCTACCAGATTTCATCAAATTTTCTCAAAAATGTCTGTCTATCGGTTGAATGTCAGAAAACATGGCGGACAAACACACAGAAAAGCTTAGATCGATTCAGAATCGCTTGTGAAAATTAAGTTCGCTTCAAACCTTCACATAGCTAGCTACGGGAAAGATTCTCACCAAATTTTTGAAGAAATATGAAAGTTTTTTAACCAATTATGACAATCTCTGATGTGAAAATGTAGGCGACTTTTGTTGTACATTCACATCCATATTTAGATAAAGTTTTGTGATTGGATTGTACCTAATGTTTAAATTGGAAATTTTGGATGTCAAATAAAAATGTACAGACGTAGTTTTAAATTTCGAGCTCTATCGTTAGTATCGCGGAATTTCCACAAACTGACTTTAAAAGAGATGTCCGATGGGCACATGGCTGGAGTTTAAAGAAATGCCTCACGGTTATGTGGAAGCACAGCTTTCTATTTTTTTTGATTTTTTTTAAAGCAAAAAGCCTTTGCACGCAAAAGTGTTTGTGCACGTGTTTATGTGTGAGTAGTAGTAGTAGTAGTAGTAGTAGTAGTAGTAGTAGTAGTAGTAGTAATGGTAGTGGTAGTAGTAGTAGCGGTAGCAGTAGCAGTAGTAGTAGTAGTAGTAGTAGTAGTGGTAGTAGTAATAGTAGTACTAGAAGTCGTAGTGGTAGTAGCAGTAGTAGTAGTAGTGGTAGTACTTGTCCTACACAAATCTCGTCTTCTTTATAGTCGTCTCTTTGATTAGCGCTGGCTAGTCTTTTTGTCCTTGAAATTTATTGCGAATTTTCTATTATTATTATTATTATTTTTAATTTATTTTTAATTTTTAATTATTATACTTATTTTTAAACTCTTTCACTTTTTTGTTTCTATGGTTTTTTCTTTATTATTTAGTGGATATTTAAAATAAGAATATCTAAAATACCTTCCTATTTTTTTTTTTTATTTTTAATTTGGTTTGTTTCTTTTTCACTTTACTATATATAATTATTAATTAATGTGTAATTAATTTTAATCCCACATTAAGAAAATCTGAGTTAAAAAAAGAAGAAAAAAAAGAAAGAAAGAAAAACATTTTGGGTAATCGCTTCTATTCGTTTGATTCTAGTCTTGTTTAGGTTAAATTTTAGTTAATCGATTATTCCCGATATTGTTACGTAAAGAAATATTGTTATTGTTGTTGTTGCTGATGCTTTTATTATTATTATTATTATTATTATTATTATTATTATTATTATTATTATTATTATTGCATATTTATATTGCGTGTGAGCAAAAAAACGAAAGGATATACGTATATATCAGGAAAAAAAAAAACAAATAATAAAAATATATATGCATGTATATATAGAGAAAGAGAGAGATATATTGATTTATATATTCGTTTAAACTCTAATAAACTGTTTTTTAATTTCTTTTTCTTTATTTTTTCCATAATTATAATTGTAGTTGATGTTTTTTTTACTTTTGGTGGTGATACGTGAATCCATTAGAATTAAACTTTTTATGTTTTTTATTTGAAATTTAATTTTGCTTTTGTTAAAAAAAAAAATAAAAAAAAAAAACAAAAGGAAAAAACAGGTATGATTTAAAATTTTCATAAATTTTATATTAAGCATTACGATTGATATATGAAAGACATTTTTAGTACAGAAATTGTAGAAAGTTGTTTAAATTTTTTTACGACTATTTTTTGTTCTTTTTTTGTTCAAAATTTAGATTTTACTATAAATTGTTGTGAATTCTCTTCTTTGGTTTTTTCGTCTTTTACGAGGTAAATGTATACCTAATGCTACTAGTTTTTATTGTTGCTGTTGTTGATGTTGCTGTTGTTATTGTTTTTATTGTTGTGTTTAGTACAAGTGCTCGACTACGTTGTTTTGCCTTATTTTTTTTTCTTATTTTCATTAATTTCTTTTTAATTTTTGTAAATTATTTTCTCTTTTCGAGCTGTTTTCTTTAAGTATCGTACTCGTATATCCACCACCAGATAATTGTATTTGCTTACTTATTATTATTTATTTTTTCTTTATAATATATGGAAAGAGTTAGACGACCTAATTCTTACTTATTCTCCTTATGCGCGAGTATAGGAAATTATTCTCAATTTCTCAAGATTTTCTTTCATTTGCTAAAATTGATGATTCCGTGAATTGTTTGGAGTTCGCTGGATTACTATTTCAAATATCGGCACTATTGCATGTATTTTCTTTAAGAGTTTCAAATATCTTAACTGCGGAAAAGGGTACATAGTGCAAAAATGCCGAAGACGTTTACATACTTTTTAAAAGATCTTCACTATAAAGCATCTAAGCAATTGGTGTTCAGTTCAAAGATTGTGAATAAGTATGTATGCCCTACACCACACTTCTGGTACAGGGATATATTAAGTTTATACAATGCATAGCACTTGGGATAGACCCATCTTTGATTATACCGATCGATTCAGAAAGTGATTCCGAATCATTTGTTTGTCCGTCTGTCCTCCCAGTTTTCTTGTTTTCAAAATATTTTTTGTAAAATTTGGTATAACGGCATGTTTTGGTACAAACACGGACGCAGGCGAACATTATAAGACCACTTTTTCGACCACTCCCCATGTAAGGCCTTATTTTGAAAAGTCCTTTTATAAATAACTGGAAGCAGCATAAGGTATTTAATGATCGAGTGTGTCTAACATTTTCGATCTATATATAAAGCTTTATTTTGAAAAGCACTTACATGAATAGTTGGAAGTGGTGTAGGGTATTTAATGAGGGACCGCATAAATCTGTTAAAACTTGTTTTTATGTTTTTTTTTTTAACTGAAAAATACATTCAGAAAGATTCTTCTTAGGCGCACGGAACTATCACTTATGTGAAATATACTTTTTTCTTACATTAACTCGTATGATCCAAAATCCAAACATTTCGTCTTGTTTTTCGTGAGATATGAAATTTTCTTTACCGACTGCTAATAATCGTGAACCTCTTACTTTGGATGATGAAAGCAAAGGAATCGCGTCGTAAGTACACGACTTTATGTACACGACTATTTAATTCAAGTGTCCGGGCTTTATATTTAACCACAAAAATCTCGCAAGAGATGCAATTAGGATCGGTCGCCTACAATAAGTTCAAAAAATGATTCATACTTAGTTGAGAACAGACGTCTCTCTAGGTTAAAGGTGGTGTCCCGATGGGAACGCTTAGCTTCAGAGTGCCCCCACCAACCACCGGGTAGTAAGAAAACATTACTCATCATTCCCGACTGTATGGAGTGACAAAACGTTATGCAATTCCACGGAAGGCTCTTAGCTCTCAATTGCCAAATGAAGACACAATGAAGAGGCGTATAAGGCGTATCGAATACATCTACTTTTCTTTGGTTTAAACCCAAATTTGTCAAACAACTCAATATCTAGGCAAGCGCTTGTTTCGCACTTGAGATGTAACAAAACCCTTGTAAGGGGCGTTTACAATTTATTTCAGAACAATAAATGTAGAGTTGAATGGCAAGAATTTGAAATCAGAGGACAATCACTCCTGACATAAGACACAAACGACATCTGGAGATTCAGAAATTTATATTATGTTCGCATGGCAGCATAAAAAAGCATAGCTGCAGGATAACCTTATATAAAAGAGAAGAGAGAGAAGGGATTAAAATGTTTTGTAAAGGAATACTATGAATAAAAACAAGCAGAGCGGTCACTGCGGTACTCTTGAGATTTTACCTCCAACAAGCACTAGTTATTTCTTAAAATAAAAAAAGCAACTTTTTACCGAAAAAAGAAACTTGAATGCAATAATGAACAGAAAGTTAATGCATATCTTATGGACATGAAAGGTGTTCGTTCAATCTTAGAAAACGTTTGGAAAAGGGCCGATTACATTTTAAAGGAGACATTATCTTGAAAAATCAAATAAATTGTTGGATAGAGAAAGCAACACTTCTTTTCAATAAATTTCAAAGTAAGAAAATTGATTAATTTGCCTGAAGTATTGCGTGTATGCATAAATCTGAACAGATAGATACAGCGACCAATGTGTTTGCAATTAGAGATCGCTCGTAATCAACTCAAGTAAGAGTTAGCTGTTTTTTTCTCCAACTTTTTCCATTTTTTTTCTTTCTATTAAGAGATTATATGAAAATTTTATTTTCTTCTCATTTGTTTAGTGGTGGATAATAAAAATTTGATATGAAATGAATTTGAAAAATTTCCTTAATTTTTTTTCACTTTTTATTGATTTATTTGAGAATATTTTTTTTTTTTGCTCATTGTTCAACTGACTGGTTCAACTGACTGTTTGCTTGCGTCCGTTGCATTACAAATCTGGTATTTTTATAATCAATTTTTTTTTTTGAAAATATTTACTTTTACATAAAAATTTTTCTTTGATGCCTTTGTTTGTATCTGTTTTTAATTTTATTCTTTTCATATTATATAGAAAATTTCGTACAATTCGTAGTTTTCAAGGGATAAGTAGTGGTGTCCACATGTCCGGCACATGAGTATAAATATTAGACTTAACTATGAACGATGAATATGACGAAAGCAAAAGAAAATTATTATTGTATAATTGTTATTGTTGCTAGTTGTTGCTTGTACATATATTGCGCCTATACATATATATCTACATATATGTACTTGTAAAATTATCACTCAGCATTAGTTTTACATACATTTAGAATGAAATTCTATAGCGCTATGTATTTTTTTTGGCGTATTACGTCCGCGTATGGCTGTATGTATACATATATCTATATATATATATATATATAAGTGTGTGTGTGTGTG
>KK502404.1:3563397-3575330 GCA_000688735.1 Glossina austeni | reverse complement strand
ATATATATATATATATATATATATATATATATATATATATATATATATAAACATATATATATAATTATGTATATTTTTCATTTCCCAAAAAAATGAAGAAATGTTTAACGCATAAGTTAAACATATTTTTCATTTATTATGAAAAGCATCTCTTCAACAACATTGTTTATTTGGTTCCTTCTTCTTGTTTTTTCTTTTTCGTTTATTTTCTTTGTCAATATAATTGTTTCTCTTTAAATATTGTTGTTTCCATTAATGTTTTTTTTCTTTTGCATCTATAAGTATATATAAAAATTTGCTAAATATTTTTTTTATTATTATAATAATAATATAATATAATATTTTTGTCTCTTCCATAGTTTTTTTTCTTTTTTTTTGTTCGATATACATAAGTAATACTAAATTGTTATCCCCTTTTAATTTTTTGCTTGTTTATTTCTTCAAAACAAAACGACTGTTTTTAAATAACTTGTTTTATTTTTGTTTTTTTTTTTTGCGTCAAAAGCGAATTTTTACACAAATATTTGTCATAAAAATCACTACAGATTGTTTCGCTATTCTTTTTATTTTTCTTTTTGTTAATTAAATTTTTGGTTGGAGTTGTTATTATATTTTCTAATAATTTATCATCAGTTGATTTATATTTTTTTGTAAATTTTGTATTATTTTTGTTGTTGTTATTGAGTACATACCTCTTGAAAACGTCCACTATGCGTAGATTTTGCATGTGTAAGTGTTTTGCGTGTTATGTTAATTTTTCAGATAAAATAATATTAATTAATACCTGTAATCATTGCCGGTTTTATTTTATTTTTTCTTATTTTTAACGTTTTTTTCTATTTTTTTTGTTTTTGTCTTTTTTTTTTTAAATAATTTTATGCATTCATTTTAGTTATCTTTTTGTTTAGATTTATTTTTTAAGCCATTTTTCTTTTTTCTTTAAAGCTGCTTGTTCTCTTTTTTATAAATAAACAAAAATATACATACGTATATTTATGTATATATGTATAGATGTATTTTTATATACATATGTATACATATTTTTTTACGAGTTTATTTTCATATTCATCATCATTTATTACTAACTTTTGCTAAAAAAAAGAAAAGTGCTTTTAATCAACAAATTCCAATGCAAAAAACTAAGGAGATAAGTCCGTCTTTCGCTCTTAAATCAATTGGATCACTTTATAGATATTATTCGCATTGGTATGTAGACGATGTTAACTGCGGGGCTTCTCAAGTTTTTCAAATTAACTCGTGACGTATAGTGAACATTTTGTTTTTTTAAATATTACTAAAATTTAGAAAATTAACGGATAGTTAAATTGAACGAATTCCATACTAAATATCTTTAACTGACTGATTATTCGCGACTTTTTCTATGAAATTTTAGCACGAAAGTAACGGGTAATGCAGTTGAAAAAACCTCTTCCCAAAAACAGAAGGACACGCGATAATTATCCTTAAATTGCGTAAAGACAGCTTATGCGAGAAAAAATTAAATACACTATAGTGCACCTCGCATATCCTTTTTGGTCACTTGCATTTGCGTTGAATCGATGTAAATCAATCATTCATAAAAATTGGGAAAAACCACCGCCGAGTATGCGGTTGTAATCTAGAAACGCAAAACAGCAAAAGCGATGCAAATATGGTGTCCAGGGTGTGGAAAAAATAGTCCTAAACGTCAGCAAGTCAGTACGATAATACAGGAAACTTTTTTGATCTTAAAACCATCGGCGAACTATAGTCCGCTCAGTCGTTACTGTTGCGCTCTAAAAATGAAGTACAGATAAATATGTTAAAATTAATTTTGAATAACATAAATGATGAAACGAAGCACAAACCATCGAATCATCATCTGTACTTTGAATGCATGCTTGTGATAAATACCGAATTTTATCAATGAACTGTATTGAAATATAAGAAATGACGGATAATTCGGTTTAAAAAAATCGCTTGGTAAGTACATTTTAGTACAGCATGTGATTCCTATTGAAATTGTTGGATTTTTCAACTAATTGACACGAGTCTTGGCCTGATTCAATTTAATTTCTAACGGATATGTTTTTCGCGCAAACTTTTTTAGTTTTAGTTAGTTTTAGGAAAAATCATTTAAGAAAGCGACAATAGGACCGCATTCTAAAGAAGATTGCATCTGATCTTTGAAAATAAAAATTGTCTACACCCATCCACCATAACCTTAAACATAGAAGCAAGCAATAGCTGCAAACTAGCACTTAGCGCACGGCTATTTAAACGCAAAAACTCTGGCACTAGAACTATTGAAACGATTGCCTTCATGAAAGTATTACACATAAATCAAACTCATTTTGTAGTTGCATTGCTCGAACATAAGGGTAATTATCTTAGCAAGAAAATTCTATCCATCATTGATATCGGCAGAACCACAAATCTATATATATACATGTACATCTAACAAAGTTCGATATCTCAATCTTTTGTTTGGTTTTGCTTATAATCGCTCGAGCACATACGAGTGCATATGCGATATTCACTTTCGTCTTTCTATATATTTTGTTTTTTTTCTTTTTATTTCGGTTTAAAGATTATCAAGCTCTAGTAGAGTTTATCTCTTAAATTACACCATTTTTGTTGTTGTTTTTTCTTCTTCTCCATCTTCTATCATAAATAAATAATAAAAAAAGGCAAAATGCTTACCTACCTCCCATTCCCTACCCGCCGCCCCGTCCGCCTATCTACCGGCTAACCTCCTTCTCCTTTCACACCGGAAAAGAAGAAAATGTATAATAAAGCTAATATAGGCTTGTCAATATGTATGTGTGTGTTTGTGTGTGTATGTGGCTTGTGTTGTGTTTGAATGAGAGAGTTAATGCCTTATTTCGAACTGGCAATACAAATACAATTAAAAAGTCTTATTAAACACTTATAAAAAAACGCATGACTATTATATTTTGTTGTTGTTGATGCATCAATTCCTTGCTTTGGTTTTTTTTATATTTTATATTTTTTCTTTTTATGTTTCTTTTGTTTTTTTTTTTTTTTCATATATGTAATGCTTTTGTTTTGAAAATATATTACTTTTTGTTCCTTGTTATATAAATCCACCACCAAAAAATGTACTAAGTATTTTAACGTGCTTGTAAAGTCAGGTAAGGTACATGTGACGTCACGTGTAGCAAATAGTAATGCATTTTATTTTTTTCTACGTTTTGAAAGAACGATCTGTTATAGAAATTGATATATAGAAATTGATATATACATGTATATGCGACACATTGACCTATGTTGATGTCAATCTTTAAATTTTTAAGATATCATGTTTTAATTTTTGTGTCAACATTATATGCGTTAAAGTTTATGTTCAATAAATAAGATTGCTTTTGGACAGTTTAGAAGAAAGCTCACAAGACTAAAGCTTCTGGCAATTCTGCTCTATCTTAAGGTTTATACCCTATATTACGTTATTTTTGCATCCTTATAGTATACTAATTATTTGATTTCAACCAAAACGGGCAGAAAGAGAGGGGGCATGAAAACAGAAACCAGAATTAATCGACCCCATTGCAAAAGCTCAAGGAAAATTAATCAAAAAAAGCAAGTGTGTGCATGAAAGCACGTTTCCTTTTTTTTTGTGCAACCAAAAAAAGCTTCTTTACATAGATAAGAAGCAATAGATGCAGTAGCAAAATGAAACGCAGATCGATTCAGCAAAATCTTGGTCTTAATAACAGCTAAAGCCTATTTCCTTGGCAACGTTATCTTACTACAATTAAGAGCAAACGAGGCAGTGACAGAGAGGGGGAGAGAGAGAGAGAGAGAGAGAGAGAGAGAGAGAGAGAGAGAGAGAGAGATAGTGTACACGATTTAAATGCTCTTTTTTAATATCCATTACACCCCACTTATTATGTTGTAGAGGTGATAAATACATCGTATGCTTCATATGAAGATGCGCGCTTACAATTCAAGTTCTAATATAGGGTCTCCCAAATATTAAGCAAGAATTAAATTTGCCGCTAGGTAAGAGGCGCGATTACCAAGTCCGTGCTCGCGGGTTCAAGTCTCAGTGCGATAGAGTCTTCTTCGGTCATATCGGTAGTGAGTGCTGAGTCGGTAAAGACATAAAACTTTCCGATTGGTCCCACACCCACGACGCTGTGTTAGTTCGAAAATTTCGTGCAAAATGTGGTGGCAATAACGACTTAACTTCATCGATTGATCATGTGATTTAACATCACTGGATTTCTTTTTATGAGGTTCTTTAAACTCAAAGGCCTATGCCAACAAGCCCACAACCACCCGTCCATAGCTGGAGGAGATGGCTCATATGTGAGCAAAGCCGTAGAGGTCATTTGCCATTTGCCCGATATGCTATTCCACACATAACCTTAGCTTTATATATGTACATTATGATACAATAACTCCGTTTGTGGAGAAGCATGAATATCAATTTCAGAGCAAGAAACGTTTGGAAAAAAGGAAGATTATATTCGGGTGTGTAATAAATTCAGAAGACAGAGAAGGTGTAAAGAGCTTCTGAAGATAGAGAAAAAAAAAAGAAAATTCCGACCATACTTGATTTCTGCTCTGATGAAGCGATTACAATCGTTTGCTTCTTTGCAGTTTTCATACACACACACCCAAAATCATTTAAGTGTACGTTTGAGCTTGTCTATACTGCCTTATTTTAAAAGATCATACACACACAAACCCTTTCCAATTAAACAACAAAGCAATTGTGTCGGTGACAAAGGGCTTGGAAGATAAATAAAAATGTGTAGCCATCTATGGAATATTAAGCTAAGTAGAAAAGATGGACTCTGAACATGTTCGCCAACTTGTACACGTACATACATCTATTCTTCGCACAAAATGACGAACAAGAGTTAAAATAGATTCGATAATCGGCAAATGTGG
The DNA here is from genome assembly GCA_000688735.1 of Glossina austeni. Taxonomy (NCBI): domain Eukaryota; kingdom Metazoa; phylum Arthropoda; class Insecta; order Diptera; family Glossinidae; genus Glossina; species Glossina austeni. The sequence continues at coordinate 3,570,431 of KK502404.1, read as the reverse complement.
TATTAACCATACCAGACTAAGCTACACAGCAGCTTAAACTCGGCTGCAAACACGCCCATATTACAATCTAAAAAGAAAAGTGTAACAATTTTCATATATTTGCATTTAGGTGGTGAATATTCAAGATCCGCTACAAAGGCGAATAAACTTTTCGTAAATTTTATATTATTATTGATTTAATCCTTCACAACTAGTATTGAATGTGTTCGTTATTACGATATCTGTTGTTCATTATTTTGCTTACACATTATATTACAGTAATTAAATTGTTTGACAAAATTTGCATATTTCTTACGTTTTCATACGTGTGGTAGTGTTTAAGTGTAAAGGAAAGTAAAAAAAAAACCGTCGAAGCTCTTCTTATTTTATTGACTTTGGTTTTTGGTAAAAAAAAAGACAAAAATATCTATGTATTACTGAATTTGTGAATTTATTAAACATACATTTAAAAATGCAAATATATCTATAGTATATAGACTACATTAGACTTTCCATCCGAAAAACATTAGGCGATCTAATCTCGTTAAACTAGGCAGTCTAAACGGATGGCTTAAGTCTCGTATGTTTGTGTGGGTGCGTAATAAAATGTTACTTAACGAGCGGGTTGCTATTCTTTTTATTTTTTGCTACAATTCTGATTTCTGTTAGCTAAATACGTATCCCTGTACAAGTAAACATACAACATACATATATATACATATACATATGCGTGTGAGGGTGTATGTACTGTATGTAGTTATTTATGTACACAAATATTTTTACTTCTAAANTGTGTGTGTGTGTGTAAACGAAAAATACGAATTTTTTTTTTACATAAAAACGCCAACAATAAATAAAATTTTGATATTAAAACTAACATTATGCGAAAACACTCCTTTTTTTTTGTTTATTTATTGTTTTTTTTATAGAATAGAATATTCTGTATTAAGTTTAATTAATTTAAAACAATAATTATATTTCATTAAAATATAATAAAAAAAACATATATTTTTTTATATTAAAAGAAAACAAAACAAAAGGAAAATATAGGTGACATAAATATGTAACAAGCAGGCTGTGATTCTTAAGTTAAGGCATTGTTTGTTTGCTTGCTTTTCCTTTCCCAATGGTTGCTTTATTCATTTAGAAAATTATTATTATTATTTATTGTTGTTTTGGTTTTTTTTTTCAAATAAATAAATCAACTTTATTTTTATTATACATAATGCTCTTTTTTGAATAATTGGAAAATTTGAAAAAAAAATTCACAAATAATTTTTCTTAAGATATTCGGTTTTTTTTCTCTTTTTCAATACTATGAAACGTATATATATATAACCATGTGTGTATATGAATATGTTTTAGTTAAAAAGGAGTGGAAGGGGGAGGAAGAGGAGGAGGAAGAGGAAGTGTAAAGATTTAGAAAGAAATTAATTTTCTTATTTATTTTATTATTTAATTCTTTTGGATTAAACATTTCTTTTGTTGTGTTTTCCTTTATCTTTCTTTTTTTTTTTTCTTTTTTTTTTTTTGATAATAATAATTAATTAATTGTCATTGACTATTCTTAATTAAAAATTGCTGTTTGTCTTACGTGTTGTTTTGGTCTTTAATTTTTTTATTTTTGTTTTTCATTTTTGCTTTACAAGTGTGAACATCGCGCGGTTAAGACAGTGCATTGTCGTGTACCGGGAAGTTCTTAAAAAAACAAGACCGTTTTTATTAAAATGAGTCAAATATAACTAAAGACATTCTATTTTTATATATAAAAAAAAATTAAAATGAAAACAAAAAAAAAAAATTCATATTTTCAATATGCTCGTAATGTGTATAAACCTAGAAAATATATATATGTATATATATATTTTTATATATATTAAATAATTCATATTAATTAAATATATCTGTATATTAGTTTCTATTCTTTCAAATTTTTGTTTTTTGTTTTTGTGTAATTTAAATTCTGCCTTCTTTTCAATGTTAATTATTTTATTATAATTTTCCTCTTTTTATCAATCTCTTATTTATTATTTTAATAATTTTTTTTATAATTTTTATTTCAATATTGCTTTTACGTTTCCATTAATATCAAGTGTTTATTGTTTCATTATTATTTTACTTTTTATTTTATACATATATATGTATGTATACGTATACGTATACATATATATATATATATATATATATATATATATATATATATACATACGTACATATATATATAAATTTAAGTTTCTTTTTTTTTCATTCGAATAAGAGTGTTTCGTGGTTCTTTTTTTACGTTTAATCTAATTTTNATAAATATATATATATATATATATATATATATATCTATACATATATATATATATATATATATATTTACATATGCATATGTGCTGCTATGTGATTATGCATTTGTGTTTTGTTACTCTGGTTCACGTGTGGTTTAAGGATATGTCCGTAATCTATAATTGGGTTTATTTGCTAATAATTTTTGTTTTATTTAATTTTTCTTTTGTTTAGTTTTTCTTTCTTAATTAAGGGTTTAATTATTATTATGATCTTATTTCTGTTTTTTTCATGTTAATTCTACTTTTACTTGTCTAACAAGAAACCTAAATTGTTGTTTACTTTTACTTGGTTCTCAACATTATTTTCATCTAATTTCATGCTTGTTTTGTGTGTAATTTCTTCTGTAAAGGGTGTATTGGGCAGACCCGTTTATGATTAATAAACGCCTTTATTTTTAAAATTTTTATTTGAAATAATTTTTATTTTGTTTTTTTTTTTTTGGATGATTTTTGTCAATATTTTAATTGAGCAAATAATCGTGTTTTGTTGTGTTGTTTAATCTTATATATATATATATATATATATATATATATATATATATACATATGTATATAAAAATAAACAATAAAAACGATATTTAAAATAATAATAATATTAATAGAAATTAATTTTAATAAAATCATAAAAACATACTAAACAACTAAATTGTATTGTTTTTCAACTTTTTCAATTAATTCATTATATTATAGTAAATATTAATAATAATAATAATAATAATAATAATAATAATAATAATAATAATGGTAATAAGAGTAAAAAAGAAAAATTTTTTATATATTTATAATGAATGCGATAATAATTAAATGTATGTGTGCGGGTGTACGTATGTGTGTGTGTGTATTGTGTGCGCGTGTGTAGATAATGCTACTGAATAACACAAACTCTTCAAACTCTTCATTTACAATAATTGCTCTGCTTATTCGTCTGCCTTTGGCGAGAAATTCATTTAAAAAAGAAACATCAAAATTATGCCCGTTCACGTTCATTTGCCTATTGCTGCCTTTCTCAAGGTCTATTTGTTTTCGTTTTTTTTTTTTTGTTTTCTTGAAGAAACAAACGCTTTCCATAATAAGCGCCTTCATTTTTGTTTTCAATTATCATCTGAAACAAGCAAAAAATTAACTAACAGTTTGCTGTGGGTTTGAACAAGACTAATACTTCATCTCGCAAATTATGCAATTTCGTCTTTAATACTAGAGAAAAGTAAGCCGTTCACTGCGCATATCGATCAACTCCACTTTTTAAAAAATCTTACATATGAGCATCAAAGTACTTGGAATAGTCATAACTTTTTATATATATAAGAAGTTTCAAACAAGTTGCAAACATTATCAGAATTAAAGTCAAATAAATTAGTCAGTCGCAGTCTAAGTGCCGCAGGATCAAATATTTGTAAAATCGTATTAAATCTCAAGAAATAAATATTACGACGTTATAATCAAGATTAACGAGACGTAACAACAACAACAATATGAATGTGGAAAACAGTGAGTCATTTAATGGTTCCTTAATATGATTTATCAACAGAAACTCTGGCTCAGGAAAGCGTTTATGCTTTTCTTCAGATTTTTTTGAAAATGGTTCACAACAAACGCAGTTGGTGCTAGGAAAAGAAGTTGTAATCTTGATAATTGGGCACGACATTTACAAAAGCATGGAAGAACAAAATGTTTGGCATAAAGGAACGGACAAGAAAATTTAACGCCTGCAAAAACATTCGCCATCAGAAGTGCAATCAAAAATCCCCTCGCATGGGAGAAAGAGAGAAAAAAGAAGCGTAACTTAATACAAACAAAAATCCAATTGATTAGCTCACCAAAAAGTCTTTTCAACAACACCTTTCGTAAATTCAGTCATTAACAGAAAAGTAATAGTTCCAGGTTTTCCAGTAAATTGGCTTAAAATGCGTTGCATATAGTTAGAGAGGTTGGTCTGCGTCCGGCCTCACACAATTCGAATGTGACTACAATGAAGATTTAGAACTTAGTGCCATTAATATAAGGGAATCTATAGCAAGTAGATGAGAAAGTTCAAAAAAAGTAGAGCAGCCTTTATTAAAACCTAAAGGTAGAACCGTAAAAAGCATCACATTATGGACCTACTAAAATTTGTTCCTGCTGTTAAAAACGATTACTTTAAAAAAAAAGCTTGACGACAAATTAAGAGAAAGAGAGAGGGGGGGGGGGGGGGGGGGCGTTGGGAATGAAGAGTCTTCGCACAAGGCTGATAAAGAAGACGTCGTTTATATTGCTGATGAAATAACCACAAATAATGTATTATAACATAACTTAACGTTTGTTGTTATGGAAAATTTTCAAGCAAAAATGTATAATAATTAGCTTTATTACTTTTTTCACTTGCCAAATCGATCAACTGCAACCAGTTATATGCAAATTGTAACATCGCTGACAATCATTTATTGACCATTCCTGCTTATAAATTTTGTATTTGAATTTGTTCACTAAATCGCATTTCTTAACTTTTTAATTTATGAAGCTAACCGATTTGCGCAATTAACGACTCAAATATCTTTAATATAACGAATAATAAAAACCAACTCTTGCCTGACAATGTAGTAATAAAGGATTAGCTTTCTTTTTGTCTAAAATTAGCTGAAAGATCTTAGTCGACTAACAAAACATTTGCTTGGAGTGTCAATAGCAAAATTTTGCAAAAAATTCTATTTCATTTATTTGATTTGAAAAATAAAAAAAAAACACACTACTTACTGTTCATGATTACAGGTGTGTTTGTGGCAATCAATCACATGCACACACACACACACACACACACACACAAAAGGTATTCAAATCTATATACATAGATTTATGGAAGCTAATTATTTAATCGAAGATTAATTTGCTTTCCCTAACCGATGTGCTAAGTCCTTTAATTCAAAAAAGACGAAATTTACAATTTATAAATTGAAAAACGATTTACATTTCATTTGATTTCCATATATGATGGATTATATATTACGGCATCAATCAGCGCCTATTTATGTGTGTATATAATTCCAAACCATTTTATTGATACAATTATAATTCAATTTTAATTTAAAATCATTTGTGAGATTTGTACTGAATTAAATTTTAAAACCTTTTTCTCATAGATTTCAAATTTTTCACCAATTCCTTTTTCAAATTTTATATTTGGTTTGCTTACTTATTAGTTTTTCTTCGTCTTCTTTGTATCATCATTTCGTTATACATACACCGATAATATCACAAATATCCCTTGGAAAATGCAACGAACGATAAACTTAACCCGATACGAAAGCAATCGAGTGTCGACTTGCAATCGTGTCGTTTTTGTGTTTCGTATCGTGCGATAGATTGATAACGAGAACCGTAAACTGGCCGCAGTTGCCAAGTTTATTCAATAAACTTGTAGAAATCAGCATAGATGAATTGTCGAGTTAATTCAATTTGGCAGTGGGATTGAATTGCAAAAGACAAGCTGAGCTTATGAAAATGAAATTGGGAGAAACAAGTTAAACAAAGGAAATGCAGCTTGAAATTTATATTGAATCAAATTATAAATCCAATGGAAGTAATTGTTTTTGATTAATTGAATTTGAAAATTATAATCGAAGAATCGATTTGTAAAATTTATGAAAAGATGCAATTCATAGTGAAACCAGAATTAGATCGGAAACGCAATTACATGAAATTTGGATGAATACTCAATGTAGTTTAAAAATGAGTTTTGAGATTTGTTTTGGTCAATTGATAGTCATCTCGCTTTTTTAGCCAAACAGTGCAGTAGTAGCGTATTACGTATGAAGTTTGACTGAAAATTGAACAGTTAGCTTTCCATCTTCTACGAATTACTTCAAGTTTTGAGAACCTTTTTGCTCCATAAAGTCAAAAACTCAAGAATGAATTCATCGATCTTAAATCTTTGTAACGAGTCACTGCCCATTTTGCTTAACGATGAAAGACCGTAATTATAAAACGTAATTTGTAAAATTTCCAAATTCGATTCACTTCAGTTCACCGTCTCTCTCTATCTCTCTCTCTCTCTCTGTGTGTGTGTGTGTGTGTGTGTGTGTGTGTGTGTGTGTGTGTATAAACTTGATAATAATATATCAACAGTTGAGTGTCCGGGTGTGCGGGCATAAATGTATTTATGTACGTTAGTTTATCTAAGCATTTCTGAAAATCTTTTTAACTGCATACAATAAGAGCTCTTTGGGGCTTTTTGAATTGTCTAAAGTTCCAGTTTCTTTTTTTTTTTAAATAAAAATTTTATTATCTGCGATTTTTTATTTTATTAACAAAAAAAAAAAAAATATAATAAAACAAAAAATTAAATTGATATTTATGTTGATGTGTGTATGTAATGATGTATATATATTTGTGAGTTATAATTATTATACTAGATAATACATATAAAAAACAAGTATTGAGAAAAGAACAAAAAAAAAGTAAACAGATTCATATAAATTTATTAAAAATACCGAGTGTTTTCATTTTAACAATTTTTCGTTAATTCTTTTTTCTGCGTCGTTTTTTTTTAAATAAATAAATTTTTAGTACGAAAAATAATCAGACTTTGATTCTAACAATTAAGTTCAATTAACAAATATATGAATATATACATGTACGTATATATATATATATATATATATGTATATATATATATATATAGATATATATTTAATTCATATATATATTTAATTTATATATATATATATATATATTTAATTTATATATATA
>KK502404.1:3487058-3562264 GCA_000688735.1 Glossina austeni | reverse complement strand
AATATTGCTTTTACGTTTCCATTAATATCAAGTGTTTATTGTTTCATTATTATTTTACTTTTTATTTTATACATATATATGTATGTATACGTATATATATATATATATATATATATATATATATATATATATATATATACATACATACGTACATATATATATAAATTTAAGTTTCTTTTTTTTTCATTCGAATAAGAGTGTTTCGTGGTTCTTTTTTTACGTTTAATCTAATTTTTGTAAATACTCTAAATATTCGATTTTAACTTCTTTTGTTTTTAGCCTTTTTATTATTATATTAGTTTGTGTTTTTCGGTTTTTTTTTTTCTTTTTTTTCTTCATTTTTATTTTGTTTTATATTTTGTCTTCAGTTTGTATCCTTAACGCATTACTCTTGATATTGTTGTTGTTGTTGTTGTTATTGCAGCCTTTTTGTAACTTGTATTCTTTTTTTTTTGTTTTTTGTTTTATTTTCCTTTTTTTTTTTTAATTTTTATTTAATGTATTGGCGTTTTGACGATGGTGTTTGGTGCAATATAATGGTAACCGGGAATTGGCAGACCGGCAGTTTCCATCGATATTCTGCAAACAAAAATGAAATGCAATCAAGAATCTTTTCTAATATTATTTAATCAGAAAAAAGTTGTATTTATACACCAACTCTTCATCAAGGTATATATACATGTATCTGCATCTGTCTGGTCTGTCCATATGATTGAAACTGTCAAAGTCCCAAAATTTATAATAAGCGTTTGAAATTCAAATAAAAAGAAACTGCATTTGTCTTTGATTAAATCTTGCACAGCACCTTTCACTAGCTTGCTTACGACATTTGATTACAAGATAAATCTACGACCTGTTTAATCGATCGAATACTTCATATTCTACTTTATCACATGCCGAATATTTTTAATATACATAATTAATATTTTTTTTCTTGATCCAATTTAGCTGGTTTAAGTATAAATAAATGAAAAGAACGTTTATTTATTTGTTTTTTTTTTTTCAATAATTGGGGACAAATTCATGGACATGATTTCAGCTCATTTTCTTATCTTAACGTAATGTGAGCGATAAAAAGAAATTTAATGCAAAGTTTGTTCTCCTTAGGCGGTTGTAATCATCATTCTAGTATATCAGACAGATGTATAGACATGGCGCATGCACTTTAAGAATATTTTTTATTTATATAGTGTCTTTTCGATGAACAATTATTCTATGCATTACGAACGTGATAAGTAAAAGAATGCTCTCCTAATGGAATTCCTCAGATCATACCTAAATATGACCGTAACTCGAGTTTAGCAAATAAAAAAAAGCAAAGTAAATCCATATTTTCTGCTTTAAGACAATTAAAAAAATGTTCTCTTCATTCGAATCTAAATCATTTTCATTCATTTTCAAAAGGCTTCTCTTAATACCTAAGCCGAAATCAACATCGATAGTTTTGATTATAGGTTATCGCGAATTCTGGATGAAAGGATATAAAAACCATTCACTTTGATCAAGTTTTTTTTTTTTTTTTTTTAAATAAAGATATTTAAGGTTTAAGTTTTCTAATATTTGTCTCAAAAGGGAAATAAAAGGATTTTGTTGGTTCTTTGAGATAAAATGACTTAAGACTACTGCTACGTTCCAAAATGCAACATAAGATGAATATAAAGGGTTTTCTATAACTGTTTAATAAATTATTCCAACGCTCTTTAACATATATTTTATTTTAATCTTAGGATATCACATAAAAAGGAGAGCAATCAGACGATTATATGCGCACGCGTCTGTATATATATATATATATATATATATAACTTGTACTCAAAGCTTGTATTCAAAGCTTCGCCGAAAAAAGTTATGCATAATTATCTGCCATACACAAATAAAAGGCCTTAACATAGATGATTTAAAGTTTTATTTCCATCAAAATGGTAACCTTAAACATATAACATGTGTTTATGTATGCTTGCTTAATGGATGTAATATGAAAGTGGATTAATTATGTTAATATATTGTGGTGTATTTGTTTTTAATAAGTAACAATGTTTTTGCTATAAAGACTGTATAAAGCCCGGTATTTACTTATACTTGATGTGTGTGCATGTGAGTGGTTATGAGACAAAAAACAATTTCTTTAAAAATAATCAAATTTGTTGTTCTTTTTCGCAATTTTGTTTCTTTAATAAACCTCTTAAGCACTTTTTTTTTATTTAAAATAACAATAATTTTGGATAAACATTGCTTCATAAGAGTATAAAGAAAATAAACGTACATTCAAATAATATAAAATTAATCAAGTTGCAATAATACACAATAATAAGGATTTTAATTTTAATTCGAGTTACACTTTAGAGCATATTTGCCGATTGCTGCTTACTATGCTTAATGAGCAATTGATTTTTTTGTTTTTTTTTTCGTTTCTGTTTTTTTTTTAAATTACGTGTACATGAGAACAATTTTCATTTTTCAAACTACTATTACAACAAAATCTACATATATCTACGAAAAAGATATTGGATATCGTATCGTGCGCTCAGCTATGCGAATAAAACTATTACAACTATTGTTTTGAAGGCTGAGTATTTGAATTGAAAAGGCAGTTGATTGGATTTTTTTTTTCGTACATTTTGTTGTTCAGTATACCAATACAAGGAAAACTCCTTGCAATTTTACATAACTGCTTGCTGCTGAACTGCACGAAATTTTCTTGCTTGCTATTTTAAAGAAGAAGAAAAAAATGTTTCATGCGATTTTGCTCAAAAGTGCTAATTTTGTTTCTTTCTTATAGTGAACGGAGAAATTGATTTAATAATAAAATAAGTTGATTAACTTAAAGGTATTATTCGATGGCAATTATTTTAAATTTTATTTGCGTGAATAATTTATTTATTATTATTTATTTTTTTTTTCATTTCAAGTTTTTCCTTTATTATGTTAAAGTTAATGTCTAAAAATTATGAGCGAATTGGTCCTCATTATTTTAACATTAATAACTGGAATTCTAACTTCTTTAAGAAGTTTAATTATTATTATTATTATTATTAGATGATTTATTTATTTATTTTAGTTTTGTTCTTACTTTTCTGCTCATATGACTATAAGTTAATAATATATTATTTTTGTTTACTTTAAACCTAATAAAAAATGTCCTAAAATTAAAACTACTACTAACATAAAAACGGGGTTTTTAAGTTTTTCCTTTTCTAATTTCAAATTTTAATGAAATTTTTTTTTGTACCCATCGCCGTGTAAAAAGACCGGTTGTCAATAGATATGCATCAAATTAATTTTTGATTCATTTATCGTTTTTGACCAAAATAAAAAAATGGTCGCATGAATGAGTTGAAAAATGTTAATTTCATTGTTTTGAATAACACAATTAAATATGACCATGATTGTTCAGTATAATTAAGTTTATATATATTATATATTTCAAAATTTTGAAACCGTTATGCTCCGATTTTAATTACTTTTGACTTATTGCTTGCTGTCGATTAAATCAAGAATGTAAACAATAATGAAAATTTTCTTTTTACTTTAATAGTTTGAAAAATGTCTTGAATACTATGCTTGCCTTAGAGGTTTCATAGTCGAAAGATGAATTCAAAAATTCCAAGATTGGTATATGTATATAACATTAAAACAGAAGAGAACCACAGTGAGATTTCTTTCGCAAATTTATTTGAAAGTTTAGATCTGCCGTTATTCAATATTTTGAAAATGTTTCGAATTCGCACACGGACTAAACCTTTCGGACAATTAAGATCACAACAAGAAAACACAAAAATTAATAAAAATTTGTGGTGAATTAATTTTTAACATAATATTCTTCAAAGACTTTAAGCATATAGATATATATATATATATATATATATATATATATATATATTTATATTTATAAAACAAAGGGGCTAACTTCTACTGTTATATGAACGAACTCTTCACGTAAAAATATCTCACGATCAATTCACTCTAATTTTGGCAAGGGGTAGGGCAATATCGGCCAGCAGACGAAATGCACAGCTTTTGTTCACGTTGTTGAAGCAATAACCGGCACTCAATACTGACTGACCCAATTGGAGGGTTAACTACATATCCTAAGAGAAGTGGTCTGACCAATTTCTGTGTTTTACGTTCACTTGTTTTCATATTAAGGATTCGAGATTCATTTACACTTCTGATATAATAAGAGAAATATAAACACAATTTAAAACATGATATTCAATTTCTCTCAGGCAAATATTTTGCATTTATTGTACTTAAAAGGAATTCTTTTGTTATTGAATTTTTCATATGTGTTTATTAAATTTACACCTTAAAGTCTCCATTAAGTGCATACATTTACGATAAAATGTTGTTCGAAAGAACAAACTTGACCCCTCCTTATATCGTCCCAGTCAGATTAAGATCTCTTTACATATTTTTTTGTTCTTTTTTTTTTAATTTGGCGATTGTCTTCTATTCCGTGTAACACGGCGACAGTCAAAAAGAAGAGAGGAATGAGAAAGAAATAGGGGGAAGTGGGGTGATGGTTACGACCAAAGAAAAGTCTGCCGCACTTGTGATTCGATTTTACAGGTTGGCAAGAAACTGGTCATTTTTTCTTTATTTATTTATATATTTTTTCAAAATTAATAAACGCAATTGTTTGTCTAGACCCTAAAAAGCTCGCTGTTTCATATTTTTTGTTTTTAAAATAATCAAATAAAATGTTACTCCTAATTATATATAGATATAATTAATGAGATAAATTGTATTAAGCAATTCTTGTACAGAATATAAATAAAGCTAATACATACATTAAAAAACTCAACTCAAGCTGTTCTATTGAAAGTGCCCTTTGTATATATATGTAGCGATTGATCTGTTGGTCGCCCCTGCCTTAAAAGTTGATTTTTAATTCAGACACTATTTTATAGTGAAATATTTATTTTTAATTTGAGAACTATTGAACACCTTTGGCGATGGGTTAGATATTAAGAGACGCCTTAGGATTATTCAAAGGTTTTTAGCTTATACCATTAAAATATGTTGATACTACACAAGTGAATTATATCCTGAACGAAAGTGTATAAAATTTCTATATATATATATATATATATATATATATATATATATATATATATCTTTTAATATGTGTTGAATAAAATGTGAATTATATGCTGTTTTACATACAAATGTATGCGAAATTTCGATTGTTAAAAAGCAGGTATTATAAGAATAAGCATAGTTAATAATAATAATAATAATAATAATAATAATAATAATGTCAATATAATCATAATAATAAATAGTCAAAATGTGAGCCGTATAGTAGGTATGCAGTTGTTATTATATAAATTGTTTATAAGCCAGTATAAAATATGAATGTTATCATTGTCATGTTAAATAATTTCCTTTTTGGTGCATTTTTCTTTTTCTTTTTTTTTTAATATCTAATATTGATTGATTGATTACATTAGTAATACGTGTGCAATCTAATCTCTCTTGTCATTTAAGTATTTTTCACCAAAAATATGAAACCAATTATATAAATGTATGTTTGATAGACAAGTCATCGAAAAAAACAAAAAAAAAAAAATATAAAAACCGGGAAAGATTTTAATAATAATAATAATAATGAAGGCGAAGCTAATGCTAATGGCACTCCGTGAAAATAAAACTATGCGCAGTATTTTATAAGAAAAAAAAAAACAAAAAAAAAGGAGAAGAATAGAACTTTGGTTAAAACTAAGGCCTTGTAAATAATAATAATAATAATAATAATAATAATAATAACAATAATAATAATATGTAATATTTTTATAAATCCCGATATTTTTGGCTGATAAGTATCTCATACTTAACCAGCCTGATATATATTTAGGGATACAAATTCATTGTAGTGAACAGAAATTTAGATAAATGTTATGATGGTTTTCCCTCTACTTGTATATCAATAGCGAAATTGGTGGCTTAGCCCGGTTTGTACATTACAGACCTGATCGCATAATACCATCAAGATAAATTGTTATTTTGTTTTACTTTAATATTGGTAATCAAAATTTGTATACAATTTTGGTGAGGTGTGTGAAATGTAAGAAGGTGTTTAAAGCGTAGTGGAACACTCTTAATAAACCTTTAGGAAAGAAAAGTAAGAAATTTCAATTAATTAAAGGGCAGTTGAAATCGAATTTACTTTGTTTTCTACACACATATTGTGATGGCGCTTGATATATATGCTAGAGGGAAATCAAATCCTTAGATGGAGCAGCGAAAACCGCTTTTTTTGGTCTTTCAAGAGAAACGTAAATATTTGCCGTATCTGAACGGTACGAGTTTACTGTCTTCCATATACATTTTAATGAAACTTGAATGCATGTCCGCAGAAGATCTTATAGATAGTCGGTTTTGAATTGCATTGGAGATAACGTAGCAAATGGTCAGATAATCCTTAGAAACGCTTTATATCAGATAAGTATACAAGAATTTACAAATTTCTGATAAGGTTCATATAAGAAAAGGAATATAGGGTATAGTCTTCGTTTTCGGTACCGACATTTTTCACTTTCAAATGATTTTCTTTCTACAATATTATATTTCATTGCATCTCTTTCCTTCATTAAGAAAATAACAATAATGTTTCTAGAGAATGTTTAGTATATGAGTATAATGAAACGATAAAGTCATTCGTGCAAAATGAAAGCTGTTTAGTAGCTTAGCTTGTTTTCGTTTAAAAAGCTCAACGAAGCAAAATGGAAAAGAAATTCAGAAATTCTGAATAAAATCAAGTATATATGTATATATACATATGCTAGATTACAAAATTTAAATTTAATTTTGTATATCTATGTATATATATATGCTATATAACATATATGACATATAAGCAAAAAAACGTATATTAATGTAAAAATAAAAACTATAAACGAATAACTTAACAAAGGCTCTTCAAAATTTGTCTATAAAATTTTTTTCTAAAAAAAATTCTTTTTAAACGCCTTTCATGTGCGTTACCCGTTGATCGCCAATTTTTATTAATTATCAACGATGTGATTAATCTCCGAATTGTGTCTCATTTATTTACTTTAGTGCCGATTCTGCACATGCGTAGTAACTTGCCTAGCAAGGTCTGGCGCGTAACACAACAAATTTCGCTTCATTTGCGTTATCATTATTTGAAAAATAATTTTAATTTATTTTATATTTCTTTTGTTTTTGCTTTTTTATTATATGTAGTTTGAAGAATTTCTGATTTTTTATCTTAAGATGCATTTAATAGGGATTAAATTTGTTACGAGCCTTTTCGGTCTCGGCATTGCCGTCAGAGTTATGATTGCGGAAACGCGAAGAAGCGAAACTTTTCGTACGATGTACGCCGGTTGTCTGGATTGGTGGACCACTTAGGGTAGCCAAGCCCCCCAATAAATCAGACAGACTACCCAGCGCTGTCAAACTGGTTAGAGCGTTTAACGCCCCCGGTTTAGTTAAGAGTTGGGCCAGCGGTATAGCCGAAGCTAATGAGCTAGCCGCAGCTGCCAAAGGATTGGCTAAAGCTGGTGTTGTATTTGTTGTACTCAATACGCTCGTATTATTTGTTCCTGTTGCTGTGCTTGTGTTGTTGTTGTTATTGTTATTATTATTATTATTGTTGTTGCTATTGTTATTATTATTAAGTGTTGTTGTAGATGTAGTTGAATTTGAATTAGTTGTATTTGTTGTATTATTAGTGTTGCTGTTGGTGCTAGACTGTCCTCCAGCCGCTGCAGTACCATTAGCTGCATTATTTGCCTCTTGGAGATTTGCCTTCTGCAGTTCGACGCTGTAAAAAGGGATAAAGAGAGAGAGAAAGAGAATAGGAGAATAGGATATTGTTTGTATGGTTGAGATGTTGAGAGATAAGGTTTGATTAATTTTTTTTTTTTTTATTCTATTTCATGGATTTTGATTTTGTGGAATTGAGTTGAGGTGTTTTTTTTTTTTTTTTTTTTTTTTTTTTTTTGTTCTTTTTAGTCGCATGTATTACTTGGCTGTAAGGTTAAGGAGGGAATTTTTTGTGGATATCGTAGGGTAAAAAGTTTTCTGACATGCGATAAAAACCGTGCTTTGTCGTTGAGCATGTCTTCTACCAATTTCATTTGAATGCAAACATACGGTGATGATAGTTCGCGATTTCTGAATATATCCCCAAAAAGCTAATAACCCACCCTCCGTATAATAGACTTTTCTTATTTAACTATCTTCTAATTGCATTAATAAAAGAAAACCTTTTAATGCGAAGGAAAAAAAAGGAAGAATGTAATTATATATATATAAATTAGTAACACACAGAAAAAAATTTTTTTTTCTTGAGCGGAATCTGTCCTTGCTGTTGTTGTACCCTTCATCTGCATAGAAATTTATAGAAACAAAGCAAGATTTATACAAGGAATCCAGCCGAGACCGGTATAACTATAACTGCGCTTTCATTTTCATGTTTTAATCGAATATGAGTATATGCCTAAGCGTAAACATTGAAAATGTTAAGTTGGTTAAGAAATCACACAAGTATGCCTTCATATATACAGAAACTGTTTGCAGAAACTATTACGTGTATTATACTCACCAGAGGAGTAAAAGCACAGGGCAAGTCTTTACAATATATTTGCTTTTTCAGCACGCAATTTGTCTATTTACCTACGTCTACATCACTCTATGTCGCAATATGATAAAGCAATGAAACATGATATACATGAGCTTTCCATATATCAAATTTCTGAATGATATACATTCGATACATAAGGCGCGTGTAAGCATTATGATAAAGAAATCGCAATTAAAAAAAAAAAAATTGGCGACAATACTTAATATTGCCGCAATAACTTGTCTCACAGACGATACTTTCAAATTTGTAGGCGTTATATATGAGAACCTAACAGTTTTATTTATTTGCTTGCAGAGTAATCGAGTTTTGCCTGGATAATCCGTGCTTTTATAAGAACAAGATTTTAAAACTAACTAGAAGTACAAAAGAAGTTGCATATACACCCAACTTTTTTTACACGGCCTTTTTTCTTTCCACAGGAATCAAAACCGACAGATGTGCTTGGCATATTTCACATATACACTGATTCTTGATCCAGTTCGTAATAAACGTGCATCCTTGTTATCAAATAGCGCTGAATAATTGCAGAATTGATTTTTATTCCTAATTTCAATAGAAATTGTTATACGTTGTAGTTATGGACTGCATTTTCACCGTGCGTTAAAATTAACTTTTTTTTTTTTTTGTAATACTTTCGTTTTATAAGTATGTAATATGTATTTCATATTATTTTTTTTGGAAAAGTTAGTTAGGATTTTTTTCATCTTACACGATTTTTTAAAATTGTGGAACATATCACACCAAATTTACCATATGTTGCATGTATTTTTTTTTTGCACCGTTTTCTAAGGAACCTATTTACCGTGTAAAAAAAAAGGCTTGCTTGTATGTATATATATGTGTCTGTATAATATATTCGAATTATGTTATATTTGAATTCATATTTTTATAGAATTGGGTAACAAATCACAAACAATTGCGAAACACTATGTTTTTATAGCAAACCCTTTGTATAAAAAGTTTTCTGATAATTGCACGGACTTAAAGAAGAAATTGTAAAGTTATATATTTCTCATTGATTGCGTATATGGAAATGAATTTGTTCTTCTAGCCGAGTTTTTTACAGAACCGCTATTTATAATTTTCAGAAATCTGTGTATACCTGTGTGTAGGGTCTCCGAAGCGTAGTTCTGTAGGTTATAAACATTTGATATAACTCTAATATATCTATAAGTAAGATAAGTAATTATTTCATAATCATATGGGACATCTGCTTTAAATTTAGGGAAAAAGGGTCCTATAATAATGGTTCGACAGCAAGCATGAAATGTTGGATAGATCCACAAATTCCAAAATGCTGATGCTTATGTATGACCGGAGAACAAAATGAAATAAATAAATAAATAAATAAATAGAAAAAAAAAAATTCTCTCTTTCTTCAAAGATGAAATAAACCGGTTCGATTGATTGCCAGTGGCAAGTAGCTGGATTCATGGCAAAAAAAAATTTGTTTTCTCCAAACTCTCACCTAGGCCTCTTTCTTGCACTTTAGTGAAAAAAATAATTTTTTTTGAATTTTTGAATCCTAGTTTAATGCTAGCGAGTATCGTGTTTTTATAAAAAATCTTTTGCACTTTTTCTTAAAATAATCTCCACATAAAAAAGATGATTCCCCTTATGAGAATATTTGCATTCAAATAGTAATTTTAGGTGTGGTAGCGAATGGATGTTTTTTTTTTTTCATATTAAGGAATCATAAGGGATTTTGGTTTGTTTGGTTTAAATAAACGTCGATGCATCTCCAATAATCCAATTATCTTCTGTTTTTCTTTTTTTCCTGGATATTAAAGAAATGCGCCGGCTATATGCTTTCTCGTATTTACTACTTAGCAACAAACAATTACAATTAAATCACTTAAAATCTAACCGTACGTTCACACACAGTTACAGATCTGCATACATCTAAATTAATATATATGTACAAATTTTATATAAGACATGGAATGTTTGGTCGTCAGGAAAGAAGGTTGGCGGTTGGTGGCAAGTGAGAGAAAGGATATTTTCAAAGAAGAATTTGGAATAGTAGTTATTTAGAGACTTGATTGTGATTGAAGGAGGACAAATATATCATTTTTGGGTAATGATGTCAAAAATCACATACAGCAATGGTATAGATTTTGTTTTTATTGGCGACTGATTTGTTCTGTTAAAAAAAAAAAAAAAAAAAAAAAAAAAAAAAAAAAAAAAAAAAAAACCGTTTTTTACACTCTTAATATAATAGTGATCATTATATTTTACATATGTGTGTGTATATATTGTTAAGTACACAACCATACGCTTGGGTGTACTTTATTATGTACCGGTATGTTATGTGTATATGCTTGAATGTCATCGAAGGTACTCCTCCTCCCCTTACGCGATGTAAATTTTGTTTTTTGTTTTATTTGTTTATACATTATTTCTTGATTTATTTTTTCAATATTCAATCAATCATCAATCAAATCAATTCGACAAAATTATTATTTCCCTTCACTTTTGTTTTGCCCATTATTGCGGGTATTCTTCTTCGGTTTTTCTATTTTTATTTTTGTTTTTTTTTTTTATTTGCGTTTCTAAACTCACCCACCATTTAGTTGTTATGATGCCAACACTTACCTCATGTTGATTAAGTATTGTGCCAAAGCGACCGAATCGGGATTACCGCTGATAGTGATGGTACGATCGGTATTGCCACCTTCACGCTCTTCGCAATTTGAGATGCGTATCATGGCACCGGAAATTTGACGTATTTCAGCTATTTTAGTGCCGCCTTTGCCAATAATGCAACCAATCAAATCATTTGAAACTGTCATCTCATGTTGCTGCTGCTGGGCACGATTTGTATTGGCTGTACGTAGCTGAGAACCGGCTAGAGCAGCCAAAGCTACTTATTATATCAAAAGTTAAATATTTATTTTATTATTATGAATGTCTATAAATGATAATAATAATAATATATTGCTGCTAACCTGTTGGATTTAAGCCACCCGTATTGGCAGGAGCCATGCCAGCTAAGCCCAAAGCAGCTAAACTTGCCAGTGGATTCTTGGCCACCTATACGAAGAGATAGGAAAGAAAACGACAAATAGGAAATAGATTACAACAGTGTTTCATCGAAACCTATTTGCAAACGAAACTAAATATTCCAATGGAACTTTAAAGGACGCATAATCAATAATTAAAAAGAAAACAACGATAATAGACGTTCATAATAATAATAATAATAATAATAATAATAATAATAATAGTAAGAAGAAAAAAAGAAGAAAATGTATAAAATTAATACAAACACGAATAACATAACGACCACTTCTAACGAGTGCTGGCATATATAATTAAATCAATTTTTGTACAAACACGTATAATAATAACAATAATAATAATAATAATAATAATAAAAAGAAATCAAACGAAAGTTATGTACACAAGTTTACTTTTTAGTTTATTTTTTTTTTATTGTTGTTATGTTTGGCGTAGCAATTGTAAAGTAACTAAATTAAATTTGAAGAAATTTATGTTAATTATATAATAAGCATAAATTGATTAATTGCTCCTTTAAAGTGTTGTCTTTTTACCACCAACCACCAAATTTACTGAATACATTTCGGGACCAAAACAGTAAAAAGCACGCGTGATTCTGTACAAAAATATCGCTAAGCACATGAACAAAGTCAAATATGTTGTTTTTTTTTTCCGTAGTATTGATCCACTTACTTAGGAGCGAACGGTAGGTAGATAAGAGTCTTTAGTTACTCGTTAAAGATTTTTTTTGGTCACCCATGATCATCAGGAAATGATTACAAGAGCAAATCAAGAAAAAAAAAGAAAGCAAAAAAATTTTGTGTAGGTGACCACAATTAATTATCAAAGGTGACGACTTAAGAGATGATAAGCATGGTACATTTTGCGCAACATCCTTAGATGGGTACAAAAACAAATTTAATTCTTCAATTGTATATTAGAACTGACTAGGAGTGTACTCGTACGAACGATACGCCGGGAAAGTGTTGACCTTACGTCTGATCTTTGTAGACACTATTATATATATTGATTGCGTGATTCTCTGTAATGACCAAGTTAACCCGAAGGAGAAATAACTTTCGAAATTAATCATTTTTGCAACAAAATTTCGCAGACCTAACTTGGCTTCTTCTATGACAGCATATTTCTGGTGCTGCATATGAAACGTATTTTCATTTGAAGATTTGGGACGTATTTTCATCTTTTCGAAAGTCAAACAGTCGAATCCATCACATAAATGCGTTTCTTATTTCCATGTTAACCTAGGGCACAACACTCTCCAAAATGCATTAAGAAGAGAAAAAAAGCAACTGTAAATGGTTTGAATAGGTATGCTACGATGCAGATACTTAACGAAGCTCGTGCTACCCAACGAAACAATTGACACCGAACGGTATAACCGAAGTTTTTGCAAGAGAATTGGGAATTGAAAAGAAAAAAACAGATTAAATGATTTACTTGAGTACGATGCAATTCTAAATCATATAGTGCTACAAAATGGGCCACAGAAACAATTCAATCGCTATCAATCTATGCATATATTTTTGCTTTTGAACAAGCACTACTTTAATCGACGTAAAGCAATCCGGGAAATCAATGCTTCAGCTTTCTTAAAGATATGAAATAATCGCTTAATCCATACTGCTGCTATGAGCAATCACTCCTGCTACCGACGAATGCACATTGTCGCATAAGAGATTTTCGCTATAAGTTGACACTGCTTTAAGTAGCGTACAAATTAATATTCCTGTAAACACGAAACACTTTTTACGCAGGACAGGAAAGGGGTGGAAAAAGGTATGCAAGTAATTGTGAAACATTGAAGAACCCAGCAAAAGCTCAAGTCAAAACTTTAAACGTTTTGTTTATATAGCTGGACCAACGAGATTAACGAGATTTTCAATTTTTTCCATTTAAGGATGAGATGTAGATGTAGTAACGCAACTAAAAAATATCGAATGAACAACTCACGTTCTTAACAGCTCTTTTTTGGTTGACTTTCATTAAAAATTTGTGAATTTGAAAAAAGATTTTTTTTATTCTGGAAATCCCGAAAACGCGTTGTGAAGACACGGAAACATGTACGGTTCGATGTACGAAATGAATGCTGTAGGCGACAGCATATTTCAGAAGCGGTTGGTATAAAACTATTTCTTACTTTAATTGGCTTGATTGGCTATTTTGTCAAATTCTGGTTTGCTACATTTGTCGAGTAAAAAGTTAAGGCGATATGCGATACATTTCGAGATATTGTGGCCTTGAAGATTACTGGATTTTCGCCGTGGATTTATGAACAAAATCAATGTTAACTTTTAGAAATCCCACGAATCATAGTACAGTTGTGAAACAAGCTATGCAAGACTAACTTTGCCGAAATATTATACCGAATAATGTTTGTTTCGGGCAAACGGTCTGGCACCCAACTAATGGGTTTCTGACAAAAAACTTCCGAGGGCTATACCTTTTTATAACTCTCTGTAGCATATCGTTTCTATATTTCTATATAATTTATTATAATGTCTGTCATACATTTTTCCCTAACGTTACAATCGAAAGAATAAACCAAGTATAGTAAATGCAATAATACTCGCTCACACTCAATAATGAGTGATAGATGAGTATGTGATAGTATTCGCTCTTTTCAAACTGAACATAAATTTTTTCTTACACTGTTTAACATCGTTTATGTATATAATGGAGATTAGGTTTGACTTCGTTGATGGAGGGAGTGTTTGTCTGGCTGTAAAATTGCCAGTAATTTAATTTAGTTACTTTGAGGTTGCGCTGAAGAAAATTTTCCTCACTGCAGTTATAAAATGGTTATGAAAAAAAAAAAAAAAATTCCAAGAAAATACTTAACGGAGAATAAATTTGAAATAAATATACGAAGCAAAAAAATTGCTTCATGCTGTTTAAATGTGTGTTTCTAGATGTGTGGTTTTTGTGTCAAAAAGTTTTTTCTTTTCTAAGGGTAAGCGGCGCCTTGGAAATTCGAGTATAATACACAGCAATATTTACATGTAGCTTTCGAAAGTAAACAGTAGAGAAATAGTGAGAAGGAGTATATGGGGAAGAGAGAGAGAGAGAGAGAGAGAGAGAGAGAGANGAGAGAGAGAGAGTGAGAGAGAGAGAGAGAGAGAGAGAGAGAGAGAGAGCGTGAGAAAGTGGAGAGCGGGTAGGGCGGGGGCGAAGATGAAGGCACAGAATATCGTGGGAGCTGGGGCAAGGAGTAAGAAAAGTGTCAAAAGCCGGAAATGGAAAAAGGAAAATGCTGGTGGTGGAGAAGGCTTGAAAACATTTATACACCAATTACCTACAGCAGTGTAACCGAATTTTTCTCTTACAAATGTGTTTACAAAATTAGTTTTTTCTGGTTTTAATATAAAAACTTTGCTTTATTGTGTTTGTTTGATAAAGAAGTAATAAAAGAAACACATACATCAGCAAAAAAAAAGAAAGTAGTTATTTAATGAAATTAAAAAAAAAAAAAATTAAAAAAAAATGCACAGCAGGACTTCATGCCATGCAAAAGAGAACAATACCATAGCAAAATTTAGAAGTGAACGCAAGAGTAATGGGTAGAGATGACATACTAAAGCGACGGGGAAAGAAGTGTAATTAAAAGCAATAGTGTAAGAGCAAAACAGGAAAGCATAGGAAAGAATATAATTATAGGATAAGAATTCAATAATTAAAACAAATGAAATCAGTTAAGAGGCTTTCGTCTCACATCGTTCCACAACTGACTTCCTTTGTCGTATTTAAATCAAAATAAAACCACCTACAAAAAAATCTGTAATGTTCAATTGTTCGGGTAGATCATAGTATAACCAGGAGTAGTGGGGGAAGGGCCTAGAATTTTACATGATTTACATACTGTACAAAATAAATGTTTATGTGTGTTCATAAGTACACGCACACATACACGCACGCACATACATACACACAGAGAAAGAGTGAGAGAGAGAAAGATCATGGGAAGATAATAAATACAGGAGCAAAAGGAATGATACCATAAACAGATTAGCAAACTTATGGAAAATTGAAAACAGACTCAAAAAGATTTAGTTTTAGGTGTAATTAGTAGTAAATTTCATATATTTGTATATATATGTGATATTAAAAAAAAAGACTTTTGTTTAAGGGTCCGGAGGAAGGGCAGGCAGGCGGGCAGGTTGGTTATGAATTGCGGACAATAGCCAGGGGTAGGGTTTTCAATTGGTTGTTTGTTTTTTATTTTTTCTTTTGCTTTTGTAATCGAAAAAAAAGAAAAATGCAATCAATGGTTCAAACATCTTCTCAACCAAAACTCACATCGGGTAATTGCTGTAGGTGATGGTGTGCTGGTACCGCTCCTGGCAAATGTGCGCCCTTTAATAAAGGATCCGTTAAACCCGATATACCAGCGTGAAGACCACCGGTAGCCAAAGCAAGTGGAAATACTGGGCAGGTCTAAAGAGGTTTATTTATTTTTTTTTTTTTTTTGTATTTGCAGTGGTGGTGATGGTAGTGGTTGACGTCATTAATTCATCATACATAAAATAGTACAAGAAGTGATGTTTTTTTGTTGAATGTTTTTTGTTTTCGTTTCATTTTTGAAATTTTAATAAATAATTAATAAAATTTTCATGTTGTTTTTGTTGTTGTCATTGTTGTTTTGTAATTGCAGTGATATTTGTTGTTTTTTTTTTTTTTTGAAAACAAATTGTTATATTCATTTTTAATTTTTATTTGTTTGGTTTGTTTGTTGAAATCAAGAAGAAATAAAGAAAAAAAAATATAAATGAATTATTAATTAAAATAAGTTCATTTTTTTGCTGCTGGTGTTGTATATGTATATGCATATACGTATAAATACATATATATATATACATACATATATATACATATATATATATATATGAAACGAAAATAGAAGAGAAAATCCATTGAATGTATGCATGTATAAAACAGATAAACTCAGTGGAAAATAAACGAGGAAAGTGGAAAACTTAACAAACCACAAAAACGAAAATAATTTATGAAAAAAAGTGTGAAAATTAAAAATTATGAACTACTAGTTTGTCACAATTAAATGCTAATGTAGTTAAACGGAATAAAGAAGAAACTGCTTCAAGAGAAACAACAACAAATAACAATTATTTCTTTCTTTTCTTTAAATTCTATTCGTGGACCAGTCCTTTAAATCGCATGAAAACGGCCCAAGAGCATATATAAGCATTTCTTTTTTTTTTGTTTCGTTAATTTTCTCAAGTTAAGAACACTTTGCTTTAAATTTGACTATCCCCATATAGAACGTCTTTCGCAAGTTAAAGTTTTGTATAGACTTCCTTGAAATCTTCACTGTTTGATAATGAAATCGATTATAGATTAAATTAATGTTTAACTTATCTACACTTTTGGCGTTACGCTTGTATAATGAAAGAAGGAACACCGCAGGATATTAGTCTGACTTAGATACTTTGATTTGTGTTTGTGGGCATTTATTATAGGTCCCACCGAACGGATTAAAGACCGTGACTTATAGTAGTATATGTAGCAGACATTTATTTCAAAATCATATTATATATTTAATAGATATTTCTCGTAAGACCTTATCATCTCAAAGATGAGTATAGAGAGCTGTTTATGACCGGCCAACTGGCGCGCATACGAAAGATCGATAAAGATCAATCTTCTTTCAGCTTTCTTACTTATTTATAAAAACTCCTTACGGAAATTAACGATGATGACAAAAATGTCCGTCTCTATACTTAACTTCGAACTTATATATGTATGTAATAAGAGAGAAATTGTTATATTCGTAGCATATCCAGTTTTTTCGGACCAATCACCAATCAATCGGTGAAAACTTTTTAATTTTAATACCATTCGGCGTTGTAGTATTGGCATGTTCATTTGAATATACTTTCATAGTAATAAGGAAAACTTTTGGGACTAAATTTGCTCTTCGACGAAAGCTTTCAGATTGCAATTGAAAATTTCATCAGACAGATAGCAAAATCATTTCGACTATTTGCATTCTATTTAAGTATGTCTATTAAATGTGCGTCTTATAAAGTCTTCAAAGTATATTTACAAGTATCGGCAATAGGTATGAAAATCGCATTTAGGGGATTTTGAGAGAATTAAAAAAAAAAACATAAAAATATTTATACAATCCTTTGATTTATATATTTGATACAGATCTAACTTAAGTGAGTGAAAACTTTTGAAATTTTCGGCATTCTTTGGTTTATTTCAACTCTAGAACCACTTTGCAAACGAATCATGTTTGCTTTTTGTGTTCACTATTGCGTTTTTCCTTAACCATCATGCGATTGAGAATCTTCACAACAGTTAGATGGACATAGTCAACTGTGTTTATCCATTTATGCGGTGTTTATCCATTCTGATGCTAAATTTGTTCCTGTCTATTCTTATTCTGGTCGAAGGAATTTCTAATCGAGTCAACTCGTCTTGCGTTTCCGCGCAGACACACGTATGCAGAAATCCACATTTTCGTTTGTTATTAATATTTACTTTCTTTTTTTAGAGGGCAATTGTGGATATCGGCATAACTGTAGGCAGGACAATTCAGTTTAGAAACATGATAAAGGACGACTAAAAATTCAAACTATTCCTCTATTCCTCGAGGGTTTTCAAGTTCGCGAATTAGATAAACTGGTTCGGTTCGTTGAAATGTCGAACACTAGATGATTGCTCTATGACACATTCCGGTGGAAACGATGGTAGCTTTTTTTACTTTTCGCACATTTAACGCAATTTCAATGTGCGTTCATAGCTATTACATCAATAACGCTATCGAAATAACTTGAATGAAAATATTTGTCATAAAATATTGATGTATTCTATATACAAGGTGTGTTTACAAAAAAAGGTGGCTGCATTCGACTTTCGAATTTTTGTTGTTGTCTTGGTACACTTGTTGGGCACATCAACATGTGATGAGATTATCAGTTATTTTGCATCTTAGTTAGTAGAGCTTGACAGATATAGGGTTAGACGTGTTTTCGTGTACTTGACGATTTTTTGCCATCGAAAAAAATAGATCAAAAAATCTGTATAAAAATTTTGTATGAAAAATAAAATGAAGTGGTCCAATTCAGTTAAAATATTGATTATTACATTTGACGCATCTGCTTTGAGCAGAAGAAAAGAAAGCATAGTTTATTCCGAAATTGCGAAATTTTGAAAAAAAAAAAAAAGAACGGCCGCATGGGTATCAGGCGAGAGCTGTTGAAATAATCATAAGTGAAAGAGAAAAAAGTACGCCAAGTTCGATTAAATGTAAAGATTTTGCTCAATGTTTTCTTTGATTAGAATGTGGTTTAGTGACTTCTGAGTTCTTGCCAGTAGATCGTACGGCCAATAAGGAATATTACCTTGAAGTTATGCGCCCTTTGCGTGAAGCCCGGGATTGTGCAACAACCAGTCATGGATATTGCACCACGATAATGCGGCACCTCACACGTCAAACCTGAAAATACCCATGAAAGGTCGAAATTTTGAAATCGTTAAGGGGATAATTACCGCGTCGGTGGCAGAGCTCAAGGCCATACCAAAAAGTGCTTATCAAAAACGCTTCGAGGATTGGAAGGGCTGGCGCAAGCGTATTATACCTAAGGGAGATTACTTTAAAGGGAACGAAATGAATATTGATGAATAAATGAATATTTTTCGAGAAAAATAAAAAAGCGACCTTTTCTTTTGAACACACCTCGTATGGGCATATAGTCACTGGTGTCTAGCCTAACTCCGAGTAGTAGTTTTTCGTTTCTGTTGTCAACATTTAATAAGCGTTCACTTGCTTGCAATTAATAAATTTTATTTAAAATTAAAATAAAATTGGACGACATGTCATCATCAACGCGAAAAAATAATAAAATATTTGAAATTTTGTCGCAGCAAATTTGATCTTCAATATCTTCCTGATTAATTAGGTGATTAAATCGACAATCTAACCGATCGAATGATCTCTAAAAGCTTAGCATTAAACAATTAACTCACTCAATACTAACTTTACGTAACACTCGTAAATTTTTTCTATTTTCAAAATTTTTTCCGTTTCGAGACTCAATATAATACTCAATCTTCATGAATTAATTACAGGGACTTATCAACTTATTGATCAAAGTGTCTTCAGATTTAATTTAATAATTTTTTTTTTGGCCGATTTGAAAGTGTACTTGAATAAAATTAAACGAAAAAAATTCTCGTATAATTACTGATATTTTAAATTGTGTAGAAAATTATTATAAGTAAAAAATATGAAACAATTCGTAGGATTTCAATAAAAAATAAAGTAGAGAAAGAGAACCGAAAAGAAAAGGGATTTTCCACTCTAAATACTCCAATATATAATATGTCGTCAAACATCATCTAAGCGAATGTTGATGATAACTAATGGCGTTGATAGTGGCGGTGGGGAAGAGAGAAGAAAGACACAAAAACAACAGTGTCAAACATTGTTGTATCTACATTTAATGACAATTATCTGCATGGGGAGAGAATATCAACATCAAACTAGGACGGAAATGAGCACAGAGAGAGAGAGAGAGAGAGAGAGAGAGAGAGAGAGAGAGAGAGAGAGAGAGATAGGAAGGGAGAGAGAGTGCGTGAGTGAGAGGGAGGTGAAAAAAAAGAGAGAAGGAAACACACAACTGAGAAGGAACTCGAATTTGCCTCCGTAATGGAAAATAACATAGTGATACTGATGCCGTGTGCTGCCGTTACAAAAAAACAAAAACAAAACAACAATTATAAGTTAATGAAACGTGAGGCGGCATGAAAACAAACCGATTTATAGCCTTTTAAATTTTGCAATAAAAAGTTGTAGGATCTATTACAGGAAAAACAGGAGGAAAGTGTAAGATTCTTTCGATTTTTTTTTTTTTTTTTCTTTTGACAGGAAGCGTATTTTAAATGGATATGATACATGTTGAAATTGAATGATTTACTTTTACGAGGTTATTGTTTATTTTACTGCCTTATTGACTGACTGACTGACTCACTGAATGCATGATTGATTGATTTGTAAATTCTTTCGATATCGATAGGGATAAGAACAGAGAAATAGATGTGAGGGCTCGGGCAGGGAATATATTATATTTTTTTTACTGCTTTTATGCTTTAAAAAAAAATATTTTTTTGGTAAAACATAAGATTCATTATTATTATTGTATGTATAATCAATCTATTATTTATTGTTGGTTTTGTAATTTTCAAACAATGTTTGTTATATGTATATGTATAAATATATGTATATATTAAAAAAAGGCTAAGATGTCTAAACTTTTTATCGGAAACAATCAGAAACAAAAACAAAACGATTTACATTTTGTATGCATGTGTAGTAATTATGCTAATACTTTGTATACAAAGTGAACAAAAGGGACATTTCATCAAATGTTTAGGTATTATTTTGCATTTTGGTTTGGTTTGGGTAAACGTATTAACAAATTTTTTATTTAACTATTATTAAAAATTTATTTTACTTTTTTTGCTTTTTTAATACTAAAAATACAATTTTATTTTGATTAATTTGCATATCGATCGCATAATACATTCATCAAAAGGGAAAGAAAGTAAAAAAAATATAGTAAGGGATTTTTTTTTTGACTCTGACCCATACATATATATTATATTATATATATTATTATATAATATATATATCGATCTGGTTTATGAATGTATATACTTATTCAGGTACCGAGAGAGAGGAACATAGAGAGAAAGAAAGATAGACGGAAAAGAGAAAGTTATAAAGAGAAAGAGAGCGAGAGATATTCATGTGATTAATAACGACAATTATACTGGTTGATGGTTATTTCTTTTGTGGTTTGGCTTTCATTATTTTAAATACACTTTATTGCCGTATAAGTATATATGTATACGTTATATTGGGGGGTAGGGTAGGGATTTAATAAATTCCTCATCGGGATTATTGGGTATTCGGATTAGTACCTAAAGATGTGTACGTTTTTTTTTTATTTTGTTTTTTATATTCGTTTGCGATTGATTGACATGACATACTTTGCATCTGCTCACGAGCCCTCGCATCGTAGTACTTTAGCGAAAAATGCTGTCCCATTTTCAGCCCACACAGTCGATCTTAACCAATAGCAGAGTTGCTGTGATGATCGCCGCTATAGTAGCAGTTCTGTAGTATTATAGAGAAAGTCGGCGTTACAAAGTGTTTGTTGCCTTTACCATGGAGAATTGAATGAACGCTCTCCTCCCCAGTTCAAGGCCCATAATGACCATATCGTTATTTAACACATTTTCAAATATTACCCCATTTTCTTTTTTTAGTTTTTGAAATTTTTTATTTATTTATTCTTTTTTCAATTTTTGTTTTTTATTTTTAATAAATATACTTTGCAATTAAATATTCGTACTTTTTGTTCGCATATATACACACACACACAGAGAAAGAGAGAGAGAGAGAGAGAGAGAGCGCAAGAAAAGATTAAGCCGTCGAGTACTTAAAACCTAAGAGAAAGTGCACAGAATAAATAAATAACTAAAAGAAAACATTTAGATCAACAAGAACAAGAACAAAACGCATTAAGGGCTCAATTGGTTTAGACTGGAGATGTAAAAACTGATTGCTAAATAAACTTAAAAAAAAAAGTAATATTAGAAAAAGACAAAGAGAGAGAGAGAGAGAGAGAGAGAGAGAGAGAGAGAGAGAAAGAAAGAAAGAAAGAGAGAGAGATAGAGTGAGAAGTAAAGTGAGATGAAGAAACATTGTTTAAATGTTTATGAAATTTGTTTTTAAGTATACGGTGATCGCAATGATAGTGGTAGTAATGGCTGCGTTTCAATTGCGCTAATAGTTACGGTATAGTCAACTGTATTATTTTAGTTATTTCGTGGTTATCTCATGCCATTTATCACAAACTTGTTTACAACTCTACGTATCCTTAAGAATAGTATGAAACTCTTGATTCTGTCTTTATTTTTGTGATATCGTTAACGACGTCAAAACACTGATATCAAAACAAATTTAATATTTAAGAAAATTTTTATCGTTTTTAAATTAAACTTTATAATTGTGATAAACAACGGTCACTTGAAAAAATCAAAGAAAAGAGGTTCTGAAAATTGTGTCGGCTTGTAGAAACAATTCGACAGTGACATGTGTGGACGGCTTCGGGCGGGAAGTTAAGCAAACGTAGTAGTTCCATCATAACTAATAATAAAAGAGTTTGGGCAAAGGTTTTAACTGGTGGTATTAAAATAAATAATAAAATTGTTATAGGTGATGTGGATAGAAAGGATAAAATGTAAAAAATATTATAAAGTTTATAGTTTTTCTTTTTTTTTGGTTTTTTTTTTTTTTTTTGAGTAATTTACGCAACACAAACATTAATTGAAGAAGAAGTTTTTACTGCATCTTAAAAAAGCCGAAAGAAGTTCGAAAAAGAGAGGATACAAAATTAATATAGGATTAATGACAGTTTACCTCTTGTGCTGGCACAGCGTAATTGCCCTGTATGGTAAAAGCTTGACCATTGGCCAATATAACGGGTCCTGATACTTGTGGTTTTGGTCTATATGGTATAGTAGCACCTCGAGGAGGTGACTGTAATATAGTATAAAAAGAAAGGAATTTACTGTGAAAGCGAAATGAAATCTTTTCAAGTTTACCTCCAACATGACAAGACAAATTTGATAGATGCACTGGGTTATCTGTTCGGCTGTGCCACTCAAAGTGACTGCGCGTTCCGTAGAATTTGGTAACATTTCACTGGCCACTTGTATGGAGCAGCCAGTCGTCTGGCGTATTTCCTTGATTTTCGAACCGCTTTTGCCTTCGCAGAAAACACAATAACATTATTATTATTATTATGATTTTATTCATCCATCCCATAACTTACCAATTAACGATCCACATTGACTGGCAGGCACAATCAAACGTATGGGTATTTGAGTTTTACCCGCTTTACTAGCATCATTGTTGAATTGCGAGCACCACTATATTTATAAAATTTTCAGTGTATTAATTATCAATGGATTTCAATTCATATTGATTATTGGTATAGAAAATTATAAGCGATATATATATACCTCTTCAAATTTCTTTGTAATGAGGGTGAATGCCGAAAAGATTGCACTTGTTGTACCAGACACCGTAACAATACGTTCCGGACAAGACCCATCGGAAATGTTTATTTTTGCGCCAGACTATTAAATACAATTAAGAAAATTTTGAGAAATAATTGTTACGATACCAAATAAAAATTTTTTCCTATGCATGTTCTTTTATTATGTACCTCCTCACGAAACCTGTTAACGATTTCGCCTTTTTTGCCAATAATACTGCCAACTTCCTGCATCGGAGGGAAAAAAGTAAGAAAAGAAAAGAATTATTATTATTTTTTTTTCTGAACAATTTTAACACATATTAAAAGAAAAACAAAAGCGAATTTAAAGTAAAAATAAAAATTTTGATGATCACGTTTGAGTTGTACATATAAAAGTCACGTTGGAGAGAGATCTTTATCGGCCATCGAAGAATTTACTGGTCAGTAACAAGCTTGGGCAGAAGAGATAGATGACTTGATTTTATACAAATTCCAAATACACACAAACACAAACTGTTGCCCATTTGAGTAAGCCCTATGATATTTCAATTAAGATGAGAGAATCTTCTAATAACTGCGACTAATATTTTTAGCACTAATCTGGAAAAGAGCCAACCGATTTTCATCTACTTCGGGTCATTTGATTCAAGTTGGCGAAGGGTATCTAAGCTTACTCTACGTCTTTTTTGTCGGTAATGTGTTTCTCGGTAATTGTTTCGCTGATCTGAACAAGTTCATAATATTGTTATACCCAGTTTATACCCCAAATGGGGGGCGATCCTGTGCTCAGTCGGCTTTATCGGTTTCGGTGATTTGTATTGTGTGTTTTTTGCGTTTTGCCCATTGTTCATCGTGCGACACTATTCAGCGGTGTTCCTCGCCGATTCCTTAGTGTTGTATTTTTTCGTCACTCTTCACATATTTTTCGTCGGAAATAATGATGGAATACACATCGTCGGGAATATAATTAAACTTCGTAGCAAACGTCAAAACATTCTGGATAAATTTGAAGATCCAGCTTTCACTTACTGCATGGCAAATCATTTGCAAGCGACACTTGTCAAAATGTACTTCCAGACTTATAAAAAGACGCTTCTCTGTATCAAACACTCATCGAAAATACATCACAACTTCTTATAAAGGTCACGCAAAACTTCATGATATAAGTACGATAGTAGAAAATACTATAATCGAAGGGAAATGGAAAGTCTTTTTCATTTAAATCGCGCGAGATTATCGCAACGAGTAGTAATATGGTTATATCCACCATCCAAGGGTGGGTGGCAAGAAAACGTTTACAATACCCATAAGGAAGCTTCAGTGAGCCCAGCTTTAAGTTCTGAATTGATTTAACCATGTTCGTCCGTCCGTTCAAGTAATGTTGTTGATAAAAATCATCCCGGCCATAAAAAGGAAGTGAGAGGTTTTAACTTTTCCAGAAACTTTGGAATTTCTTGCACGCAGGATGGCATTGACTGAGTCAAATCGATCGAAGCGCTCGCCTATCCTACGTGGCTTTCAAAAGCAAAAAAAAAAAAAAATAATAATTTTTGCTGATTACTTATAAGCTACAACAGATAAAGCTGTAAAACTTCGCACTTATATTCTATGGGTACTCCCAGCAGTACTTGCAACAATGACAACAATCGGTCACGACCATCGAATATTAGAAAATATTGAAATAATAATCTTTTGTCAAATGTTTCCGACAACGTGTAGAAGAAAGCTTCACATACTACGTTCACCTAAACATGTCTGTCCGCTTGTTTCTTTGGGGTTGTTTGTATGGCAAACAATATATTGATATCAACTTTAAATTTAGCGAAAATATTGGAAGTTCTTGGGCATAGGCTGATATTAAAAATCGGTAAAATCGGTCAAAGAATACGCCCACAATACAATGTATACTGAGAACAAAAGCAAAAAAAAAAAAAAAACAATGGAGTTACCGTTCATCATGTACATGAATCGCCTGCAACGAAAAAATTTTGTTGGCTGCAGAAGGTTCACTCACTATCGAGTACAATTTTCTTAATTGATTTCGCTTAGGCGTGCAACACTATAAGCTAAATTCAAAATTAAATCAGTAGCTAAACAGCATAAAACAAGCTGAGTTTTGTTGATTCGTTCGAGAAAAAGAAAATAGGCCCTTTTTTTCATTCGTCTTTATATTTTCACGCGGGCTTTCTATTTCGAGAGATGGGATTGGAGTTGGTCAAGATGCAAACACTAAGAGTTGTCTTACCATAATATTTGACAATTTAAGCTTGTAAAGGAAATTTACAACGAACCACACATAACCGTAATGGAAGAAAATTTAATCGTCCTATATTACCTCTTGATCACCGTAGTAATATTTAATTTCAATTCTTTTTTATAATAGGAAAATGTCCAATTTACTTTCAAATTTTTCAAACATAAAGACCGATGGAGAGGAGGAAAAGGGGAAATGCATAAGCGTAATCAAATAATGTTTATTTATTAGAAGGCGACGTCTATTTGTGACATATTCAGACATTTCCTTATTTATAATAATGTAAAAATGAATATAATTCGAATTATATATATATAAAAGATGTCTCCATAAAAGAGATAAATAAGTTTTTATGGAAATCTCCTCAATTTTATATTTGTCAAGGTTAATATGGCCCCACCCGCTTCACGCAGGGTGAAAGTATAGTATAATAATGAAGAACTGGCTTTGTATACAAAATATTATTTACATTGTATCGCTGATGATATCGGCACGCATATGAAAGTAGTAACGGATATGTGTGCGTGAAATTTGTACATTTTAAAACGAATAGAATTTTTCGTGGGAACGAAATCACTGTTAAAGTGGAAAATTGTAACTATGCGTGTTAAACGAGGATGTAACAGATTAGGAGGACACTTGAACACCTTACACATGAAAGTATTTGAAGTGAGAGATCTAAATATATAGATATTATTCGCTAATTGTGATTATTAATGGGGATCGTTTATACAAAATGACAGATAAACTGGGCATGTTCTCAAGATGTTGTTGGCGATACGTTTCGAACACACATATGTTTTTAATATGATGCTGCAATGATTGCAATGTGAATAAATCATTGTATCTAGCATGCAATTACAGCAACAATTTCCGTTATGCTACCGAATTGTGCAAGGAGCACATATATGCGCACGTAAATAAAAACACTCTTACAATTCAATACTAACAATAATAATAATAATGATGTAAACTTCTTGCGTAGAGATGAATACGGCAGAATATTTAAATGTATTTGCAAGAAGATGTCGAACAGTCAGTTTCAGAAGCTTCAAAAAGAGACCAACAACGCGAAGTGAGTTTTAATATATTGTGAAAGCAGCGTTGGTATTGTGCGCGACAATGTAAATTGCTTTTTATTTGATTAAGGAAATCAACGAGGCGCGATTATGACTTTTATTTATTAATTCTAGACACTACAGTGGTATTCATATAAATGCGAACAATTCTTATTAATATACCTGCTCTATCTCTTTTGTTAGTTATCCCATGTGTACATGTATGTATGTAATTTAGCTGCATGCTTTCGTCATCGTTTGATTTTGGTTCATCTACCCACATTTTGTAATTCCGAAAGTGACTAATATTTGGGTCAGAAGGTTTATTCAAATATCCTCCACGGGACTTTTTACAGAACTCAATTCCGTTGAGGTACTTTTCGAAAACTTGTTTCCATATAGTGGGCCATAAATTGAGGAATGTTCATTTTCAAAGCCTCAAGAATTTGAAGATTGTTCGCATGAATTCGATCGTTTGCGTAGATCAAAAAAAATGAAAAAAAGTCTGGCGGTGACAAATCGTACGATTACTTCTAGAGTGAATGGTTACTGGCGTTAAATTGGCTTGCATGGTCACCAATGAATAGTGTTATTCAAAACAAATTATGCACAAGTAAATGGTCACAAAATTAGATCTAGAAAAACATCAAAATCGATATGTGGGGCGCTTGTTATCCGTTGTCGCCATCCAGCTGTTAATTGCAGCGATGCTTTAAATGGGTTCGTCAAAGCGAACAATCGCGAGCGAGATTATAAGCTGCCCGAATTGGTGATGGAATGGAACCGATTGGATAGAAAGCGCTTCGCATTCCATTTATGCTAGCTCTATATGTTGCTGTAATGATCCGCAAAAATGGATGCAATGTTAATGAAAGATTTTCTTGCTCGCATTATATGACCCAGATTTTGCATTTTCATATTCTCGTTTGTTTCGATTGTTGGGAGCATACGAACGTTTCCCAAAATCACTAAACAACTCAACAAAATGAAATACACGTTACATTTGAGGGAATAAGTGAAAATTTTTTTCTTGGTTTTTAAAATTTCCCCTACGAAAGCATGCATTGACTCAACATATAAAATGTGCATATTTAATATACTTTCCCGCGTGAATTGACGCGCAAAGATGTTATTTGGAAAGTACTGCATATATACGAGATACAACTTAAAAAAAAAAAAACTTCTATTCTACTTTTGTAGTGGTTTCAGCTAAAACTTGACGATAACGTTGCCATGTCTCACCAACCACTACTACACCGACTACATATTGCGATTTGCAACATGTTTTTTCGATCAATGTTACACAGGCGGCACATACCGACATGCTGTAGACATAAGGAAAAGTCAAGGTTAACTGTTGTTATATTGTGTGTGAGAATTTTAAGAAATATTTTCCAATTGCGCTCCACCAAAGTAATGGAGTAGAAGTGCTGGGCATTCATGTTTGAGAAGAATCTACCAAAAGTTTCTTTTCATTGTTTTAAGACCCCATTGTTATTATCATAGGTAGCTGGGCACTTTTCAATTGCTTCAAACTCGAACTACACTACTGCACTACTGCTAGTAGCTGGTGTTGCTTAAATGATTCTAATTAATCTACACAACATGCAATTGCAATAATATTCACGCATATTTATAATAGATTTTCACTTTTGAAATTCATCCACAGTGTGTGTTTCAATTGCTTCATCATTAGACTTTTTGTTCGCGTTTTTGATGCTGTTCTTGTTGCTGTTTTTTATTTATTTTTTTTTTTTTATGTTAATTATGTACAACATGAAAATTGAATGATTTGTATATTTCAGTTAATTAGTTTCTGTCAAGCATATGATATAGGTATATATGCATCGGGATGTGGTGTTTATTTGCGTAATGATGGCAAAAACCATGTAAAACACACTATAGCTGAATGGAAAAGCTTTTTTTTGCTTTCCTAAACTTTACCTCGCATTCTTACCCTTAAGCAGTCTTCTAATGGAAATTCACGTTGAGACGCTGCACTTGTCGATGTTTGTCTAATTAGAAGTACATGTTTCTGGCATTACATTTAAGTTTTTCATTAATAACGGTGTATAGTCATTCGCATAGAGAAAGGAACATTTTTTTCTTCTGCATATTCTTGCAATAATCCAGGAAAGTAAATTGATTTTTTTTATTTATATACGTATTATAAATTGTTTATCGACAAAATTTTAAATAAACAATTAAAAGTAAGAACAACTTGGTGATGAGTTGCAATGAAAATTTCTTTTACGTATTTAAAGTTAAAAGCAAAGTTAGTTTTAAAGTTTATTTAAAGGGCAATAATGCATTTTGAGGTATTCTTAAGTGACGGCTTAGCTAATGTATATTGATTGGCTCCTGCATTGACTCTTCGAAGTTAGACAACTTTGATTAGACTCTATGCCACAATCGATAGACTATTCACATGTATATTAGGTATTGACTACGTAAAGATGTGCAAAAAAAAAAAAGAAAAGAAAATGGAACTCTATAAAACGCTCTACCAGTCCTGTTCAATTTGAAGGAAAGTGCTGGTGAATTTTGCCGGACGATGAAAGCTTGACATATCGCTCAGGCCAAGCCATAACTAGTAGTACCGGCGGTAAAGCCGCGTGCCTATGGTGCCGGCGAAACAGACGGAAAATGCGATGAAGACTTGAGAGGATGATTTTTCAAATTGACAACACTTGTGTTACATGTCCGCTTTATTTACTAGAGATTGCTATTTTTAATTCACATTGGCTGCGAAATTTGACTATTATTGCGGGAAGATAAGAAACAAAGAAAGAGAAAGAGAGAGTGAGACTAAAATTGGGCAACTTTCTTTTAATAAAACTTTACAATTTCGCCAAAAAATGTATCTCAAGCTAATTGCACGCAGTTGCCCAATATACGCATCGTAGATCTCATAATATATATATATTATTACTGAGCATTATTGTCGGCAAAAATTAATGTAGCCGTTGCTGTCCATCGTTCTTTCAGTCTGCGTAAATCAGTGGTAAATAAAATTTAAAAAATTTAAAACTTTGGCACGAAAAAACCAACTTTGCCACCAATTTTTATTTCTTTAAGATATTGCCCAAGATGATTACTTTGTTTTGTGAATTCTAAACTTTATTTATTACGCTAAACTTAAACTCAGTCTTTCACAGGTTAAAAACAAGCAGGCTATGACCAATCACTAAAGACCGTGCACACCGTTCCGTCAGTCCACGGCATTTCAAAACAATACGTTATAGCGAAAGCGATCGAAGAAGCGGTCAGATTCGAACCATTTTTGATAGCGTTCGTTTCTAGATCATAATAAGTGAATGGTAGCAAGTTTCATCAAAATATGTTAAAAA
This sequence comes from Glossina austeni, assembly GCA_000688735.1. Lineage (NCBI taxonomy): Eukaryota > Metazoa > Arthropoda > Insecta > Diptera > Glossinidae > Glossina > Glossina austeni. The sequence goes on along the minus strand of KK502404.1, from coordinate 3,531,896 downwards.
TTGCTGCCTGTAGCTTAAAGACAAGCGAAAAAGGCGATTGAACAGACGGAAAAGCTCAGATAAGTTCAGAAAGCGATTCTGAATTAATCGGTACATTAAAAGGTAGGTTCTTCTTGTGTATACCCGCACAGACTTAATATGTCCTTGTGGATTACAAGTGGTTTACGGTCGAAAGGGTAAGAAAAAATCGCTTCAAACCAGTATATAAATATTTGGTAAAGAGAGTTTTTCAAAAATTTGGAGAAGTGTTAGTTTCACAATTAGTTGGCTAATTTTGATATATTAAATTTTGTATCTTAAATGCAATAAAGCGACGTTTGGAGTATAGCAACGCCTGGCTCTAGCTCGACTGGTCGGTGTCCTAAAAGAATTTTCAAAATTCGAATATTAAAAAAAGAAAAGTTTCAAATCTCGTAGTTTGACCTTATTTTTACAAATGAATATATCTTTAAATGAAACATGCCCGGCAAGCGTGATTTTTCCTTTTTTCATAACTTGCACGATATACGCTACACCCAATTTACTGTCATGATCCATATATACATGCAAATAACATTGATGTAAGCTGAATGTCGTTTGCAGTTGTTTTTTCGACGGCGTATACATCAAACATATAAGATGTTGATGGAATCAAATGCAGACTTTGTTTTCACTCTTGCCAGAGGGATCGGAAATAAGCCGAGTACATTTGAATACATTTTTGGCGTTTCAAAATTCAGACTTATGCATACAAAGGTGCGATTTCATAATTGTTCTGCGTCGAGTGTTTAGAGATAATGTTGAGATTTCAATGGAAATAAATAGCAAGTGCCCCGTTGCAAAGTTTAAAGTTATTTTGTAATCTGCTATAAACACGTACACACACACACACACACGTACACACACACACACACACACACACACACACACACACAGCATAGAAAGTATAGAAAATGAACACAAATAAACCCAAAATAACAACACCGATGTCTGCCGGTTCAAAAAAAAAGCAGACAGCGTGGTTCACGCCAGTGATCTGAGGCGAGTAGTAGAATGCTACGATCGCCGGTCAGCGGCCAAGCCCAGCCACAGTCGCCTACAAGACTAAGAAGAGTGCCCACGATAGAGGCGGGAGACGCGCAATCCTTCTTAAGGCTGGGCGACCATATAGAGGCACTGGTGGAAATGCTGGAGGACGGCAAAAGGCGGTCCATTCACCAAGCTATGAGGGATGGCATTGATGGCATAAGGGTGGCGTATGAGCAGTGTGTGCTGGTAAGAGGCCAAACGAGGGCCGGACCGCGGGCCGAAGTGAGTGGCAATGGTGATAAGGTCGAAAAAGCATCTCAAACGACCTCTCCCTGTAATCTGGGAGGAGCGAGTAAGAAAGATGCTCCGGAGGCTGAGCCGGAAGCCAGCGCAGCAAAGAGAAAACAACCCGGTGATAAAGACGCACCAACTGCCAAGCGTCGTTACGTGGCCAGCACGTGTAAGGGGGCCCCGCAGAAGCTCACCTACCAAACTATACGGGCTACCGTCGAAGACCAGCAACAAGCGATCACCAGGAAGAAGAAGGACCGCCCATTGCAAAACCGGATAACAAAGCCGGACGCCATCGTTATCGCTGCGACCGGCAAGCTCTCCTACGCTGGAATGTTGCGCAGGGTTAAAGGTGAGCCCAAACTGAAGCAGCTTGGCGAAGCGGTCCACAAGATTAGAAGGACGCAAAAAGGCGACCTACTGCTGCAGCTGGAATAAAACGGAGAAAAAATGGACGAGCTGAAAAACGCAGTGAGCTCCCTACTAGGTGGCCAGGCGGCAGTGAGAAGCCTGAAACAACGTGGCACTGTTGAGAGCAAAGACGTAGACGAGATCACCTCTAAGGAGAATATATGCGAGGCCGTAAAAAACCAATATGGGCTGGAAAACGCAGAAGTGGTTAGCCTGAGAAAGGCCTACGGCGGCACGCAAACGGCAATAATCAGCCTGCCGCAAGAAGAAACCAATAAGCTGCTCGCTGGTAGCAAGCTCAGAGTAGGTTTGGTGGTGGGCCGACTAAGGGAGCGCAAATCACTGGTGAAATGTTATCGCTGCCTGGAATTCGGGCACATTGCCAAACAGTGTAAAGCGACATGCGACCGATCAAAGTTCTGCCGACGATGTGGAGAAGATGGGCACATTGCAAAGGGATGCTCCAATGATCCCCTGTGTTTTCTTTGTAAAAGGACACCGAATGCGGACGCTAAACATGTAGCGGGGAGCAGTAAGTGCCCGTTATTCAAACTTGCTTTAGCTGCTAGAGGACGCAAATGAGAATAATGCAAATTAATCTCAATCACAGCGAGGCAGCTCACGATCTGTTTCGACAAACGTTCATAAAAGAGAAGGTAAACCTGGTGCTGATCAGCGAATCGTTCAGAACTATGAGCCGTGGCGGACGGATTGCCGATGCCAGAAGGAAAGCAGCAATCTGGTCACCAGAATCTGCACTCCTGGATGAGGGTGTCCAGCACAACGGCTACGTGAGGGCGAGAATTGGAGATATATATTGCTACAGCTGCTACGCGCCCCCAAGCTGGACGCAGGCAGAGTTCTCTAATATGTTGGATGAACTAGTGGCGGATGCCCGCAATAAACCACTGGGCATAATCGCCGGGGACTTCAACGCCTGGACGGTGGAATGGGGCAGTAGAACCACCAATGCTAGAGGTCGTGCCCTTCTGGAAGCGTTTGCAATGCTACCACTAACGTTAACGAACGACGGTAAAAAACATACGTTCAGGAAAGCGGGTTTCGGATCAATGATCGACATCACGTTCGTGAGCGATAGCCTCATGCCGAAGTGTAGGTGGACACTCAGTGAACGCTATACGGGCAGCGACCACCAAGCCATCTTTATAGAGGTCGAGGTTCGGCGAGGAAATAGAGGCCTGACGCACAGCCGTCCGACGTGGAGCGACACGTCGTTCGACGAAGAAACCTTTAGACTGACTTTCTCTTCCCATGCTATAAACGATGAGACAACGGAGCAGCTTGTACACGAAGCGTATACAGCTATAAACGAGGCGTGCGACGCGTCAATGCCCAGAAGGAGGATGTGCATAAAAGGCGCCCCGTGCTACTGGTGGAACGCAGAAATAAGTTCGGCGAGGAAGGACTGCCTTAAAGCCCGAAGATTGGTCCAGCGATTAAGGGGAAAGCCAGACTTCGACAGTCGGGTCCAAGCCTACAAGTGTCTACGCGGAGGCCTGAAGAAAGCCACTAGGCGCAGCAAGAGGAACTGTTTCGAGGTTCTCTATATAGAGGCCGACGTCAATCCGTGGGGAACTGCTTACAAAGTGGTTCTCAAAAAACTCAAAGGAAACGGCCGGCCACAAGTCACGTGCCCCGCCATGCTGAGCAAAATCGTAACAACACTCTTCCCGCAAAGGCCACCATATGTGGCGGTGAATTTCTTTGGAAGGGAGCAAGAGCCATCCCCGGTTGTTACTACGGAAGACCTGCTTGCGGCCAGCAAAAGAATTGGCGACAAAAAGGCCCCGGATCCTGATGGAATTCCTAATGTGGCCCTGAAGGCGGCGATTAAGGCGAGACCGCAGATATTTGCCCACCCTCTGCAACAATGTCTCTGTGAAAGAGTCTTCCCAGATAAATGGAAGAGGCAGAGGCTACTCCTGATCCCTAAAGATATCAAGCCATCGGCTGAGCCGTCGTCATACAGGCCTATCTGTCTCTTGGATACGATGGGCAAACTGCTGGAGGCAGTGATATACGAGCGTCTTCTGCTAGTAGCCGAAGAAAATGGTGCTCTATCCAATAACCAGCACGGCTTCAGGAGAAAGCGGTCGATAATAGATGCCATAAAACACCTGGTGAGGCTGGCATCTGTCGCCATAGCCGGGGACAGATGGAAAGGTGACACCAAGAAATACTGTGCCCTGATTACACTGGACTTTAAAAACGCCTTTAATTCGGCGGATTGGGCAGCCATCCGTAAGGCTCTTATAAGAGCGCGGGTTCCCAGGTATATATAAGATATCATAACGAGCTACCTGTCGAACCGTACGTTGGTGTATGAAAGCGACAACGGCACAGAATTGTATAAAATATCAGCAGGTATCCCACGAGGGTCGGTTCTTGGCCCTCTCTTGTGGAATATCATGTATGACGACGTTCTGAAGTTGCAGCTGCCCACCAACGCAACAAGTATTGGGTTCGCCGACGGCGTAGCAATAGCGGTGGTCGCAAAGTAAATTCCAGACATAGAAGCGAAAGCTACCGAGGCTATCAAGCATGGCTAGATAAGAATCGGGGATCACGTAGTGCAATCAATCCCCGCGCTCAGCTATCTGAGAATCATAATTGATCACCGCCTCAACTTCAGGCGTCGCATTGAATACGTGGCGAAGAAAGCGGCAATCATCCAGACGGCACTGGCAAGGATTATGCCAAATGTGGGTGGACTTAAAACAGCTAAGAGGAAGGTCGTAGCCACAGTGGTGACCTCAGTCATTATGTATGTGAGCTCAGTATGGGCGGGGGCACTGACTGTAAAGACAGCACTCCAAAAATTGGCGACGATATACCGCCTTAGCTCCCGGGGGCAGATTTGCGCATTCCGTACCGGAAGAAGCTAGTGCTGCCAGGCACGCTGCCAGTCGACATTCTGGCCGACAAGATGAGCCGCATTACGAACGGCGTCGTGGCAACGAGCTCCCCTCATGCGTTATAAGAAGTGAGGAGCGGATGGTCTCGTTGAGGATGTGGCAGTCGAGATGGGAAAGAACGACCAAAAGAAAAGGGACATTCGTTCTTATCCCTAGCATAAGAGTATGGGTTGAAAGACGCCACGGAGAGATAAACTATTACCTCACCCAGTTTCTGACTGGCCATGGCTGCTTTCGGAAGTATCTACACAGGTTCGGGCACGATAGCTCGCCTAACTGCCCGATATGCACGGATACGGAAGAAGACGCAGAGCACATAACGTTCTACTGCTGCAGGTTTGAGAACGGGCGGCCACAAGTGCCACCTTACGAGTTAACGAGCCTAATGATCGGTAGTGCAGCAGCTTGGAATGCGGTAGACGCGTTCGCTAGCAATACCCCCGTGGAGCTACGACGGGTGGAGAGCAGAGGGGGTGGAAGCCAATAGTGTATTCCACCAAGGTCCCACCATCGGAAGCGCGCTAACGACAACCAGGCTCCGCGAAGTAATACCTAACGGTGGTGTGTGTGGGGGGGTAGTTTTTGGTACGTAGAAGTCGTATTTCCTGCTACTAAGAACCAGCAGTATCTTTTGAAGATGTTCTACCTCCTGCTCACTGAGCTAAAAAAAAACACACACACACACGCACACATACACAGCCACACATAAAATTGTTAAGGCAAATAAGTACAACCAAATTTCTTTTCAATTCATTTTTTTCTCTTTTTTTTTTTCTGTGAATGTAGAAATTTATTAGGCACCTCATCAAAAATCTAATTAAAACTAAAAATTGTTGGTTTTAGAACAAAATCGTATACGCGTTATGTAAGTATGAATGTGTGCTGGTCTGTCGCATTAATTTTGCTGTTTCATATTTATCTAAATGTACATCGACAGGTGGATTTACGACGGCATCCGAGGCATACACATACATACATATATACATGTACACGTACTTTTATAATATAAACTGCGTTCGATAGGCCTAAAAGTTCGAAGATGGCAGGGGGAAAAAGAAGAAAAGTGTTGTTATCCTACAAAATCCATGTAGAACTGGTTTACTTTAATGTGTTTGTGCAAAGCTCGACACGGGACAATATTGTTTATGCCCTGTTGAGAGATGCCGTTGCCCTGCACTCGGTGTACACGAGTGTACAGACACACACACGCGCATTACAAAACAAATACACACAAACACACACACACAGGGAGAGAGGGAGAGAGATAGAGAGAGTGAGAGAGGGTGAGAGAGGGAGAGAGAGAGAGAGAGAGAGAGACAGTGAGAGATGAACACACTATTATGCACTTAATGCAGGGAAAATGCAATCGCACATAATATTATACGAAGCATGAAAATTGGCAAAACAACATAAAATACATTTCACAAAAATTGTACAAGAGACGACAGCAACAACAGCGACCGTGTTACAATGAAATAGAAAAAAGGGACTTTTTCTTCTAGTTTTCTAGTTTGAGATTGACGGCGAGGTCTTCGGTTAGCATAATTGTGCTTTTTGGCATAAGCTCAAGAAAATCTGAGGGTAAAAATATCGTCATATATAAATAAATAAAATAAATAAATTGCAATCCTAATGAGAAACAAAAGTACCCACTTTTTCGGTTTTTGCATTTATTGTTTTTGTTATTGTTGCTATTATTTTAACGAGCGGCGTAAATTTTTTTGTTTTTCTGGTTCTTGTTTTGTGTCTGAAAATCTAAAATATATTTGTTGTAAATTTGTTAATTTCAGATAAAAGTGACTAATGCCTGCCGACCGAAATGCCAATGGACACATAAAAATTTCTACTAATAACAAAAATTTTTCATATACGCGTATCCGTAATGAATTTTTTGTACAAAATCTATGATAGCATGCAATTTTTAATAATCTTTAGCTGAGCTAAGCGACCGACTCGTTATCAGCTACAGATTTATGATAAAATATTATATATTTTATATATGTTTTTATTTTCTAGAATTAAAAAGAAAAGAAAAAAATGACTGAATGAATTATAAACACAAACCCTTTGGCTTATTGTGCTCTCCTATGCATCTCTAGGTAATGATTTGCTTTATTTTTGGGAAATAGTCTATCCAGCCTATCCTGGATTGAACTAAGGAAGTAAAAAGGAGGGAAAGAGGAGAAGTGTTTGGGCTCTTTTCGTATTGTTAAACGATATCCAAGTCTTACGTTTTTGTCTTAATACAAAGTGTGCAGTAGTGACATACGTTTCTCCTTCAGTTAAAGTCGAAAGCCGTCAAGATGTTAAAACGCGACTACCAGCAACTAAGTCATAAATAATAACAATATTATGATGAGTGCAAAAAAGGGACTTGCGACTTTGGTTGCTTTCAGCTCAGCTACTTTGAAGAAAACTAACTATAATGTTTTTTGTTTTGTTTTTTTGTTTTTTTTTAAAGTGACGAAGTCACTTCCGCTTACGATATTTCGAAGTGACTTCCGCTTACGATATTTCTCTCAGCACATATAATTTTTCGAGCTTATTAAACACTTTTAGACTTTTCAAAGATAGAAAATGAAATACATTGGAAAAGTACATGTTTTCTTTTTTGCTTTTACCATCAAAGGCTAATTAAATTTTTGAACACCATTTATCTCAATAAATAGTTGGTTAAAATTTGGATATAAATTTTTGTTTTCGCTTGACATGCACGACAATCGTTATGTTCGATGCATTTGAGAGCCGAATAAGTATTGTGAGCGATATGTGTCGTAATTTTGTTGCAGACTCACGACGACATTGATAGGTTATATGGAAGATTTTTTTCATTTGAACATAACCTCGTGCTAATCGAATACCTTAAACTTAAGATATTTGAGTAGTACTTTGGGTAAACGACATCCATTAAAATGATTGTGAACGATCTCATGATTACTCTAAGTAAGCAAAAATAAATTTAACTTTTTAAGGAATCGTCTTTTAAATCTAGTCGACATTTTCTTGGTTGGGGTTTGGTTCCTAGCTTGTGACAAAGTTTGCCAAAATCGCGGTGATGTTCGCCGTGATAATAACGAAGCATATTACGTTAGATTATTGGAATTTTAAAACACATTTATCTAAATAATCGCACTCTAATACAATTTCGGATTTTTTTGATTGATAAAAGTGGGCTATAGAACTGTACTTACATGCGAGTTAGTATTATTCTCGAGTTTTAACTAGGGGAGATTGTCACTGCAGGCCAATCATGTCGTAGTGGAACTCACTTTAATTAAAATCCTTAAGCTGCTTGAGCGTTATTAAAGTTGGAGTGAGCAAAGAGGAGTGGTTATAGAGGCTACATTATTCTAGGAGACTATATCGTTTCGTCACGAAAGCACACACACACACAGTGAAAGTAGCTGAAAGAAAGATTCGGGGGAGCTCTTTTATGTCTTGATAAGGCCTGAAAAGTTCGTTTCTCGTAAGTAGGCTCATTATTTAGTGTACAGAGTGGAAAAAAGAGAAATGGTTGTAGAGGCTATATAATTCTAGGGGACTCTACCGTTTCATCGCGAACACAGTAGCACACTAAAGACTCAGGCGTCTTGATAAAACCTGAAAAGATCATTTCGCGTAGAGTCATAGTTCTAAAGTGTAACAAAGTGTACCGTTTTTCCGAAGACCCGGCGTGACAAGGAGTCTATATTCAAGACATTTTTTTTTTTTATGATAGAAACATGAAATTATTGTTTACGATGAGTTCTTGTTTCCGTTCATAAGAAAAAAACTTCTTTTAGAAGTTTGCGCACGACAAGTGCTTGGATTAGATATATAAGAATTTTATTTCGAGAGGACTCGATTTATGCATTAATATAAACCAATTACCTGCCCTTTGATGCGATGATAATTCAAATCAATACGAATGAAAGGTGTATCGTTAAAGTTTAACGGCAGAAATTTGTAAATTTCATCACACTTACCTTTCCTTGCATAATCAGCCTTATTGTTAATGTGACCGATGGATCTTCGTGTTTCATTGGCGTACTTGTGTTATTGTCTTCCATTTTCTTTCTATTTTTATTCCCGTTGGTTGTTGTGGGTGGTGGTTGTATAGTTGTAGTTATTATGTATATGAGTTTAAACAAATTTAAAGAAAAATATACCGTCGTTTCCTTCTACTGCTTCCTCTCTTTGTTCTTTTTCTTCTTCTTCGTCTTCTTCTTATTCTTATTCTTCTTTTTATTTATGTTTTGTTATTCTCTCTATTTTCACTTAAGTCTTGTATAAAATTGTTTTCCTTCTATTGTAGATTGTCTTTGTTGTTATTATTGTTATTATTATTTAATTTAGTTTATTTATTTTTAATTTAATATTTTCGGCTTTTGTTTCCTTTTTTGTTTTTTAAACAATTTTACTTTTATATTTATTTTTACATGTACTTAAGTATTTTCAACAATGTATATAGTTTTGTATATATTCGTATGCGTGTGTATGTGTGTATATAATCGAGCAAGAGCGAAAGATATTGATTGAGATTAAGTTAACAGATTTGTTGTTGCTGTTGTTGTTGCTGTTGTAATTTTTTAAATAATATAACAATCATATATTATTAATAATAATTAATTGTTTTTTTTTGTTTGTTTGTTGGTGGTGGTGGTGGTGTCTTTTATCGTTTAATTTAAGCTCCTCTGGTGAAATTTGATAAAGTTTATTTATTTTTTTAAGTTTATTATAATTATTAATCTTTTTAAACTTATTTTTTATTAGTCTCTTTTTTTTTTTTTTTAATTCAATTTTAAGTGAAAACGCGGAAGAGTTTCTATTGTTCCCGTTGTTTTATATACTTTTATTTAATTTAATTTAATTGTTTTTCTTTTTCTTTAATTTCTAAATTTTTTTTTTTTTTTTCTTTATTAACCGCACTGATGTTTTCCATCAAAAGAAATTAAAAGCAATCATTGTTCCATGAGCATGGATTGATTTATATATAAGCGTCGTTTTTAGTACCGGATTTATCACTGGTCACACCAATAACAGCGTTGCAGGTTTAGATTGTTTTGAACGTTTGTGAGTTGAACGGTGCACAAATTTCTCTTTGAATACGAAAGTCTTTAACTTTTCTTAGTTGTAATTTCTTTTCGTAGCATTGAAAATATTTCTTATTCAATTTATATGGCGGACATATATCATACGCTGTAACGAGACAAAGGCAAAAAATCTATGAAATAAAACATAATTAATTGTAATTATAAATGGCATCTCAGTATACATATAATATAATGATAATCGAAATAAATTTTCCTAAAAAAGAAAAAATGAATGAATTTTATTCGGTTTGGAACGAATGTTTGGATACCCTTTAGATAATCATTACATTTCGAAATTAAAGAAAACATTTCGCAGTACAAAATTTATAAAAATATAACGTTCAGATCAGACGTCATGTAAGCGCAAACATCTTACTATACATTATCATTGTTACTTAACATATATAAAAACGGCACACGCATGCGCCTCCTATTTGTACGATATATACTCGGCCCTATGTAAACTATTGCTATATATATATATTAAATATGCAAGTATAAAAATGACGGTATTTAGAATAATTGTTTCGAAGCTTTTAATTGTTATTACTTTCGACGAACCGTTGGACCCATGTATACGAAGAAGACCGTACTTGGAATATTGGATTTGAAGCTTCTAATTTTTAGAATTTTTCGACGGACCCTTAAATGAATGCGTGGAACACAATTTTCGACGCGAGGCAAAATTTCGAGAGCGCTAACTGACTTGCATTCCGATGATCAAGCCAATGGCTTCCCCCATCTACCGATTCTGTCTTTCTTAATCTAAGTAAGTAGCTTACATTTGTAAGCGTTATAAACTTTTGACAAACTTAACATATTTTTCCGTCATTTACATATGTATATGTAATAAAGATATATATAGAAATATATATATATATATATATATATAGAAATATATTTATAAAAATATATTTACATATATTAAAAGAAGACAAGAAATTTCGCAAATTTATGAAAAAATTGCTACAGATTTCTTCAAACTAACAAAGAATTATACACTTTGCCGGCGAGCTTTCAATTGTGTTCTCTTTTAGTACACAATTATAAGAAATTTCTCATTAAAGCTGAAAGATTCGTTAATTGTATACACATAACGTTTCCATTTTTTTCATTTCTTGTCTTTTGTTTAATTGCATACCTGACTCACAAAATACTGTAACTTAATGAAAATCTGGTTGCTAACGTAGGACAAATGTTCGCACAAATTGCACAAATGCTCAGTTGATCTTAAGGTTATGTTTGATTTCCGTAGGATGTCAAAGGATACGCGAATTCTGTGAACGACTTCATTTGGTCGATTGCAATAAATGACCGGCAGACCGAAGCAAACGGTATCTTCGAAACCAGACATACATTTGTATTTAGAGCTCTCCATCCGTACATATCACGTACTACCTTTGGAGAGATCCGTGGAATAAAACATCTATTTTTTTAATACACTTCCTTTTAGGTACCTATACATAAGCACAATATTTGATTGGAAAATGGAATGGTATGGTTAGTATGCGATGGATTTTGTGTAAGGTAAGCATTTCAAATTATCATTTTTATGTAGTTCAAGGATTAGTAGTCAAGCCTATTTTTACGACGAAGTTTGTAAAATTTCAATAAGATCGGTGCAATCGTGCCTATACTATAGCCCACATAAATGGCTGAAAGAAAATTTTATAAAATATTGTTTAATCCTGATCGAACTTCAGTGCGTATTTGAGCCACATTTGAATTGTGAACTTAAATTTTTTGATTATTTCATATTGCATATCCAAAACTTTGTTGAATTAACTGTTAACACCAAAAAAAGTATTAGTCAATTTGGAATTAGTCATCATATCTCCAAATCACCCCTTTTAATAAAAAGTGTGATACTATACAAACGATGTTACTTACGGACGCGCAGAACAGTGCGCTGTGGAAATTGCGCATTATAAATCAACCTTCATGCGAATTTTATTTGTAGAGGCAAGCTCTAACTTGCATCCAGCCGTGTAGCAATTACTATAGTAGTTTCCAGTGCGCATGTACCACTGGATAATATATTTACATTCTTTTAAGCAGGCACTTACGATTCGCTGGCCAGAACACACGGTCGGCCCGGAGAGAACACAATACGTTTGAGACATTCCGAGAATTTTGAAAAACAATGAACAACACACTTGATACAGGAGCTGATGTTTTGAATCAAACGGCACATTCATTTCCTGCAAGACGTGAAACCGATAATAGATGGCCAATTTTTCTACTTTATAATTTAATTGACGTGTATGCAATAGCAGCAAGCGTCATTTGGTTGAATATCTATCTATACGAATTGGAATCGTTCGAAATCGAACTTGCGAGGTACGTTATTCTTAAAAAGTTTGATTCGAAACGCACATATAGTGCTGCAGCACTCAGTGCTTGAATGATTGAGTGTACTATTGCAGACATAAACAAAGTGCTTGACCACCCCACACCAGCATTCGACGTCGTTGTGAAATGCGCCCATTCGAAAAAGTAGTGTCGCAGCTTATTCAAAGATAATATACGCACCGAATATTCGAAAAATTATTATCGTATGCAGGATTCGCATCTACAAGTAAATTTTTTCTGATGTGTTTTTTGTTTTTTATATAATTCGAGTTTAAACAAGCAAAGAAAATTATATCCGGATGCGTCCGAGTCTTTTATATCCATCACCGCTTAATGCTGCTCAACGTATGCATGTAATAGACTTTGTATGATCTCTGAAGCTTCTTCCTGGATACTGCAGCAAACGTTTTGATAAAAAAATTTCAATTTTACTACTCTATGGTGTTGGCTGCTGCAAGACTATAAATGCAATGTTTTTGTCGTTATTTGCTCTTGTCAGACGTTAGCTTAGGTTATATTGTACGTTGGTCATGTCCTTCGACCGATTTTGCTCAATTTCAACACCTGCGTGCAATAACTTCCAATCTTTATGCCAAACTAGAAGCCGATTGCTACATTTGTGCGAACACGAAAATGTTTATTACAGACATCACATAAAGAGACGGACAGATGGACAAGCTTAAATCGCTTAACACTCTGTGGGGTTTCCTAACTTTTCTTCTGGATGTTGCAAACGTTTTGACACAATGAATATACGCCTCATCCTTCAGTAAGAGATATAGAAATATATGGCATTGGTATAATAGTTTATGTTTGGATATGTATGTTTGAAGAAGAAAGAAAGAAAGAAAGTTTGAACTAAAAACACAAAAAATAATATTTTAACTATAACCATGATCATCACAAAAGACGGACACTTACATCGTGGTACGATTCGTTATAGGATACATGACGCGCTTACTATTAGTGAAGTAATTCTATTATTACACTTAAAATAGTAATTAGAAAAAATCTATTGCCTTTTTCCCTTAAAAAATAATGTAATGTAGTCCCTTAACCTAAAAGCGTATAACAATATCATAGCCTGGCAAGGATGTCTAATTTCTAAATCACTTCGTCCAGTGCAATTCTCTATTTATATTCGTGCTAAAATATCAAAAAGTAAGAGCATACCTTCTATAATAGCGGTCATATTAAAGAAGGCGCCAAACGTGTAGTGACCTAGTCTAAATTTAGCCAAATTTTAGCTTCTTGCCAAAGACATTATATAACTTTTCTATCATAAAGTATTAAAAACTTAGGTACTTAGGCCATACAAAGGCTTACTTTTATTATTTATTAATACGGGGTGAGGTGTGAAAAATAGACCAACATCTTTCAAGTTTGGTGTAGTTGATTTCTATTATAGGCCAGTATTCATCATAATGTATTAAACGGTAAACCTAATGTTTGCCTTTTCATGAGAACCTTTACTTACTACATAAACCAGTTTGTTGTATGGTTGATTTTTACGCAAAATTACTAATGTGGATCAATCCTGACTGTGAAATATTAAAAAATAAGACAAGGGCTTACATTTTTTAGGAGAAATTATATGGAAGTGTAAATAATCGGCCGATTAGATACATATCGAATTTCCGGTTGCCGAAATAGTATTAAATCTTCTTAGTTCTTTTTCATATGACGCAGTGTTTCAAAGTAAGGCATTTTGTATATATAGGGAATGGTCCCAAAAACGATTTCATCCAATTCATCTTCCATAAGCTTCGTCCCTGGTAGAAAAATCCCCAAAACATTTTAGGTTAAACACGAAAATATATGGAAAGCCATGCTTAAATCGATTTAAAAAATGATTCCGAATGTGTGTAATAAAAACTGGGTCCCACTTAAGCCTTTCCAGGTCTCATATAGATATCCTGTTGCAAAAAAAGGCAGGGTATAGAAATATGAAAAATTATCGGCTTTTTGGCAACTGATCGTGAATTGATTAAAGTTATTGTTAAACTTATTGTGAAGACAGGCGCGCTGGTTCGGAGAGAGTACTTCAATACATTATCCGTTTTACTTTGATGATGATATTGATATTTCTAATACTAAGATTATCTAAAGTATTGCTTTTTTTGTGTCCGAACGGTTTCGTTCTTTTTCTTCTTTGCTTTCTCTCAAAAGTTGAAAGAGTGAAACGCAATGAAAGGAATGATGTACAGCATCTGAAAGAGACCGCGTTTCTGCCGCTCTTTTCTGTTCTTGTCGTTGAAAAGAATATCATTACTGCTCACCTATACTAATACGTAATACATTTGTAATTTGGCGTTCAATGACTATAAAAAATTTTCTTTTTTAATTTAAGTTTAGCTAACGCATTTTAGTGCAGGTACTCAGGACGCGTAAAGGCGCGTAAAGGCGCGTAAAGTTATTGTCAACCGCTTTTTGTAAGCGGCTAAAATTTGGCCGATATTACTTTGACACCGTTCGGATGATATTTATATTTCAACTACGCGCACATATGTATATTATATTTGGAAAGCACACAATAACAAAAATTTTTTAACTAAATACTTTGTTTTCCTTTACTAACAACTTAAGCTTTAATAAGAGTAAGCCGTTAAGAAAGAAAAAATGTTCTTCTGTATTCTCAGAAATGCTCACATGAATATTTCAAGATAGCATGTTATGAATTTTTTTTGCTTTCTTACTTTTACAACAATAACGAATTATGTGAAACTTTACACAAAGTATGTGCCAAACAACAAAAACGACAAGAACAACATGCTATGCATGCATGTACATATCACCTTCAAATGAACCGATGAATGATGGTGGAATGGTAAAAAAGAAATATATACACACGAGATGTGTTTCGCATGTGAAGACATGTTAAGCTTATTCAGTTACAACAACCGAAAGAGAATACTTTCAGATACATTTAGAAAAACAAAAAAAAAAGTAGAAAAACCACGAATAGAAAATTTTACATTAATAGTGTTCAAGAAAGAGAAATAAAGAAAAAAAATGAATCCGTTACTAACTACAAACCGCAATTGCCTTGTTAATAAGAAACAGAAGAAATTTTTGAAAACCATCCATGTTATGTTTATTTTCTTTTAATTGTATATAAAAAAAAAAAAAAAGAAAAGAAAATCGCAACAATGCAGTGCAGAAATGCAATGAAGGAAAGCTGTTATACTGTATATTCTGCAACAACAATATTTTACACAAAATCCTTTTCAAACGAGAGCAACACACGCAGGCTTGCAATGACGCGCTGCTACAAGTTCTTAATTTACCGCATTACACATACACTACTCGGAAAGTAATGGTTAATTAGTACATAAATTGAATTTATTCTCTCATATGTGGTGGTATCCATTAAACATTTCAAAAATCAGAGAGAAAAATTACATTCCGCTTCGGCCGAGCTTTTTAAAATCGGATGCTAGATTGCGTTGAAACGAGAAAACTTTTTCTATATGCATAGTACGGTACGTAGTTATCATCGTTACTATATATGTATATATCGTTATTTATTTCATCCGTTTATGCATAGAGTTTAACGTGAACTTTTAACAAATTATATGAAAACATGAAACACGATTGCAACTAACGCATATGTAGCGCCCTTATCGTATATCGTATTTCAAAGTCTAATCTAATATCGGAGGTTTTTATTTGTATGGTATGTCCTTGATCAGCATGAACTTCTGAATTTATGAATCCATGTCTGCCTGTCTGTGTGCTCTTGGAAGTTTTTGTGCGCTGGTTGGTATTGGTTGGAAAATGAGCCAAATTGTTCGGAGCACAAGCTCACAGTGTACCGTAAGCTGAACGCAACTCAACATACACTTTACAAAAAATTCTACTGATAGGTCATATAAGAAGTCTTTGCGGGTTTTTCCGTGATTTCGATCTCTTTTTGTAGCTTGCTCTTTTCAAATGATTCCAAACTGTAATGTGGTTGGTGTTTATTGCCTCCCCCATTCTTGACAGCTTACGTGACGGTCTTGCTCCACCAGTTGCACTACTTCATCGAATTTTTTGACCAGAGAGAGGTGCACCAATTTCCGGAACGGAATCGACCAAATCACTTCACGAATTTTCCGGCATGTTTTTCACCTTTTTTTTTGTAATAAAAAAGCATTACATAGCGTATTTCTTCACATATTTCACCCATTTTCAAATCACTGTAACTTTTTACAAGAGCAAAGAATTAGAAAACTGTCTTCACGAAAAATGTAAGCTGAAATGTCACCATTTAAGCACATGTTCCTGCTGCCGATATATAGGCATTAACACCATCCCATTTTTTTCACTTTTTTGAGACTCTATACTTATTGATCACAAGGTAGACAAGACAGAATGTTTAAAGACTATTTTGTACATTCCTCAAATGAAGATATATTATCTGCCCTAAGATGTTTTAATTCTAAAATAAATACTACTAACTAATGCAGTTCAAAATTAAGTAAAATGAATTTGTTTGCTGCTTAAAAAAGCTTTTCAATCATGCAGCAGCACCTACAATAGGGGAAGAACTGCAAAGAGATATTGAGCTTAAAACTTTGCTTAAAAAATCCTTAAAGTCCATTAAAAAACTCTTATCGGTCAGCCGACACGGCCGCAGTCGGCGAAATATTTTGCAAAACTTCTTCATTGCTTTGAAGTGGGGATTATAAAAACTCGCCTTATAAGCCGGATGTAAGCTTTCCGGCTTTTGTTTTTGTTTTTGTTAAGGTGATAATATTTAGTCGCCCATTGATAGTACCGTTCATCTTGAGATAGTTGGAAAGCCTGACATGAACAGACTATCAAATGTTCACTTGATTTTAAAAATTGATGAATGGGAAACTCTTTTAGTGTATGTCGTTTAGATAAACCGTCAGAATTCACGAAAAAGAAAGAACAGATAAAGATTGTAATAATAAGGATAATTAGTGCACATCTGCATACATCCAAACACTTAAGGCACTATTCACTTCTGCACATAGTCAACTTAGGTTTTGTCATATTTTAGTTTGGATTTCGATTCTCTCTTTTCCTTATTCGTCAAAGTCCATCAATCAATTGCCTATCATTTACAGAAAAAAAAAAAAAAAATGCATGAAGGGGAAAAAGCAATGAGTAAATGAATTCACATAAAATGAATCTAATTAAGAAACATTTCATAGGTATCTATGTACGCTCTAGTTTTTATGATAACTCCAAGTGGATGTGAATATAATTAATTCGTTGTTCTACTTACAATATGAAAATGTGGGTCCATTACACTGCACATAAGGCATATTCTTTTCGCACTTTTAGTGGATTTTTCAACGTTTTACTCAATAAGAAGCGGAAGACTGCGACCAGGCACGGATTAAGCGAATTTTTGCTAATATCGATCATATTCACTAAACCTAAGCCATTCTGAAGTTCATTTATTTGAAAACTTGCAAAATTCTTATGAAGCTCGATTTTATGTCAACAGTGGCAAAACAAGCGCCAGTTGAGTATTGTGGCGCTCTAAAAGAAAATCACTTGGGAACGTAAAATGAATCGGTTTGCAAATCCGACCAGACAGTGTACGTCTACCTTTAATGGCATGAAGCTTCTCAATAGCATGATTGCTTTCAAGATCATTTGAAAATACGTTTCGTGAGTGGTCTCAACCGATCTACGCGCGAAATGCTCATCGTCAACTTAGCGGAAAAACCAGCGCTTTCGCTGAATTGCATAACTGGATTTTCAAATGCATAGCATTGCTGTCGTCTATTTGGCTTGGTTTGGCGAGTAGAATAAAAGGGAGGCCTTAAAGAGAGACTGAGCCTGCTCGGTAAAATTTCGAAATAAATTTCTTAATTTACAGTCATGATTTTAAAGGTTGAAACACAATCGATCAGATATACCTAAATCGGTTCTCAACTTTATGCTAAAAATGTACCGGATTATGTAATTTTTTTCAAGGTCTCTATGCGTTATAAATAGTTGACAAAGTCAAACTTAAAATTCTCTCTTTCTCCCTTAGGTAGATATATATGATATGAAAAATCAAATTAAATTTTTCTTCTTCATGTTTGGAAACGAAAACATTGCACATTGCGCACATATGCAAAAATAACGATTGTACGCATTTATTTATATTTTCATTTACGTACTTATCTCTCTGTAAGAGTATTTCAACTAAAATATGTTGTCCAAGGAATAACTAATATATTTGAATGCAGTGCCACGTATCAAATTACTATTGTATTGTTTTTGTTTCGTGTCATAGAAAATGGGACGCAACTGGTATACATAAATCTATTATGAATGTTCAGAGAAAGAACGAGTATTCAAAGCAAGTAATTCTGACATCGGTCAGAAACTAGAGGGATTGAATTGCAAAAGTTGATTTTATTTATCTCCTTTAACGAACAAATCTAATCCTTCTTTAACATTTCGATGCCTTTTTTATATAGAAAATTTTATCAAGCTCTTAAAATGCGTTTCCGTTTCCTTTCTTGACCTTATTATTTCATCCTGACTAGCGTCTCTGAAGCATCCTTTTAGGATTCTCAAACAGATAATACTCGCTAAGGATCAGATTTGAATAATACGGTCGATGAAGCAGCAATTCGAACTCCAATACAAGCAATTCTGCCATTGCAGCCATCGGCATCTGGCACGCTTCATACAGTTTTTGAAAAAACAGTTTTTTTCTTTGTCATTTGCAGCTGTTTTTCAATAATAATTTCCTCTTTCCATCCAAGCAAAAGTTCCATATAATAATCGCTATTCATCGGTTTCTCCGTGCCCCGTTTTCGAAGTGCCCCATGATTAGAATACCATTCCAAAGCACAGAGGCCATAATATTGCCGACTAACTATCGCGTTTTCGATCGATTCTCACGGCTTTAATCAGGTCCCCTCTCAACTGCGGAATATCGATTCGACTCAGGAACGTAGACTTGGGCCATTGTCACATGTTGCCTGAAAAATGATGTATTATTGCTGTTAAACAGCTACGAACCGCGCTCCGGATCAATTAAACGTCGATGCTTTTGTTTCACTATGAAGTAACGCGGCACCCATTTGGATAATACTCTTCTCATGACCAAATTATCATGCAAAATAGCGAGACTACATTTTTGACATCTTCACGATATCAGATTGTTGCAGCCCGATATCGATGCCCACATGGTCTTATTCAAAATCAACAAAGCCTTAACGACGTTTTCGTTTTCGACGAACAAGAATACTTGTGAAATCGAAACTAAATTTGAATGATATTTTTTCCCACGAAAATGCAATGTCTGATCAACAGAGAAATCTTGGATTGTTTTATTGTTTTCAAACAAACAATAGCACCACTCAAACCTCACTCAAACTCCTTGCTGGCATGTGATATACTTCGATATTATATGATATTTGAGTCATTTGAAATATGGATTTTTCTCGCGACTATATATAGTCTTAGCTCATTTTGATCTTCCTTAGACCTTTTGATCGAAATACTAAAACGAATGGAATGTTTAAATGGGTATCTAAAAAATACATTTTTAAAAAAAAATTTCAATTGATTTGGGCGTAGCGCAGAATAATTTTATATAGAAATAATCATCAACGATGTTATCATAGGGTCTGTAGCTAATATTACCCGAACGGTTTTTGTCTGTGTACCGCGACCTTTTTTTAAGTGAGTCGATCATTCGTGAAATACGTTTCAAGCAACTTCCACCCTTTCGCATCTTATATACTATTATTATTCTGTCTTCCGTTGAAACTACTCCTTGGTGACAAGGAATTGCTGCAATTTTTTCCAAATGATATTAAAAAACAAAGCCTATGAAATTTTATCCTAATTTTTTTGAACTACAACCGGTCGCCAAAGTGTATAAGTGTTTTTGCGATCGGAAATAAATTCATATTATCATATTCTCTTCACTGCACCGATTCAAAGTTTCTCGCAAGATATTCCTTTGTACTACTAATCGGCACGATTACAACGGTTCAAAGCAAAGCAGGTAAGTTTTAATAAAAAATAAATCTAGATTGGCAATAACAGATCAACGACGACGAGACGAGAGACAAAAAAGGAGGGCTCACATGCAAGAAACTATGATCTATGATATTACGTGGCGGAAGCGACCTTCCAATTATCCAATTGCTCCCTCTAGGAGAAGTAATCGCCACTTTTGTGTTGAGCAAAGACAATTTAAAAGTTAATCGATTTCGAGGCTCATGTCACCACTACACAGACCGTAATTAACATTAGCATTAATCAATAAAGTGCCTATAACGTAGATGCATATTTAACGCCATATTTAAGTGAATAAATGGAGTGATTTCTATGCCATGTAAGCGTACTTATCAAAGATTTCATAATTGACGTAATCTTTTTTAGCATTGCGGAAATAAATAAACTAAAAATAAGCGCTAGGAACCAAGTCTAAGATAGACTAGATGGTTAGTGCAGTAGCTTTAACAAAGTTCAATATTTTAATGACGTTGCAAATTCTTGTATATGTTTTCATTTCAAATTTTTTGACATTGGTTGTTTGCCATCTGTACATAAATGGTACCGAAGCCACAAATTTGATTTGGTTTGCTTGCTCGCGCATATCCCATGAAGCTAATATGATTCGATATTCAAAAGAATTTTAGTATTGTCTTTGCAAGTGTCAGGAATATTTCTTATTTTGCTAAACATTATTTTCTATGAAACTCAGCCCAAAAGCTAAGAGTTAAAATTAAAGCCAGCCTAGGTTAAGCATTATATACGAAATGCAAGTCAACGACTAGAAAATAAAAATACATATTTTTAAGAAGAGAAGTATGCAAGGACGTTACCTATGATTCGCTATATTTAGGACGATATTTATATAGTCCGCAGAAAGGCCACTGCAAAGCAACATTGAGATAGATCTCCTAGTTCAAACATCTAAACATTACCCACATGTTACAAGAGAACCAATATACGACCGCATCCTTCAGCAGTGGTTATAATAGTTTCAAGAATTCTTATATAAATGATATATCATAAAAAATAAATGTATAAATACAGGAAGATATGCATACATGCATACATGCATACATGCATACATGCATACATAAAAATGCCATAGAGACGTATACATGTATGCATTATAATTTCTAACAAATCCCCTGATAAACCTTGATTTGCACATTTATGAACATCTGCCTGTATATGCACTTATCCATTACTGTATGTACGTCATACCTATATCGCTAACGCATAGATATATTTGTACACATTTTACTGTTCACTTAAAATTCTTGCTTCAACTACGTACAGGCAAAATAAGTAAGGATTTGTTATGCTTATGGCATTTAAAACTTTATGTGAGCGTATGTAATACGCACTGGGGGAAAGGGCCAACAGTCAGGTGAAGGATTATATAATTTTGTGTATTTTACATCTTACTTTGTAATAGTATTTGTTGCATCTACATTCACGTGTGATAGCGTTATTTCTTCCACCCCTTTCCTTTCGTACACATTTTCTAAAAGAATAGAAATGCACTTTCTTTTGGTTTTAATTTTTAGCACCTAAGCAAACATACCTTCTTGATGAGTGAAAAACCTGAAACTATTTATTTCTATCCGTTCTTGCATCTCCGTGCCCGCTTGCCAAGTAAAAAATAAATTATTCCCAGTACGATCCATGGTTAGCTGCATACTTATCTCACCGTTCTGACAGAATATAGGCCCCTTGCTATGAATATATAGTTTTTTGACTTATATTCTGCGTATCATTATAACAAATTGGCGCCCTGTCCTGCTTAAGTTACAACAACAAATTGTCGGCTGAAATCAGCAATATCTTGTGCAACTTCTTTGCCTTGCAATATGAGTCGGAGAGCTCCCATGCTGAAAATCAACACACATTATAGCCGTTATTCGTATCGTAATTCATAACGCATTACATTGCAATTCCATTACAATGCAGCTGACGTTGCTAATGATTCGTTTGGCTTGCTTCATGATTCTTTGCTCTATAGATATCGAAGACATTCATTCTTTTGCACTTGTTATGATTTCGGCAAAATTTTCTTTATTATCACAATAGCAGTATTAAGTCGGGCGAAGTTTAAATATATTTTTGTGCTAGATAGGCACCCGTTTATGACAGTCGAAGTCGAATGCGCACTCGACGTAATAATGCTTTTGGACAACGTTATTATGACGTGAGTTTATATGAGTCGATTCCTGTCAAGTCCAATGAAGTTTTTTCGAGAGTCGAGACAAAACCGTCATTGTTTTTTTTAATATCATTTGTGTGTGAATAGTAATCTTAATGTAAATAAATTAAAAAAGGAAAAAGCAAATAATCAAACAAAAAAAAAGAAGTAAGAAAGTTATATTCGGCTTGGGCGAATCTCGCATACCCGTCACCAGAAATTTAGTCCACCAGATCGCGGTGTCTACCATATATTAGAATTAACCTATTTTTAGGCAGAGAATATACATTCATATGCGGAATGTACGGAACAGTTTTTAAACATTCTCTCTTGTCTATCTTACGATTAATAAGTATAGAACCTCAAAGAAGTGAAAAAAAATAAAATTTAATCACTTGGAACATTGTGTGGTCACGGCCGACCTTTCCCACTTTTGCACGTAATGGGTAAAGTGTTTCTTAAAGTAAACGTTGAAAATTCCCGTCTTCTAATTTTTAATTTCTGAGCAACAACCCACAAAAACCCACAAACTTTAGTTTAGAAAAACGGAGTAGCGCTCCGTTTATGCTCAACTGCGGGCTTCCGCTCCGACCACTTTAGCTCATTTTCCATGCCGACCTGAGTGCAAACACTTCAAATGTTTCTACCAAATTCAAAGTCGATATCTGCATTTTTACGTCCAGGAGAGTGGCAACAATACACATCGCGCAGACATGGCTTCGTCAATTCCCTGATCCAAATATATGTTCAAAAATATATGTACTTTATAGGGTTTTTAAATCTTCCTTTCGGGTGTCGCATACATTATCAAAAAAAAAAAAAAAAAACAAAATCAGTGTACCCCCATTCTTCGGTAGCGTATATGCATGTAGCGTATGCATGTATAATAATTAAACACTTCTTGACACTTACCTAAAAAATGTTCTTTAGTACCCCTTCAATTATTCTCTTAATATTTGCACTAAAACTTTCTTTGATCATTTTTTTTTTTTTGTTTATGACACCAGCCGAGTAAAGAATTGAAAATAATTATTTGCTCTTGACAGCATTTTGGGATTTCCGCCATTAACGGGAATAGGTAGGTCATTAATTGTATTAATATATATATATTATGTATTAATATATGTATATATGTATTAATATATATATATAATATATATATATATATATATATATTGGTTTATTTTCCGTTTGAATTCGTTTTCCAATGAGTTTTCATTTGGCACTGACAAGAATTGTACACATTGCCGACAGTCGTAAACTTGGCGTCGACGGTCATAAGGCCAAACGCGAAAATTAGCGCAGAATTTACTTGGCGCTGTTAGTTACAAACTGACGCAAGGTTGAATGAAAAGCATGTATGCAGGGACTACACCCTACGGAATTTCATTATGATAGGCTTAAACTACGATGCAAACTGATCAGGACTGATCTGCTATGCGGAAGTCAGACTTAAAATCTATTGTGGTTCGTAGTAGACGCTAATCATTTAACAGTTAACAGATTGTTCAGTCAGCAATCCCACTCGTCTATAAACGACTGAGCACTAACTTGGGCAGATTGTTCATATTTCGCGTTAATGCAAGCGTTTGCTTGCAAGCTCTTGAAGAAACATAAATGAGAGAAACATGGCTCTGCTCTTTTGCGCTTTGCACATGCACGTGTCATTTGTGTCTACGACCCAAGAAATATAGTATCACTTGATAAAAATTTATCTAAATTGATACTAAATTATAAATGAACATGTGTTCAGAGGAATTGTTTGCATGCCAGTTAGACGTAAGGATAATAAATTAAAATAGGAACGGCGTTTAAGATGCGTTATTGATTTTATTGGCTCAAATGATGTGTGAGTTTTGCAATTAATAGCTACAGTGTCAGTGTGATAGCATCATCATCATCATCATCATCATCATCATCATCATCATCATCATCATCATCATCATCATCATCATCATTATCATTATCATTATCATCATCATCATCATCATTATGATTATCATTTCTGACAATAACATTAACACACAAGGATATTTTACTTTATTCATCTATGTATGGACTTATTTATTGATACTTTATCTATATACATATATAATGTGCTTACACACATTCGTGTCGATATTTATATAGGTTACGGACCAGTTCAGTTCAGCTTCAGTTAATTTAATAATATTTAATTATTAGTGAATGTGTCATCTCAACTTCCCTCTAAACGGAGCTTTCATACAAAAGCATATCGTTTACTTTGAGCGATATGTTACAATTTCGTTTCGCTTAGTTCATAATGAAAACAGAAGAAGACGGCAGTTATATTTGGCTTGGATTGAGTTTATCAATACCCAAACTCGTTAAGCTTTCATAAGCGATATTTGACTGCAAGATAAAGCGTTCCGTATGCAAGCTACATACATAGTTTTAGCGTACGATATTTCATTGCACGTTAGAAGGAAGTATCATATCTTCTATATATCAGTCATATATAGCTTTATTGTACGATATTTGATTACAAGATAAAACGAAACTTTATTCGCTTGATAATGCCACTTATTCATGGCTCTGTCGTACATATTGAATAATATCGCATACGAGTTTCCAATCACAGTTTTGGGCGGTTTAACAATCGCCTTATCGGTGATTGTGCGAACTGATAAATGAGCAAAATTATATACTCCGCCTTATACAGGCATTCAAGATAACTTTGACATCTCCTAAAGAACTATTTGAAGCCCAACGTAGAGCCTGACCTACAGAGTAATTTGAAGTGAATCTGCGCACAGATTTTGATGATGTTAGAATTCAACCTAATAAGAGCCGGTAATAAAAATCCCGGGACCACCTTTGATTTTCTAGGGGCAAAGTCTTAACATACCTAAACGGCACATGTAATGGCATATAAGTTGCCCTGTTCACGGTGATTCCACCTATGATGAAAAGAAGAAGAAGAAAATAGCTTATTCAAAGATAGTGTTTTTAATTTGCCTGAAGTTACTTTCGCAATACATGCGGTATATTTAGTTTCAATTTCTAATATATTTGTCACCCAACCGACATAGTTCTAGTTACTGGAACTCGAAATTTTGATGTATTGTTTTTCAGTTACCTTTTCTCTTGGATAGCTGTATTTTCTACGTGTATCTTTTTGTTGAGTCGAAAAAACTCTTGATTAGCTGTTTTTTGTTTAACTGTTGGCACTTTTGTTTTATCCGCATCTAGATAAGTTGCCTAATGCTTTAGTTCTGGATTTGAGCGAAAAGTTCTATATAGAACTCAACAAAGATATCAGCTTTTTCAATACATATTCGTAACCTTTCATAAACTTAATATATTCCCCGTATTGAGTGTACAGTACATCTATAGTATACATATCATCTATACATACATAGTATACATATATACATACATACATACATATATACATATATATATACATATATATGTTATAATAATAATATATATATATATATAATTCATGCATCTATGCACGGGCACACACATGCATTGCATATGCAGAGTTTTAAAAATGTATTCGTTTGGCTGGCATTAAATACAAAGAAAATTTACGTTTTTATGAAATACAAATATGAAAACAACATATGTATAAACATATTGCTAATAATGCCATCCTTTTTATAGTTATATAAAATTTTCATAAATAAACAATAACTCGCATAAAACCATATTTATAGGATTTTAAATACAAATGAACTTTAGTAATAAATTAAAAATTTTAACAAGACAGAAATCGTATTCAATATGAGATCGATGGCATTATTACCTTACGTCAATAAATATTGTTTATATATACGTTTGATGACTATGCTGCAACAAAAGTTCCTTAATGTACGATAAAATCTAAAATTTCAAATCACGTTTTTACAGAATTTCACATTCGAATTTGAATTCTTATACAAGTGTGCAGAGCAAAGAAACAATACTCCGCCTTCCTCTTTAGTTGCGGGAACCTACAATCCTACAATCCTATAGTGTAGCGAAAAAATGTGTAGATTAAATTTTGCAACATAACCTGACGGAACCGGAAAATAAAATTGAATTGAATTCGGGTCGAAGGAGCATATTCTGTACTTGTTCCAAGCATAAACAAATATATGATTTTATTTTCCGACAAGATGAAGTCACAATATGATTCAATATAAAGTAACGATACGATGAGCAATAAGAACAGCAAGAATACATTTCAGTAACATTTGCAAGACCTACGAGAGCACTGTTCAATTTAACGTCACAGCTTAGGCAATAGAAAATGAATGGAAAGCAAAAAAATGTGAAGATGCGATTTCTATCGATTATGTGATAATTTGGAAGTAACAACATTTGCATTCGATTTCGAGTTTAGTTGCCTTCATCGTCACCAATTAGGCAATGGCTAATTGTGATCAAGGTGTTCAAGCGTTATTCTCGTTTCATAAATCTAGCTAACCTCGATTTGCGACGATTCAGTGGCATCAGTTCAGAGTACTTTTAATGCGTGTCGTCGGTCTGCCGATTCCATATTTAAACTAAATCAATCATCAAATGTAAAGTATCGGCAGCATCGTAAGCTGATCCCGGCGGGTTTACCGTTGTCTACTGTTGCTCCCTAAGAAGTTGCTTGAAAGTTTAGCCCACATCGGTTGGTATTCAATTTTCATATTGAATCTTATTCTTCAATGTAATTAGGCTGCCTTGTTACAGCAGCTCATGTTATAATTATTAATTATTTATTTATTAAAACTCCTACAAGTCTTTCAAGTTATCGACAGATCTTGTGTTTGATCGTTCGGGAGTCGCTTAATTTCGGTTACGCTATTGCAATCTGCTGCGTAACCTGAGGGATAATTACATCGACAGGGACACCTTTGACAGAGTTGATATAATAAACGCTGCATAAGAGACAAACTAATGAAAAGCTTATTTCGTTAAGAGTGAATTCAATACGTTTTTGTTTTTTTCAGATTTTTGTTTAATCGGTGAACAACATATCAAAGCTATGGCCATTAAAATTTTCAGAGAATCTCCTACTGGCCGTAGCTTTTTCAGAATAACATATTGAAAATTGTTGTTGATTCTTTTCCGACACTATTGCAGGATGAATATGAACGTACGTAAAGATCATAAATCTACTAATGGCCCGTAAAAAATTTGGTTCGTATGTCTTAGCTTTGCGGCGTAAATGCATAAATTCATAGCATACATCCCTAGTTCCTGCAAAGATTACGAAAGAATCACATCGTATACGTTGGGATTATGTCCGACTTTATAGTTGCCAAATGTAGGATGGAGTCGTTTAAAAACTAAATCTAATCAGTAATCAGTAATAGCGGAGCGACCAAACTTTAAGTATGTTGAAAATCGCAAATTTCTTTCGAAAGCAAAGCTTCGCAAATTTATTTACTTTACACATTTTCGCCTATGATGGCACATGCCGCGAACATATTGTTAACAAGCAAAATTTGATTCCCGGTGGATACTTTTTGTGCCGTAACAAATCTCAAAACCTCGGATAAGATGATGAAAAACCAAAAACAACTTCGAATGACATCTCGTCGTCAGACTTTTAATCGCTTTTGGTTTGTTATGCATATACACTTACATTATATAGGGATTTTTGATAGTTTAGAATAACATTTATTCAAAGTTAAGTTAAGTTAATTAAAAACGTTGCACATGTTGCATGAAAACTTTTTCTTCATTTTCTAATAAACCATCCAATTTCTGTTACCTATATTCGAATTGAGGTAACAAAGCGATCTACGAGTGTAATCGGTAAACGGCAAAACAACCACATTTTTCTTAACAGTTTGTTTGACGGTTTTTGTTGTTTTCTGTTTTTTGTGCCACATTTGTCTTTAAGCAAATTATATGATTGTGTGCACAACACACGAATACATGGTACGCACACACAGTAAAAAGAAAAGAAATTGTTCAGTTGAGTTAATAAGATTAGAGAGGATGACAAAAAAAAAAAAAAAAAAAAAAATTAAAATCGAAAACAAGTTTACCGAATGACGTTCAAAAGTAAGTGCAATTCATTGGGTCTCTGGTTTAGTTTTATTGACACTTCTTCACCGCACGCTTCTACTACGTATGCACATGTATGTATTTACATATATGTTTGCTGTATATAACACATGCACAGGAAATGCATATCTTAACCAAAACGTAAGAAAAAACAAGACCAAGCTTTACAGCAACGTATAATAATCGTCTAACATGAAAATATTAAAATAAAGTCTTTAAAAATTTTGAAAACTACGGCAAAATGCTTAACATTAGAAAACGTAGTACTGTGTATATATGTCTTACATAATGACGATTATTTGTAATTTAATGCCGAATGCTAAACGGACCGTTGCGAAATCTTATTTAACAATGTGTTGAGATGTTTTCAAGCATGCAGGTGAGCCACGTAGAATAACATTAATAGTCCAACAGTAGGAGAAGACAAGCAAGAGATTGATGATGATGTTTTTTTTTTTTTTTTTTTTTTTGAGTGGGGTGGGCGGCGAATCATGACTATTCACGCCTCAATGGATGCAAAGCTTTCTGACTAATCGCAGCATGGCAGAGGAAGATTGAAACCGTCGAAACCGCAGATCGCCCTGTTAAGTATTTATAACATATACATATTTTAGGCAGATTTTATCCGGTTAGCTTTTAGATTATTGCAAATATTTTTAGATTTTCTTTTTTAAATTTTTTAACTATCACAGTACAGTGTGTGTGGATATATCACGTCCATTAGCATATTTTAGTCATCTGAAAGCACTTGCGTCAAGGTTTGATTGCCTACAAATATATATTGCACGCATAATCGGATTCTGGATAAGATTTACAATGTTAGGCTCATTAAGAATACACGCAGCGTTTATCGACGTCTATTGTATCTTCTCTCATGATTTCGTATAGCGAAACAGAAAAAAAGGAAAAATTGTATGTCACATATGCGAAAAAGCGAAAAGATGCCACAAATTCAGAAAAGATGGCCACTTTTTACGTGGAGGGCACGTAAATAAAATGCTAAAGACATTCAACGTTAACACGTACGATTGGGTTTATAACGAATCCTACCACAAGGAGGCTCGCAGCCTCACCGTTGCAAAGAAACGAACGACCAAATCGACCCAAAATGTGGGGCAGAGATTAATTAAGAAATTGTGCATATCAGTTCAGAACAGTGACCAGAGCAAGAAGGTTATATGCTTTCGGTATTAATTAGAATGAAATGAAAAACAAATGTAAGGATATAATACAGGAATAACAGGATTTTCCGTAAAATGGGTTTAGCAAATATCAGCTTTCGATCTTTTACAATTTATGAGTAATGAGTGCAAAAGCCAACAAATTTTCCTTTAACGAAGCAGATGCTTTCGGTTAACATTTTATTATGGGTGTGTCCTTTGTGTTTGATAATTTTGCACACGATATCCTAATCTTTCCGACCATGAAAGAGATAGACGCATAGATGGACAGACATAGTAAGATCGATTCAGAAATTGGCACTGATCAAGAATACATATAATGAAGCTTCCTCTTGTGTATTGAAACAGAATGATAAAGTGAGAACTTTGGTTCATGTCTTGTAAAGAAATTACCCAAAATGGCAAATAAGTAACTTCTGGTTCACTCGGCCGAAGCCTTAATTCAATTATTATTGTTATTATTACTTTAATTCCATTTGCTTTAAGATAAACTTTTACAAAACTTCTTTAATATGCTTTCTCATCTCCTTCCTCTTTTTCTCTTACAGTTGCTTTTCTTCATTATCATATTTATTTTTCTATCTACCATTATTTACAAAAATCCTTTCAAGAGAATTGAAGAAATTGTACTTATGCAGCTGCATATAAACTTACTTAGACGCTTTTGTCCTTAAGAGTAATATATTTAATAGAAAACGTATGGTAAACAAAAGAAGACGCGATATATGTTTGCAACGAATTTTTTGTACCCCTACGCCGAGTCAAATAGACTTGGAAGAATGAATTCGCGAGAGAACGAAATGCGCTGATAGTTCGTGAAATTCCTACAATATTTAGACCCTATATATATATATATAAGATATAACTAAGACTTGAGATATTTCAGATCATTGGGAAACTTCACAGCGTTAAGTATAGTAATATGCTTGAAGACAAATTTTTTTTGTTTTCTTTTTTTTTCTTTTTTCCAGACCGATTATTTACTTCTTTTTCAGTCCAGATGTTTCCTTGCGTGTCTTAGCAGCCAATGGATTCGAAAGGCTTGATTAATATTCGACTTTCACGATTTTGACTGCTTTGAAAGTGAACAGCGAGATTCAATTTTTAACCTTTTTGCTCCCAGGATCATAGGGACTTTTCGAGCCGTTTCAACTATTAGCATTTTCGAGTGGGATGCACAAAAACCCTACCCTCTCAGTAATTAGTAATCTTGCTTGCTTAACCAGCATCGTGACTACTGCATACACCGTCCAGGGGATATGCACTTCCTGAGACCATAGTGGTAAGAGCAGACGTTACAAATATCCGATATGAAATTCGATGCAAATATGATTAACAAAAGACGAATCGAAGAAAATGTAGCCCAAATGCGATATTTGAATATTGAATCGAGACTATGGATATCATATATTCTTTATTGCATTCAGGCTCAAACGACTGGAATTCGAAACTACCATTCACTCTTTATATCTGACTTAATATTCACATTAAATGCTTTTATGCTGATAAAGGTTCGCTTTGTCGTGTCGGTTTTGATAACACATATTTAGTATTTAGACCCTGGAACATACTTCTGCATAGATGTTAATAATGTCGATGGTAGCTGGAACTGTGCAAGTAGAACTAATTTAACTTTTCAAAGATTTCAAATTTAATTGTTTCCATTTAGTATCCGTAAAGTTATTTAACCTTTCCGAGTAAACGATAATTTATATGATAGGTAACAAAAAATACGACTTAAACAATATAAGGTAACCATTATCTTGTTCTTTGACTTCAGTTCCATTTGAAAACACATACACATACACATAGTTAGGCATTCACGTCTTTCCTACATACAAAAATTTTTCTGTGATTTTCTATGATAATGTGTTTGCACAGACTTTGGATTCAAACATAAACAAATGTATCGAACAATTCAAGCTTTTCATTCATCCAAAGGCGTAGAAGAGAGAGGTATGCATGCAGTTTGAACCTACGCGCACATAGAGAGCGACAGACATTCGCAGACATATACAGAAACGTTTACAAAAAAAAAAAAACAACATTGTGAGGACAATGACTGAAAACTAAACCATGGTGCTGCTTACTATAACACCATGAAACCTTACATGAACAAAATTGTGTGCAGTCATCATTAAAACTGGCACAGCAGCTTTAGCTTAGAACCTTCCACAACGAAAAATTTGCTGTCGCAGCCATACAGCAGTACAGTAGTGCATTGCGTATGCAAAGAGAGCAAAAAAGTTTTACAAAAAATTATAATTTGAATTATAAGTATGTAAGCGGGGCGATAGTTTTAGACGAATCTGGAACGCCACCGATCATATGAATATTGAATATGAAAATATCGCCAGTCATCACTATTCGAAAGGCTTTACCACTATTTGTCGATATAATTTTGCAACCGCTTTTCACTTTTTTTTTTTCCATAACAACTTTATGTAAGTTTTGAAAGTTTGGAAATTTGAATTTTATGTTGAATTTAGTTGTTTGAACTCATGTAACGAATTAAAAGGCAACTAAACTTCTTATCTCAATTTCTGCAAATTCCGACAACAAATAGTTACTATCAGCCCTCATTGATTCAGAAGACTACATCATGCATACTTGGTGTACAGGGATTGTTTTTCTTCTTTCACTATTTCGCAGTATTAAAAGACAAATCTAGTGGTACCCCTTGCTATCACTCTCCCTCTTAACCGATGGAGGTTTCATAGAAAAGAAAAACTGAGTTTTCTTTTTACCTCTTGTTGCTCATATGGATCAAAAATTAAAAGCTCAAGCTCTTAGATATGTACGCATGTAGGTATTAGTTGATGCATATAATAACAAGAACCAAAGCCGAACCAGCATCGACTTGCAAGTTATGCGTAGCATGTTCATATGTGTTCTTCTATATGTAAACAAGTGTTTTGGTACCAACTATATATATAAATACAAGTTAAGTTTACTTATGCCTAAATTTACACACACACATATATAGATATATATATATATATATATATATCAGTTATGTAGTACATTAAATTTAAATACAACTCAATTTTTATATTTTTAAATCAATTTTTAGTCAAAAAACAAAAAATTAGATTAATCTTAGGATGCATGCATCTCAGACACCAGCGATTTAAGATTAATGTCCGGCAGTGTTCGCATATACCGACGGAAATATTACACATTATTCATTTGCTCATCAAACTTATAAATTATTGACAGAAGTATCCAGAAATTTCAATTTTCTTAACTACTCATACTAACTAAGTAAGTGTGTCCCACATTTAAATTTCACATGTGTCGTATATCAAAAATGTCAATCGTTACATACTTTAACCAACCAAAAGAAAGTGGCTAACGAAATGAAGGGAACAAAACGAAATTTCGACTGCATTTATTTGGGCGAAGTTAGGGTATGTCCACTCAAAAGGTTCGGGACAAATTTAATTCTTAATCAACGAGATAATTAACAAATAATATTAACAATAATAATGGTGCTAACTAACTAACACATATTTAAAACACACAGATTAAAAATCACATATTTAATCGTGGAGATAAAAATCCTTATCCAATATAAATATAAACAGAAAAATAGGGACGTTCTCGGATACTCAAACTAGCCTAATTTACGAGGAGACTTCTGTCGGTGCTGCTCTTGTAATCGTTACCAATACGCTATTACGAAATTCTGCAAATCCAAACTTGTAGAACACATCATAGTGATCACAAGATGAACCTACACCACTTTGCTCAATAGGATTTTTTCTTCATCTACCTTCGTCATAAATTTTCAAAAATTAGGCATTGTTGCCTAAAAATTAAGTTTTGGTGCCATCCGTGTAAAGGGCTACTTCTCGTAAAAGCGTGCATATGGAAAGAAATTCCAAAAACTGTTCTATACAAACGAGGAGTCGCGGTAATGTTGAGCGATATGCAGGTAACTCTAGGAAAAGTGAGCGGGAACACTAAGAAAACCGTGCACTCTTGTTAAGGGATTTAACTAGTGGACAAATCTCTTTTATTAGTGCAGAACACTTGTCCTGAATGTACTTGTAAATAAGCATAACAGCCTGATGCTCAATCAATGTATCAAGCGTTTTGAGGATTTTTTTTATATCCGATTGAGGGCCTCCAGGCAAAGTTTGGATGCTCTCGCTCGCGCAAGCGAACTATATTCCAATTTTGGTCGGATATAGGCGGCATACTTGGTACGTATATCACCTGCCTTGAAGCATTTTTTGTACCGCTTTAAAAAACCTAAGCCCTCGGCTGCATCTTCCGACACTTCGAACACATGTTCTGTCCAACGAACATTGTTTTGTATTCTCATGCCCAGAACATCAAGGATTGCAAATTCCTCTCCATTGACAACACCAAAGGAGAGAAGTTGATCCTCACTTTTCATGTGCGTTAAGAGACAGGTTTGAGTTTTGTCGGCGTTAAATTTTACCCTCTTAGCCGGAAAGCGAGTGACGCGAACTGCTGTCGTCTGCAAACGAGATTTCTGTCACGCACAGGAGATCGTTAACGAATACCACGAAGAGAAAAGGAGAAAGAAAAAAACCTGGTGTTGTACATCAACATTTAAATAGAATTTGTTTGCGGTATACCCGTCGATTACAACTCTTACCAACAACCAGTCATCTAAGAAGCTCGATATGAATCAAGCGAAAATGCTGTCGTCACCAAATGCAATCAGCTTGGAGACAAAAGCATCATGTAATACTCTGTCGAACGTCTTGAAAATATCTAACACAACGAGCTTACTTTCGCCAAAGGGGCGAATAGCTCGTTTCCACTTTTCAATGGGGAAAGACATTTAGTAGTCAATAGCGGAGCGATTATTGTGAAAGCCATATTGTTTATCGCTAAATACATCGTTGGATTTTAGATGTTTCGTTAGATGGTAGTTGATCTTTGTCTCCATGGTCTTGGCAATAGCGGAACACACTACAATAGAGCCGCGGAACAGACTTGTAGGTTAAACGCAACAATATACGTTTGGCGAACGTTGTTAATTTGGTTTATTCGACAGACACTCCCTTCTCTGTCGAAGAGAAAAAGGAAAATTCGAAACTTGGTCTTTTGTTGCTTTTATGACACTTTGAAATTCGAGACAGTTGGGTGTTCTATTTGACTCTGCGTTAACTCTCGAAATATATAGAGGGTCTTGTATGCAAGTTTTAAAATTTGCCATGAATGCTGTGTTCGCCGATTTTCTTTCTCAACCACTTAAGTAATTCTTTAGTCCTGTTGTACTGTGTTATTGAAATCACATATCAGACATATTTTATAATCAATGAGACTTCA
Organism: Glossina austeni; assembly: GCA_000688735.1. Classification (NCBI taxonomy): domain Eukaryota; kingdom Metazoa; phylum Arthropoda; class Insecta; order Diptera; family Glossinidae; genus Glossina; species Glossina austeni. The sequence continues at coordinate 3,497,161 of KK502404.1, read as the reverse complement.
CCGTACTTTATGTATTTATTCACTCGCTCACTTCTCTTTTTCGATCCCATTATATATGCAACGAAAAGTCACTACTAGTTTTTGTTGATTGCAGACATTCTGTGAATGGAAAATAGAACAGTGACGTTTTACAGAGATAGTGAACTATGTACACAGTTGGTTGATATCCACAATCATTTAATTCAGCTTACTATAGTCCAATTGTCCGCCTGTATCAAGGAAAACTCTCTGTAACCAAAAGCTCGACAATTTTCAATTAAATTCATTTATACATGATCTGCTATTTATATAATCTCGAGCCACTTTTTACTCTTTGCATTGATGGCACTGCTTGCCGAATTATTATCATAGAGAAATTTTATTCGCTAAGCTTATTTCCGAGTGGAAACAAATCAATCGAAGAAAAACCAAATACAAAACATATGAAAAAATGTGTCGCGTAGTTAATCCATAGAATAACGAGGGCCACGAACAAAAATTACATTCGACTGGGAGCCAGTCTTATGCACCAGTCACTCCACCACGTCACTCAATAAGCTTTTGACGAATCGATGGTTGTAGTGACGCTGCTTTTGTTTTTATAAGTAAAATAAAAGAAGTGAATTTCGTGTGTAGTGTTATAGAAAGCCAACCGTAACTTGGAAAATAATATTTGGAATGCCATGAATTTTGAAATTTTTCGCTTGGAGGTTGACACTGCTACTACATTCGTAAGCCATCCTACAATCTTGTTGAGTAACGTATTGCACAATCTTAATGTTAAAATAAATTAGAAGAAAATGAAACTGTGACACTCTATAATATTGAGTAGGTGTGGCTGATTTTTTCCCATATTTTTACAGGTACTGAACCATCATCCATAGTTTATAATAAAAGAACATAACATCCAATCCTTTCTTTTTCCAATTCTTCCTTCGGTTTAACCTATTTTCAGTAACAAGGTAGCATGCAAGAACATTTAATATTTTTGCAAATTTGAAGCCAGTACCGGGAATATTTTCAACGCAGACCTGCGGAGGAAAACATCTCCAATTCAATGCAGAATTTCCATGTAAATGTTACAAACGATTTAACAAAATGAACACACGCTAATCCTTGGGTTAACAATATAAAAAATCCTGAAGCTGCTCCCTTTGCTAATAACAAGCGCTTTGTAAGAAGCGCAAGAGAGCATCAAATACTACAATTCCATTCGCATAAAATAATATGGCAGCATTTCAGAAACTCCGGAAATCACTTACCAAATTGTTAATCGACCACGAATCGCACAGCAAGGTAGCGACTTAACGAGCTCTTGAAATTCGTATTCAAAAAACATATCTCAGATTGGAATTTTGGTCGCTATTCAGCGGTGGATTGCTACAAGTTATGTCCTCTATATAGAATCCTCGCAACACATGGTAAGCAGTGTCAGGAAATTAATGTGAAGCAGAGAATAGAATGGAAATTTTTTTTGGAGAATCAAGTTAAACCAATTAAACAAATTCCCCACATCAAGAACATTATGATCTATGTGCTTTTAGTGATATTAAAATGGAATTGTCGAAAAAAATTTCTTCATATCGCAACTGGAGCATTAAAAAGCGTCTGCTCGAATACAAATACCCAATGAACTAAATGAAGTCGTCCTTCCTCCTTTCCAATTTCTAGCGACTTTAGTTGGTAAACGCCATCATAGGCGACTTTTATCTTTGCCAATACCAATATACTCGGCACTAAATTTAACGGCTTGTGTCGATAACTGCGCTTCACAAAATCTCTGGATTGATTGAAGAAATCTCTAAGCAACAAATTCATAGACAATTGAGTATTTTTCTTAAATAGAAAAAAATGACTCCTCTATGTGCATGGGAGACAAACAAACAAGTTTGTTTCTCGCTTTTTTATTCGTGAATGGAGTAGACTAAACGATTTGTAAAGGCAACGAACTCGTCTACTCTGCCTCGAAAACCTCACTTCTCCAAATATTTTAAATTCTCACTACGAATTTATATATACATAAAGACAATATTTACATGACAATGTCTTCAGCTAGAGAATAAACGACTAAATTAGATTATTTCTACTCTCCAACGGTGGACCGCGTATATATTTTTAAGTAAAATAAATTATTCTGCCTGCGTTGGCATGCACAACTCATCATTCAGGAGATAGGTATTAGAGTAAACGACTTCCTTGTCGTTTATATATTTTTTGTTCGTTCTCTTGCAATTTAATTTGTCACACCCTATATAAAAATTTAAAAGTACGTATGTGTATGAAAAGAAGTTCTTGTTTTTTCCACGCTGGCAACAGTCGGCGACGTCCAGCTGAATTGCCACAGACATGAAAACAAATCGACAACAACGTTATACTTGTGCGGAAAATATTCTCTCATTACTTTTTTTTCCGCTCTTACTCATGCAGACGACGTTGATAATGATGTTGACGGCAATATTTATACGGGAACCGTTCAATCGGCTGCTTTAACCATTTTTCGGATGTTGATGTTGTCGTTTTCGGTTTATTCCATTTTCTCTTTTCTTATTTTATTACATCCACACCGGGAGCATGTAAAATTTGTCAACACGTCGAACTACAGCATCCTAGATTCACTCACAAAGTATTTATATATTCTTGGTCAGCGTTTATACCGCAATCAATGTGCGTACGACTGATCTGTTCTGCCCTTCACAAGAACTAACTATTGTACGTACGATCGGCCAGAACACCAAATTTAGTCAATAATTTTTTTTGCACTTCCGCGATTTTTAAATATAAATGAGAAGGGAAGATATAGACATAGGTACATAAATAGAATAATAATAAGAATCTTAAGGTAAAACGCAAAGGCTTACGGTTTCGTTGTGAGCTAATCACTAATTTGTTTTTTATTTTTCTTACCGTTGTTTTTTTTTCCGAAATAGTTTTCATTACGTTTAAGGATATTTTTGCGCTGCTTTAGCTCTCTGTAGCTGTCGGTAATATTTACACTTCGCCAATGGCAATTTTACCATATAAATTGGGTAACGGTTTGAGGTGAAGGCAGAAAACTGCAATTGTGGCAGCTCCACCACAGTTTGTTTTTTCATATTTTTTACTTCATTTTTGTTTCATTTCTTTTGCGATTTTATTTGAGAAGATTTTCTGTGTACATTAAATTTTCTCGTTTGCTTTTCCAATTCTGGTTTTCCATAAATGTTGTCTAACATTAAATATCTGTAAAGTACGAACTTGTGGTAGTGGCTTGCGATGATGATAATAATGTAGGCAGGAGATGCAGCGTGTATAAGATTTTCTGGCGCAAAAACTTTTTTTCCTCTCTTTTTCCCTCCCGTGTTCTGTTTCCTTTTTGCTTTCTGTTCCATACATAAATTTAATTCGTTTTTCATCTTTTAATGCTTCAACTATTTCGACTTCATTTATGTATGTGCTCATATGATTTCCCATGCCAAACATTTCCTAATGGAGTTTTATAAAAGTACGTAACGATAGTTGCATAAATTCGTTTTCTTTTTTTTTTTTTTTTGTCATACTTGAGTACGAAAATAGGCTTATGTAGCTAAGTATCTTCGATTACATTCTTTGTTATTCATTGAATTTATGCTTTAGTGGATTTTGCTTTAAGTTCTGGAAGGTAACTTAGTTTTGTCATTTCCTGTGCAATATACAAAGAGTTGGTTTTAAGGCGAGTGATACCGCCGTTGGCGCGCTTAGCAAGACTGTAAGCAAAAAATTAATTTCCAATATTTCTTACAGCGATGGCTGATTGCTTAGTTGACCAAGCATACCTATAACCAGTTTGGAGATCAAAAGATATAGACCAATTTCGTAATCCACAGTTTTCCCCTTTATGCGCAGTGTGTCGTGAGGAGAGAAAGAGGCAAATGATTCTACAATATGTGCAAACTTTGATTAGATATTCTCAGTGACAGAAGTATACACATCAACTTGAACTTTTTTACATTGCATCTCACAGTCTACATATATTTGAAGACCATATATCCAAATTATTCCGGAGCCATGAAAATTCCATATGCTAAAAAACGCTGAATCTACATTAGCTTAAAGGGACAAATTTTAAGGGCATACAAAATAGGCCTGGATGTTAATACGAGTTCAAAAAAAAAAAGATGTTGAAACACTTCCACACATGAACATGTGCAAATCTTTGCGATTTCGGATCGTAATACCTGTACAAGTGTTTTGGGTTACATCAGAAGCACTATCGCATTACAAATACATTTTATCGTCTTTTTGGTGAGGCGATGTTCAAAATTCGTCTTGGGTCACCCGCAATTTATTCATCTCTCTTGGTTTTTTGTCTAATATGGAAGGAATATAAAATTCTTAAATCCACAAGAATTTAAATGCGGGCAGATAAGCAAACTAATGCTTACTTTTGTATTATGCGTGCGTGCATTTCTATTCTTATTAACTCTATCTTTCGCTTTTTAGAAATTATAAAAGAAATTATGTGTTATATACATATATTTTTTTTTTAACTACATATTCCAAAGTGACCCACATTGGACTGCTGACGAGTTTGTTATCAGATAATGTTCAGAAGTTTTTTATCTTTGAGAATTGAAAATGACTTGACATTGCAATGATGGCGTTGGTAGATAAACATAATTGTGCAATCATATATGCGCCTTAAAATATTCCCGTGTATTTAAGAATTTTATTTCATTAATTAATCTTTTAACTGCGTAATATTAAATTTGTTTCATTTACAGCATCCGCTTAAAAACGAAAATTTGTTGGTGGCTAACTGATTTTTAACAGCATCGTAAGCACACGGATAATACTGAATGCAACAGACAACCAAAGACGGCAGTTCGGCCAAAGAACAAGAAAAAAATCCCCGGATATTATATTCGATAAATGGAAAGTGAAGGTGCGAAGGTGAAGCCAACATCCGACAGATGCCAAAAAGTGGCGAGAAAATTGGCTTCCAAATGGATGCAGCGTTTGCTTGTAATGGAACAAACGCAACGTGTTACATTTTGAGGTATAAAATAACAAAATTATCTAAATTGAAGTTCAAGTTGCACGTCGCGCCCTACATCTGAAAAGAATGCTTCAATTAAAAAGATACAGTTTCTGAAAGAAACTGTTGAGAAAGCCCTTGAGACATAAGACGAATGACAAAGACGAACATACGCGAATACTTGGGCGAATCCATGAGGCAACAGAGTCAAAATTTGACGTCATCAACCGATTTTCACATATTTACAGCTAGTAATATTGTTTATTAATCAAAATGCGTTCATAATGTTAATCCAGCAAAACTGAGACCCCAAGGAGCAGTATATAAGATAAGTTTCGATTGGTTCATTTAAAAATTTTTTATTAATAAAGGAGCGACTTGTTTGGTCGTAAATTGAGTTGTGGGCTATGTGAGCGAGGAGAAAGAGGATCATTGATTTACGGAGAAAACAAGCTAATGCTTAATACGTGTCTGAGTCTGAAATGTACTCTGAGATAAGTATATCAGTATATACTGAGGAAAACCATTCAAATTTTTCGAATAGTTTTCCTTACGACTTTTCCTAGTAGCTTCTATTCAAGCATAAACTCTGTGTGTAGCCTAGCGAGATTTATATATATGTAACTTTTGTTCTTTCAAAATTTTTCATGTTTACTTCAGCTTTCTATTTACACAATATGTAGACATTTATACCATTAACAATCAATTCTCTCATTACTATAATTCCAATCTATAAGTTTTAAAGTCTTCATTTAAAATTCCATTAAATCTACTTCACTTCTGCATATCTGAATTGCGCTTTGTCTGCGTGCTCTTGTGAAAACAAAGAAAGGAAAAATGCAGATAAAGTTTCTTTGTTTTGCAACTTTTCACAATGAAGAAGAGAGAAAGAAGTAAAAGCAACGCTAATGATGATGATATGATGATCAAGTTTGCACATTTTCATTTACATGTATAGATTTGCAGTAATAATAATAACAACTAGACAAAGAATTACTTTGAAAGTGAGGAAAAATGGCAACTTTTCTGTTTTACTTGCTTTTGTTTTTGCCTTTTTTTGTTTCTTTTTTTTACTTTGCGTTTACAAGATGATAAGCTCGTCTGCTTTAAAAATATGTATGAAATCAGAAAATAAAAAAAAAAAAAAAAATTGAAAAAATATTAATATATATATATATATATATATATATATGTATATGCACACTACTCCTGCCTATTTTATCATCTTGTTGTTAAAATACCTACAAAGTCGCAGAGTTTAATGAACGCACAGTCTCGCAAAAGAAAGCAGCAGAGAATAAATAAAAATTCAATTGGTTTTTCCACAATGCACAACACAAATGCAGTTCTACAGACAAAAACAAGCTCGAATATGCGCGCACACAAGCATATGTTATATATAAAAGACTAAATCAACATACGGCACAAGATTACAATTTACTCACAAATGCGCTTATTTATGCGTACGTGAAAAACGGACAGACAGACATGTAAGTATACATAAATATATATATATATATGCACGCACACATAGGCTGCAACTCATTACAGATAAAGGAAGCGAGAGAGAGAGGGAGAGGGGGAGAGAGAGAGAGAGAGAGAGTGAGAAAGAGTGAGAGAGGGGGGGAGAGGGAGTAGCGAGACTATTATAAAAGCTTTATATTGCACCAACACCAACGACAACTACAATTACACCAGCAATTGCAATAACATTCTTGGCACAATAACAGCTTCAATATCACGATGCATTTGCTAATGATGATATTGCTGCTGTTGTTGCGGTTGTTGTTTTTGCTGTTGGAAACTCTTTTTTATTCGTTTCTTTTTTCATTTTTTTTTTTTTCAGAACACTTCTTTAGAAAGCCGTACATGAATTTTCCAAATACGTACAATCTACAAGCGCGCAAGTCAAAGTAAAATCTAGTGGAAGAGAGTAGTAACAGTCTCTCGCTTTACACAATGCATAATTCACAGAATGGTAGCACAAATCGACTAAATGAAAATTTGAGAAAGAAAAAAACGAAAAGGCCTAAACATATATATATTACTTTATAATTTATATGATATCGTTTTAATACCGAAACAGTTGCTGCCATAAAATAGTTATTAATGTAACTGATATCGTTTCTATTTCGTACACGACAAAAAAAAAAACAAATCCGATACATTAATTAATGTTAGGTAAGTCCAGCTATCGATAGGTAACTGCAGTAGAATGAATTAAAGGAATGAATGAAATTTTTAAGTTTTACGAAGGCTCAATACTTTTTAAACTATTCACATTTCTTTGCTTAGATTTATTAATTAAATTAGCATCCTTAAGGTCCAAATAGAGGCCAAAATGCTGCATTATTTAATGGTTTTCAAATCTTCAATGCTAACGAAAGCTAACGAAAATACGAATACCCACGCCCTTCGTCATTAGTCCTTTTTCTTCTTTTAATAAATTAGCATATTGTCCCTGCATTAAAGCGACAGTATGAATATAGTGCGTGAATAACGGGATCACTTTTACAATTTCTGTTTTACTGTCTGTCTGAAGAAATCATATTTATACCCTACACCACCTGCAAAATAAGGGTATATTAACTGGCGTGGCGGCCCATGTATACAACATCCGCAAAGACTTGAGATAGATCCACTTTTTATTGCACCGGTTGATTCAGAACCCCTTCCTGACTCAAAATACGCTTAACTGCCCGTCCTATGTTCTTCTGTTCAACCTACAAAACACAATATTTGCAATATTTTGATAACATTACGTACGCCGCCGTGTCTGGCGCCAAGGACGGACGCTATTGAAAATGATTCGGACCAGACCAATTTTTCGACGTTTTCCCACAGAACAACAGTATTAGACAAAATGGTGTAGAGTACTTAATGGCGGATGCAGCCCGGATGTTTTTGTATATTTCAATGTGAGGACATGATGTAGAAGAAGAAACTCGGTTGTAGTTTTATGTTCTTACTCTCACCAATATAAGGACGAGTTCCAGATAAATGGATGAATGAGTCCTCAATTTAAAAAATTCATAAGTGCTTCTTGCTTTTTGTATCGCGACTGTAATATCTAGCTTAGAGCGTTGAGTATAATATGAAATCTTCGAAATCTTCGTAAGGTAATGACTCCTAGTCTTAGACTGGATTATAAAAAAAAAATAAGAAAAAGACGAAGACGAAGAATATAAAAGTAGGACATTTAAATATGGACTGACAACATCCCCAGGAGTTTTCGATATGATGACTTATGTATAATCCTACGTGACCTATTAATTAATTATCGTATATTAATGCAAACAAATAGCACATACATTTACACGCCCATCTGCAATGGATAATATAATCATATAAATATCATATAATTTACTAAAGTCTTCTTGTTTTAACGTAGTCGATTTTTGTTGTTTTTTTTGTATTTATCATACTCTTAAAATACCTCAAATGCATGTATATTCATATTGAGAGACATAAGTGAAAATCTATATAATTACACCTGTGAAGGACTTGGTGTAAAGATGTTTTTCAAAATGATGTTGTAGCGTGTAGAGTGATTTGGATTGATGTGGATCACGAAAAAGTACGAAAAAATATGCATTGGTGCTGTATGTATGCGGATCGTTGACTGTAAAAAATTTGTCCAAGTCAACGCAAAGCAAAGTTCGTAGTTATCGTCGTCATCATCATCATCATCATCATCACCATGACCATTACCATCATCATCATCATCATCATTATCATTCTCTTTATTGTCCGTCCTAGCAGATAATAGGAAAAACACATTGAAAAAAGTACTTGCAATAATGACAGTGGTAGCTGCTATAACGCATAGCTAGTTAAGCGGCTACAATGTGTTCGTGCTTGCACGGAACGGCGACGTATGATGTGCCTCAAGTAAAATGCAACCATAGTAGTTATAAAAATATCGCTCTTTACTCGTAAATATTTGTGTATGTATTTGTTTGCAAACACAAATACATCTATACTTCGAGTCTAAAATATTAGGTTTGTATACATGCATTAGTTTATTCATATATTCATATATGCATATATATATATATGCATATATATATATATATATATGTATACGCACAAAACTGTTATAGCATGCAGAGAAATGCAAACTGTCATTGTAACATTAGCGTATATTTGTATGCTTTATTCGCACACATACATTTGTACAATTGTAGTTGTGTTATTCACATATAGCAGTAGTTGCCCGCTAGAATATTAGTACAAGAGCTAGACACTATTTCTAGTAGTTCCATCACGTTTACACGTTTATTGTTTGTTTGTTTATTTGTTTGTTTGCTTGCTTGCTTGCTTGCTTTGCTTACATGTGTGTAATTGTATGCTCTTCTGCATGCTTTGATGTGTTAGTCGTATTTGTAAGCATTCATTTGGCTGCTTTGGCATGAGATAGCATTAGAACATAATATTTACACTATGCCTCATGTATTGTCGGGAATGTTATCAATACAGAAAGAAAAAATAAGGAGAATTTAAAAATATATGTGTTAAATTTAAATATGTTTTGTATATATAAACAATTTTATAGAAATGTTTTAAGTCAATTAGGTAAATGTACAGGGGGGCATGCATTTCCGTTTGGGCGACCTACAAGTCAGGTTTATGGAAGACGTGACCTATACATTTACATTTGATCAAAATGTAAAGTATGAGGTACGTACATATGGTTTTATTCGGTCGAATAACATCATCATATTCGCTCATTGAGCTTAAGTTCGAGCGAGATATTAGAAATTTATTTTGAAAACTATTATATAATAGGCTGGATTAGGTCTAATCTATAAATTCTGTTCAATTTTCATGGGCGGTTTTCCGCCCGCATATATATATATTTATGTTTTCCTGATAGCCTGTTAGTAGTAATGGTGCTACTAATACTACTACCAATACTAGTGGTTTCACAAGAACGTTAGAACGTTTGTTAATCGAATCGATGTTTTCATCACAACCGATCGAGAGCAACCATATTTGCAATTGTTTTGATAGATTTTGTGTCTGCAACTTTACACTATTTTTGCTACCAGCTTACTTACGCATGTACTGTGTGTGTGTGTGTGTGTGTGTGTGTGTGTGTGTGTGTGTGTGTGTGTGTGTGTGTGTGTGT
>KK502404.1:3469459-3486901 GCA_000688735.1 Glossina austeni | reverse complement strand
TGTGTGTGTGTGTGTGTGTGTGTGTGTGTGTGTGTGTGTGTGTGTGTGTGTGTGTGTGTGTGTGTGTGCGCGCGTGTGAGTGAGTGTGTGTTTGCAAGCACATTATTAGTAATCAAAAGAGGGTGGACTCGAATTATAGAGACGGAGTTAGTTAATCGCAAATGTTAGCGAGTATGAATATGATTTAAGAGAACCAAATGGTGGAATATATATATGTACATATTAACATTCTGGACGTTTAACATTTTTAATCCACCTATCTACAAACAAACTTCTAAAAATCCTTCATATTTAATAAGCTATAATATGTTTGTATACTAACTTTTACCATTGATGAATTTAATGCTTTTGTTGTGAGAAATAATGTATTACCCCACTGTTGGGAGTGGGGATAACTTTTCTAACTACATGCTATTAGTGGCTGCACGCATATATGTATATGTGTGTCTTTGTTCTTCGTTAACAGTGTTTCTTATTTTACAGTGCTGTTCGCATTTTATGTTCAACAAATATTGTCGCTGGCTATATCGGGATAGCTTTAAGTGCAATAAACGTTTCTATATGTATGTGTGTGTGTATTCGCACTTTTCCAGACGCTTGAGGTTAATACACGTTCAAGTCTATGTATGTAAGAAAATAAGAGAACGAGAGAAAAGGAGAGAGAGATTGAGAGAAATTATATTAGGCTTCAATAGCACTTTTGAATACCCGCTACTCTAAGTTGGATTGAAGCGGGAAATATATCTTTAGTAAAATTTTCATCATTCGTTACCTACGAATACGGGTAATATGTAGTACTTGAAATTTTACTATTTGTATGGAATATCTGAGACAGAGATACCCTACAAAACTATAAACACACACACCCACCCTTCACACACACATTAAAATACATAATTCACTTCGTCTATATATCGTGCACTCAGGTTAGTAGGTGCGTTTGTGAACCGTTATTGTTGGTTTTCTTATTGTGAGTCTGCGTTCAAAGCTTCAAATAGAGACTTGCGGTCTCGCTATGGATGAAAAAACGAAAATTATTTTGTCTTAACGAAAATACCTTAACTACGAAATACGTAATTATCCTTATAGTGAAAGTCTTGAGTTGAACGTAATTGCAACGGAGAAGCGGACCGACAAAACGAATTGTGACAATTTGTAAATTTTGGGCAAATGTTAGTTAAAACCCAAATCAATTACGACTAACCTCGATTTTTTGACAGCCAGCTTTCAAAAACGCTTTATAATGTGTCTTAGCTAAATTTCATAACAATATCTGCCATACGACGAATACGACGATTAATAAAAATATATCATATAACTCATTAATTGGTTTTTTCAAGGTCAGTACTGTTGTTTCTTATGTACTACGAAAATAATTTTACATGAAACTTAATATAATTTACTTGAAACTGAATAAATCGATTCAAAATCTTATTTATAAAGTTTCCGGTTACTACTTCTACTTTTGTTATTCGGCTAGGTCAACGAAAGGCGGCAAGGCCCCGGTTTAAGAGACTATTTTATGCTTTTGAGAACATTTCTATTTTATAAGATTTATTTCATTTTCTTCTAAGTGTTGCCAAATTCAAGAGAAAGTTAACATGCTTTCATTTTCTTGTGCTGAGCACAAATTAAATATAAATTGAAGAAAAAAAAAAAAAGAAAGCAAAACCAAAATAAAAGGTATAAACAAAGAATCTACTACAAAAGCAAAAGATCAGTAAATAAAAACAAATTTTTCTCTTTTTTCTTTTAAATCCAAACAATCGTTTACACACTTACGTATTCGCTCGTACAATTTTTTTTTTTTTTTTAAACAAACAATTGTAAATTAAACAAATATATTTAAATATACATTTTGCTCTCCTTTTTTTTGTATTTAAAAGAAGCGCTCTGGTAAAACTTATTTATTTATTTATTTTTTTTTGTATATTAAATAAGAACACCCTTTAGCATATTATCTATAGTGCATTAACGTTACTTATTGGAGCATAACATGATATGATAACAGCAAGTGCGTGAGCGAAGGCATAAAGTTAAGTAGAGTACTGGACTCTATATGCCTGGTGATAAGATTTAAGGGAAAACGTTGAGAATAACAATAAAAAGTGATTAACAAACAAACACATATAAGTGCAGCTATGCACAAAAGTAATGCAATGAATTCTGAACGACCGCTGCAATTGCATACAAATTGTTATTGGTCTTGTTGTTGCTGATAATCAGAAATGTTGTTGGTAAATAATGTGAGTTCAATGGTAGATGTGCATACGTATATATATATATATATATATATATATGTATATATATAATGCGACTGCATTAATGTAAAACATAAAAATAAAAAAATATGCACATTGTCGCCGTTTTTGTCTAAAGTATACATATATGCGTATAATATGTATAAACACGAACATACACACATGCAGATATCAACAGAAGAACAAAAACCCAAATAAGTAAAACAAAAATAAACCTGTCAAAGTGCAGTATGCACTCGCCTTAGGACGAATTTCAGATACCCGTCGTCGTCATCTGCGAGTTAAACATATTAAAATCTGCTTTAGTTTTTCCTAAACAGCGCACGTATAAAGTGGTTATAATAGTCCGCTCGGAACAGTTTTTGCCTATAATTGCTTATAATTGTTTCTCCCTTCTTGCCTTAAAGTTTTCTGATATTGATCACATACTTATTATTCATGGAATCAAGTTGGACTCGACTGAGGCTACTGATTAATATTTCGATAAATCTAAGCTCATTGGTTTTTTTACGCTAACCGCGGAAGCTATACTAGATTTAAAAAATGTATAAACTATATATATATATATATACGATATCTCTGCATAATTTGATAGCAAAGTTCTCACACATATAGTTCATAGTTGCTTCATTGCCCGTACATATGTCGAACGTGAGTATCGAACACATTAAGCGAAAGCTAGAAATTGTATAGAAAATATTCATCGACACCCTTGACGTATGCGAAGTAGACGGATGGGAAAAAACATGCATGTTCGTTCCACTTCGTTTATTCATATCCTATAGTGAAAAAGGCGCTTGAAAGCCACAAAACAAACGGTAAAAGCTGTATATAGAGCAAACGACATAGGCATGCATGTCAAAAGTTGTTTTTGTAAGTATTTTATTCTCAAGTGACGTTGTCAAGTGACCTAAGACGTATCTCCCTCTCTAGTAATTGCTGGTTAGGATTCCGTTAACATTAAGATTTTTACCATGATTTCGTTGCCAATAAAAAAACACGCGAAAACCCTGTAGTGGGACACGGCCCATCATTAAATGCCACGCACCAACCTACAGTTATTCATATAACGACTTTTTAAAGTAAGGCTTTATATAGGAAGTGATTGAAAAAGTGACGCGATCCGAAACATTTTCAATTGCATTCGTCCTTAAGCCAAAATACGTCGGTTTACCAAATTTCATCAGAATATATAAAAAATCACGAACTGTACATTGACCGCGAAAAAACAGGAAGGACAAAGGGACAGCCAAGTTAGGAGAGGTATAATAAAAGGTGAGTCTATCTTCAGCCCCACTAAGTGTTACGTTCATTCGCACAAGCTTAATATACCCCTATAGCACAAGTGGTGTAAGGTATTTAAAAAAAAGGAATCTTCACGTTAGACGGAATTTTTTAATACCGATTACGAACGAATTTACCTTCAAGCGGTAGATAATTTATTATATTATTTGCATCCTGAATATGGCACTGTTATCCAAACATATATATAACAGGATTTTATGATTTTTATATAATCTAGGAGTCAGGCTGACATACTGCAAATTACGAGAGAATTGCTGATCTACTTACACTGATTCCAAAAAAAAGGAAACACGAAGAAATTTTCTTAAGAAAAGAAGTAAGTAATGAGAAATGAAATTCAAAGTTTTGAAGGCATTTTCGAACATGAACACTAATGTAAAGAAAAAACAAAATCACTTTCAGTGAACCTGATTGTTTTAAATATATATATGCATTTGTCTTGATCGAGAATATATCGACAATTCGGGATGCAAGGAAATAATCAGATTTAGCATATCTCTGACCATTAGAGTAAAGTATAAACATAAAAATATCATATGTAGTCTCTATAATGTAAACATGCGAAATAAGCCGGTCGGGGCAATGAACGTTTCAAAATGAAAAAAAAAAAAACCAGAGCAAATTGTCGAGAGAATGCCGTGTCAATTACGCTAAAGAAGAGCAACTTTGTGTTTGCCTAAGTAATGCAAATAAAGGTCATCTTGGCAATAACTTACCGGCTAAGAACCACTTTCCAATAAAAATAAAATTTGCAATCAGAAGACCGAATATGTAAATATACCTTCAACTAAGTTTTCTGGTTTAATTCAAGTCTTTCCGATTTGAACTTATGATTTTGTAATCTAATCTATAATTTTGCAGTAATCACTATTAAGCAGAAAAAAAAAAGAATTCGAACTTTTCTTATTTCTTGAAGAAAAAAATAGGTACAAAAAAATATAAAAATAAATAGATAACTGACACAATAATTAAGTGAAAAGTCGCTAAAGGCCAATTCAATCGATCTACATCAATAGTAACAACGGTGCGCAAGTGTTAGAGAGAAAGAAACTTTTCTGCCAACCGAAATCTGTGTATACTGAAAATTGTTTACATAAGTGTGTATGTGTTTTATACCTAAACGTGGTCATTATACGGCTAGGTATGCATGTGCATATATAGATTAAATACACACACAATCATGCCAAAGTCCATGTGCACATACATGTAATTTTTATACATCTTTATGTATCTAATGGCTAAAAAACTGGCCTAATGGCTGCTCGCGCAACATTAACAACTCCAAGTCAACCGCAGCAATGAACGAGAGATTTTTCGGAATTTACGCTAAAATGCAACGAAACGTCGTTATATGTACATAGCAATATAAATATAACTCTAAATGCATATATATATATATATATATATTTAGGTAGATAATATATATGTAAATATATATATGGATGTATGCGTGTGTGTATGTGCATGCATACATGTCTGTGTTTGAATGTTTATATGTATGTGTATGAATTTAATAAATGATTTCTCAAGTTATAGTCACAGACAATTTAATCACGATGCTCATAATGATAATAATGTCGGCGATGCTGCGCTGTTTTTTAGCGCTTCTGTTGTTTCGGTGTTTGATTATTTTATGGCTTTGAAGTGAAAATTTATTTTTTTCAACAGTGTTTTCTTTTTTTGCTTTTTCTTTTAATAATAAAGAAAAAACCCAGCAATAGCAAACAATAGTACAATCGAGTAACCATCGCTTAAAACTGAAATTAAAGCACTAAACGCTATATATGAGGAGAAATTACCCAAGATTACGGACTAACATAACGTGGTTAAAAAAACAAAAGAAAAACACTATTATAAAAATACGAATACGACAACAAAAACAGTCACATTAGAAATGATTTCTCATCTACCATCATCAACCAAAAATAAATAAAAATCTGTTATTTTTGCTAACCAATCATTTTTTTCAGGACAGTATTCATTACACATCCGTTAAAGCGAAGAAGAAGTAATCACATCTCAAGGCGTTCTGTTAAGAGTATACCCAACGTCATTAGAAGTAGTGTGCGCGGTGATAGTGTTGGTATAATTTCCCTTCATATTTATTTATACACATTTATATACATATTCGCAATACCACTAGAAGATAGGTGGGTGTACATTCCATTTTATCAATTGCCTGTGAACAACCAGAAAGAAATTTCAGTTACCTTACAAAGCATATCCCACACATTCTTGATCACTATAAAATTTTCAATCGATCGATGTGAGAAAAACATTGGTTGCTAATAAAAATGTTCCATATCGGATCAAAGAAACTGGGAACACTTGTTTTCTGCTTTTTTTTTATCCTCTTTACTCGTCGATTATAAATACAAAAATTTCCAAATGTCAGCCACGCCCACTTAATATTATAGAGCATGAAAAAAAAAAAAAAAATTTTTTTTTGTCCAATAAATGTGGATGTGTGAGTATAACAGATTCGATTACAGCCGAATAATATTTTTGCATTTGTTTTGCGCAAAAGCAAAAATTTGTGAATTTTCTTCCTATTAAAGCAGTTTTCTGCTGATATCTTCAAATCCGTGCATTTTTCTGTTTAAAAAAAAAAAAAAAAAAAAAAAATTCTGCGCTGCCCAAGATAAGTTCTTCGGCATACATAATACACTGATAGATTTAATTATTTCATACTTAAAATGGATCAATTATTGGATAAAATACATGAGAATTTCATAATTTGAGCAATAACCGACTATAGAGTGCACTTGCAATTGCACAAGAGCTCTTTATCTCCTTTATCTTATACAGGAATTCAAATTAAAATTGCAAAAGTTCGGAGAGATTTTGAAATTTATGGAAAGATATACGCGTATGTACGAGTTTAGAGAAAGACAAATGCGTGCGTCGTCGAATTGAAGTGCTAATCAGAACTCGATCTGTTTTTCAATGACTGGTAACACGATAGTATAAAATAGTTAATCTACTTGCAGTAAATAAGGCGATAGAGTAGTGGTAATAACACGGTTATAATATATAATAAGCACGTAAATATGTAAATTAATTACGAAAGCATATGAAAATCATCTTGTTGAGGCACTACTCATACCTACGTGTGTTCATGTATGCTTTGTTATTCAAACCTGCATCGGCGAGAAAAACAACAACAATATTGTATGAGAAAACACTGCACTTCTGTTTGGTTTTTAATGACATTTTAAAAATATATATAAAAAAAAAATCCTCTATTTATAGAATTTGTTGACTATTTAATGGATGCTTGGATAAATTGAATTTGTAAGCAAAACAAAGGAATTATACATATACATACACACACATATATATATGTATATATATACATATATATATTATATTGATTTTGACTAAATGATATTCATCATCAATATTGTCATGTAATACAATAATTACTGCTTTAACTTATCCTCGAAATATGTCACTAGTGTAAAATTAAGTACCATTTAATTATCATAATGCAGTTTGAAAATTTGTATACAGCCATGGACACTTATATAGCCTATCGTTAATATTTATTAAGAGATTTATAAAAAGTAATATTAAGCATAATCGGGAAATGAAAAAAGAATACAGTATAATAAAAGCCATCCTAAACGTAGGAAAATAATTTTGACAAAAAATGTGTCACATAACCTTTGAAGTAGTAGTAGTAGTAGTAGTAGCAGCAGTAACACAGTTCTGTTAAAGCCATGATGATTAAAGAATTCGGTAACAATCCTATAAAAAAAATGATAATAATAATTATAAATTTGATAATATCGGTTAAGGTGTGTCCATGAGTGCATTTATACGAAAAAATTGAAATTATTTTCTGTGTTGTTTAAGAGTCGTATGGCCAGAAACAACGAAAAATATTCTATGCGAAAGCTTGGCATTGTCCAGAAGCCCAAGAAATTATTCGTCGAGATCCGCATTATGTATACGTAATTTAATTACATTTTAAATAAGAACAGAGAGAGAAGGGAGACGCGCAAACTCCCAGAAAATATGCGACCTTTCAGGAGATAGTATTGTACAAGAAAGCGCTTTGTTTATTTATTTTGATGTTCGGTAAATATGTCGCTTTGGTCAGTCAGTCAATGCTAGGTTTAAACTTTACATTATCACACTTTAACCCTTACTGTTCGTTTTTATTTGCCATTTCTCCTTCTGGTCACGGGCATAACTATAACCAGTCTCGACAGTGTGGTTCGGTCAATATATTATGTTGACAACTTAGTCAAATTTCGCTACTTAGGGCCATAAATCCATAAAGAGTATAGGCATAAACCCTTCTCGCATTATATGAATTTTAAACCATATCGATCATTAATGGAAGTAATGTAGAAAAACCCCACTTTTTAACCATTCCTTGCGGCATATTCTTAGGACTTTGCCAGGGTGCAAGAAGACGCCGTTCACTAAGCACAAAATGTTATTCCTGTTGCCACATCCGAGATTACCGGCTTCTGAGAAATTGTTGGCGTAGTACGCCTCCACTTTCGCATGAGGTAGGTATACTATAGGCGCAGTCAATACTACAATACATCGATCGATAACTTCCAGGACAAATTATCTTTTTCTGCCAAATTGGGCCTTACATGCTTCAATTTCCGCAAAGACGAGGTCATACGATCCATATCTTCTCCCCTGAAGCATTTCAGATTTGCGGACAGCTAGCAATCAACCGCTAGAGGTCAGATGTCAATAATGTAGTGGGAGGAGCAGCAATTTGAACTCCAACCGATGATATATTGTCGTTTAAGGTTTTTCTCTTATTGTGAAAACAGTTTTCTTATGCTCAAATTTTCAGCAGGACTGAGTCTCCAATATGACACGTTATAAGAAATAAGTTCAAAGAGATATCTGATCATCAAAAAGATAGGAATTTTAAAATGTATTATTTAGTTTAGTTATTTTATCCGCATTGGAAAATGTTTGGTCGGTGTTAGAAAGAAGCAAAGTAAACGAGACAATACAAATTAAGATAATAGCTTCACCGCACGTAGAGTCGTACATCGTACATCGTACATCGTACATGTGTTGTGAAACAATTAAAACAGCCTTCTGTCCAACATTTTGTTATTTAAATCATAAAGATTCTTAATTGTGAATAACTAAGTCACTAGGTAGATACATATATACTACCCGTATACAGTTACTAGTTGTGCATAATAAATG
Source organism: Glossina austeni (assembly GCA_000688735.1). NCBI lineage: Eukaryota > Metazoa > Arthropoda > Insecta > Diptera > Glossinidae > Glossina > Glossina austeni. The sequence goes on along the minus strand of KK502404.1, from coordinate 3,478,142 downwards.
CTTTGTCATGAAGTAAGTAACGATTCTATATACATGCTACATATATGCATATGAAGACTAACTGAGTTGAATGAGTGTGTGGTGTTGGTGAACTTGTTTACTGTCAACTGGAAACCGGAACTAAGCATATAATTTATTGGCAGCATATTAAATTGATCATTCTGTATGCAACATGTTCCATTATGTATTCATAAGCTTCGCAAAATATAGAGAAAGAATTTTAATCACTTTAATTATGCCCTCAATAGATTCGACGTCTGTAGATGTACTTCTCAAAATAATGAAAACTGACTTGACTATGCTCCGTAGATCAAATTTGTAAGTAAGCAAACATTGGTACTTTATTGTTAAGAAATTGAAGTAGTTTGTATATGTATGTATATATATATATATATATATGTCACCTAAAAGATGTCAACCGGAAATACGTAGTCAATTAAGAAAATAACCCGCCTTCTACATATTTACCTTAGGTTGTGAATATCCAAATTCAAGCAGCCGTGAATAGCGTTCTTCTAGTTGTTGTGCTTTTTTGTTCTTATGGCCTCTATCTGTATTTTATGGATCATGGGTATGTGAGGATATTTTCTATTAAAGTTTGCAGCACTAAAAAAAAAAAGTTGTATTACCTAAAAATAAATAAAAGAACTTAGACGGTGCATTGAATGTGAGTGAGATTAATTAATAATATACACCAAGACCAACTTATATTTCAGATTTTTTTTCTGTTTTTTATGTTAATGACCTTTTATTGCTTTTGAAAGAAATAAAAGAAAGGAAAAAGAATATGAATCAAATGCATGCGATAATAACAACAAATTCACAGTGGCTGGCACATTGAAAGAATAAAGCCAAGCACATAATCGCACAAACTCACAGACACCCGCACACACATAAGGCAAAATTTTATGAGCATAAATACATTCGATATATATATATATATATATATATATATATATATATATAATTCACACAAATGCTCGTGTATGCATATTTGCTTAAATGGAATAAGCGCTTAATTCATTTGTCAGTGTGTGAATGAACTCTTATTCTAATACAAGTGCCTACATACATACATACATACATACATACATACATACATACATACATACATACATACATACATACATACATGTATAGATATATACACGCATGCATGCATTTATGCATACGTACATATATTTATATGGATGTGTGTGGGTATGTATATACAGTTCACGACAAAACAATGACAACTTTTGTACGTGCTTCTGATTTCAGGATACAATGTACTGCTGCTAACGATGATTTAATATCTCGATAAAGATTTTAAATATTTCACGCATAACTGCTTAGAAGCGTCTATATCCTGTTCGAGATAAAATTTAATGCCACACGGAAAGACTGCAGCGTTTGTTTTGAGGAATCAAAGCGAAAGCTAAGTCAACTTTAATTAGCAAATAAATTTAAAAAGACGATTATCTAATATTGAGGAGGATCGCTTACGATCAGTAAACGCTTGCAATCGATTGCAGTTGAAGAAGTTGGCTCGATTGACGACGAAAGCGGGAAACATCTCGGCCATGTCGAAACGTTCGATTAAAATTGAATTCGGCATAGGTCAGCTATCTTTTTGTTAAAATTTCATTACAAGCTTCGGTTCTTATTAAATATACGCGCGAGTGCAACGATACAAAGCTAACGTCAATCAGTTTACGTAAATTAGAGGTGACCATGGAACCCAATACATACGGGAAGCTACATCGATTGGCAGCAACTTGTAAATATTGTGAAATTTCTTGCTCTACATAAGAGATTATGTTAATCTTTCACCGTTGTGGGCGGAGCCAGATCAAGTTAAAGCAAACAAACTTTTGTTTTTGTGCAAATGACTGCACGAGTTATCAACAACGAGATTATTATGATTTCTATATGCACGCACTAAAGTCACGATCAAAGCTTTTGCGCCTTACAACAGTTGCTACCGTTTTACGGGAAACTGTGGATACTGGCAAAAGACAAAAAAAAAAAAGTGAAACTGGCCAAGTGGTTTTATTAAATGGACCTCAAAAAAGAAGTCGACAATAACTGCTGAGCATTCATTTTAAACAAACAAATCACAATTAAATACCCACCTCCACCCACTTATTTCATTCGCACATTGTAGTTTCACATTGTAATTTAATTTAGTTGTCGTATCAAAGGAAAAGACGTTTCTTTCGTTTTCAATATTAATGATGTTAATGTCGATCAGATATACCTATTATAGCAATTACTTCAATTAATTGCTCTCTTCTCTCAGCGGATACTGGTAGCTATCAACATCCGTACAAAGTTTATATTCACCCAACTGGGCAACTGGGACTGCTGTTATAAGTATGAAAGTTAACAAACTCTTGTATTTGGGTCATTTAACTGACAAACAGCAATGGATGCGTTTCAAATAAAAATCAATAAAACAAATTTTCTCTTTAACTCAATACGTTTTAGTAAGTAAATCAAATTTTTTACACCTTTGCATAAATCTGCTATCTTTGCATATAAATAAGTTTCAACAGTTTTGTACTCTTTTTCACCGTTGTTTGCACCGTACATTGCATTGCATTGGGAAAAATATCACAGGTGTGCGTGAGAATTGAAAGCATTGCAACAACCACCACCACTGCCATCACCACCCCCGTCGCCGCCGCGATCGCCTCGTCCATTCATTATCGATATGAATATATACATAAATTTTATTTGTATGAACCCGAATGACACCGAATGCGAAAGCGGTGTATGTTACATTTACATGTAAAAACGATACGAAAAACGAATAAAAATAATCTTTCTCTTCAAGTGAATTTCAGATACCTCCTACAATCATCATCAAAGCAAAATATATGAAAATTGCTCTGTTTATTATCTGTTGGATTTTTGTAAGGGGGCCTCCTTTCTCTCCCAGAAAAATATTCCATCATTTTCCGCTTCTATCAGTCAAATCAAGACATTCATTCATTCATTCCTTAATCGCTACAACCATCAAAGATTGCAAAGAACGTATATAACCGCAACAATTTGATCAACGAAATTTATCCAACTGTTGCTATGAATTTAAAGATATAGCTTCGCTAATCCTACTCATGACAGATATGTTTTTCGGAGGATTTTCGGGTGATCCTCTTTCCTACTTTCGAGGTTTACAAGTGCACCCATACACTTTTTTTAAGCTGAAAGGTTTAGGATTGAGTTTTTTCTTGTGTCTTTCAAGCGGGTCCCGATAGAATTATTCGAATATTGGGCAACGGGTAGAAGACAGACGAGTGTCACTAATTGTAATAGGTTTAGGTAATTGATTGATTACGTTTTCTTTGCCGATACAGCGAAACTGTTGGATACAATCGTACACCGCTATTGAAGCCATTAGGCATTAGGGGGCAACTGAAGCGAGAAAAAGGCAATTCATAATCACTCAAAGCCCTTTCAATAATCAAGGAAATATTTGATTAGTTCACCGTCTTTGTTCTACACTGTCTAGCAAAGAAGCATCCTTCTATTTACATGACTTTTACTACGTATGTATGTCGTTTGCTATATAATATAATTTTCGTCTTTCAGAGGTTTTTTTTTTTCTTTTTCTTGCGTATTAATGGGAAGGCATCAAGAAGCAAACTCTGCACGTTTCGAATGCAAACGAAGGAAGCAAATTTACAAATTCTTCCTACTTCTCCTTGACAAATTCCGTGACGTTGGTTATCAAAAATATGCTCTATTTTTATTACAAACACATGGTGAATACTACTTAAGTGTCGAAATCGAAAATTGATCATTGCATGACAGGGCTAAGCTAGTAGAATCTTCGTTGGTGAGTACGCAATCAAAACATTGCAGAAATATATGCAGTCATGTGCATGTACGGTGGCTCGTGTACATTCATTTGTATGACGGCCGTAGGTAGGTGTGCATTCACTGAATATGTACCATATTTCAGTTTTTCCTATTCACGCACTTATCGGGGGCGAAGGGAAAGTCCTCTTTTTTCCTTTTGCTTGGAAGAGAAGAAACAAGTGTATATCTCTTTGGAAAATAATTTAATAATAGAGGGAGGGAGGCAAAGATTTCTTTACATAATCTAAATTTACGATGCTCACTGAGTCAGCGTGAAGTAAAGGCTATGTGGTTACCGGTTGTGTTTCTAATCTTTTTTTTTTTGTAAGATTCTGATTCATAGCCCACTTTAACACCGATGGTTAAGCTCTACTTACTTGTTTCGCAGTATCGAAAATGAATCAAAGGTTAAACCGAACTTAACCGGGCAGATCGCATAAGTCTTGCTTAGTAAGTAATTCGTCAAGATTTTCTTTTAAAGGAATTTCTTTACACCTTTTACGAGGACCTCATGAACCGTTTAGTAGAAGTGACGAAGTAACGTGGATAGTTTCGAAAATTATTAGCTTAGCTTAGGTCAATGCGTTGTTCGTTATTGTATGTTTCTTGTCGGTTGCGTATAAAAGTCTATTGTTCATATGTTTTTTAGAGAGAGACATTGGTTATCGAGTCCACGCATCTCCCCCGCAATTTCAGGTATAGATAAGTTGGATGTTGGCGTTTGTACGAAATAAGTATCAGTTGTTTACAAGCTGTCCACAAGTATATAAAGCGTGTAAAATGTAAAGCGATGGATGTTAAGCTATACGGAAGATGTTGGATGAAAAAACCGAAAGCTGACCAAGCGAAAATCTAGTACAAATTCAAAAAGGGTTTGGCGTACAATTAACAAATTAGTCGGCAAGAAATTTCAATTTAGTTGTGTGTAATTGGAAAGATAGGAAAGGGAAGGAAATGAACTTCTCATTAGCTATGAGGTCTGAAAAGAGAAACGCATAGGAAATCGGCCGTAGCTTAGTGGTTGTGTGCTTTTGCCGGCTGAGCACTCACTATAACTATGATCCAAATAAACTCCACTGAGAGAGTAGACTCATTGAGGTATGATCCCGCGCGAACTGAGTGACGCCATTGAAGAAAAAGAAGAAACTGATCTTTAACTTGGGCTAGGAGCTGCTCCTACGTGCGGTTTATTCTCCAGACAGAGTTGACACCCCTTTATTATACCTTGTTCAGGACACTGCAGTCACATTTAACCCCCCAGCGGTTCATAAAAGTTGAAAATTTACGAAAATCTCAATGACTGCCCAGCTAAGTTTCTATCGCGAAGGCATCCGCAAGCTACCCGATGAGTGGCAAAAGGCCATAGATGGTGATGAACAATTATTAACCCTCGTAACAAATGTCTTTAAAGTAAAAATTCGATTTTTATCACAAAAATACAGAGAACTTATCTCTACATCGAATACAAATTCACAAAAGTCAATAATCTTCACCACTGCTCTGGGGAAACGAACGAAAAGTTGACCATAATCGCCGGGTAGAGTTTAACATCCCACTGTATAATTTACCATCACATTGCTATTACAGAAATGAATAAAAATTCCTCCCTTCGAAAGTCTGTCCGACAGGACAGACGCAGGATTTTTGAAATTCTCATTTACTCGTTTACTAGAGCTTGTCATCAAGATCGGGCGGTGTGGTCTGAAATGCGTTGCTCAAAAATTGGAGTCGCTTACTTGCTAATTTGCATTCTAAATGAAAATAAAGCGTAAAATTGGTTCGCCTCGTTTAGCTGTTTGTACATCATCATGTTTGCTTCTCCAAAAGTTTATATGGCAGAGAAGCCTGGTAGCAAAGTTTCAAGTGTCCTGTGTTACGTAATCGAAGTCGTTGTCTTAAAATATCACTTTCTTTCCTCTCCTTTATGAGGCGAAGGCGTTAACATTCCTCGACAATTGTGTGCCTTTATCTGTGCTAAATGGAATTGTTGCGCTAAAACAAAAATCCAACGACAATAAGTTGCATTTGTGTCTCTGATCATCATGTAAAGCAATTAATAAACGTGACTTTGCAAGGAAAAGAAAGCTCGACAGGCATTGTCCATCCATATTCAGAGTCCTCTTTTTCCTTCGTAATAGTAATCAAGGAGAGCATCCTTGTTTTCGACTTAGTGGATTTTTCGCAGACTTATGGCAGCAAAAGAACTTAACAACTCGCCACAGGCCTTCCAAGGGAGATATTAATCTTCATTAGTTTAATGTCGACTTTGTCGCTACCTTCGGATAATTTTATACTCATAGCCAATTCATCTTTGCTTTGATCTTTTTCTCATTTTTCATTATTTTTTTTATTATTCAACATATGTTGATGATGTTATCAGCCCAGTTTTTGGTATTGAAGAGAAAACGGATCAAAGAATGTGTGTAAAAATTTTGAAGCGAAACATAAAACGAAGCGATCCAATTCAATTAAAATGTTGACTATGGCAATCGACGAGTCTACTTTGAGCAGAAACAAGAATGGTTATAAGAGGTGCAAGCTCTTCGCAGGAGGACAAGAAACTGTTAGTGAGGATACTTGCGCTGGACGCCCCAGCAGATCAAGAGGATCAAATGGAAGCGTTGAAGCAGCCGAAGAAACTTGTTATGAAGAATCGTCGAATCACTATTAGAGAGGTTGTTGAGGATGTCGGCATTTCGATTGGCTCATGCAGTGCCATTTTTTTGAATGTTTTGAGCATAAGATCTGTGATAGCGTAGGTTGCTCCGAAATTGTTACATTCTGACCAAAAGAACGGTCGTATGAACATCACGCACGAGCCGTTGAATGACAAAACTTGGGTATATGGTTATGATGTCAAAACAGAAGAGCCCACACTGAAAAAAGCATGCCAAGTTCGGTCATATGTGAAGATTTTGCTCAAAGTTTTCTTCGATTACAATGGCGTGATGCGCATCGCGAGTTCTTCCCAGTAGGTCGTACGCCATACGCCAATAAGCAATACGACCTTATTATTATAGCCGTTCTTGCCGTTTTCGTGAAGCAATACCAAAAAACACATTCGAAATTGTGGAACAACAGGTCATAGATATTGCATCACAATAATTCGCCAGCTCACATGTCATTGTTTCTTTGTAAATTTGTGACCATCCCTGCGCCACCGTATTCGCCAGAGTTGATTCCCTGCGACTTTTTCATGTTCCCACCTCTGAAAAAACCCACGAAAGGACGGTGTTCTACCACGATTAAAGATACAAAGACCGCATCGCTGGAAGATTCGAACGCCATAACAAAAAGCGCATATCAGAAGTGCGTCGACGATTGGAAAAGACGCTGCCACTATTATATTATATCTAAGCGGGGATTACTTTGATGAATAAATGAATATTTTTCAAGAGAAGTAAAAAATCTCCTTCTTTTTTTGAACACACCTCGTATACTTAAATCATCTTCCCGGAAAGAGAAAATACCGCTTGTCTTTAGGCTCGTATTGTAACATAATGGAATGTCTTAAGGAAATAATGACAAAGTCTGTGGGACCAACTTTTCTACTATTTCGACATTCTTTCGAGATATTTTACATTCATTTGCGTAACCGCACAAGGGATGAAATCTAATGAACTCGTAACTCGTGATAAGTCGATTCTACTTTTCGTATACATTATCCTGGTAAGCACAATTTAATTTACATGGTATCACAAATTGTATTTAAATGAACACCATGTTCTCCCGCTATAGCAAGTCTAGCGTGAGTTTATTTTGCAAGAAATAATTTTGACTTTTCCTTCGTGATGACGCTCCGTATGATTATCGTTTAGAATATTATATTTAAGAGTTTAGGAGTGATATTTGTACGGATACGTTTTCATTTAGGCCAAATAAATAAACGTAGATCAGAAAATATACTACAGATGTGAAAATGTTCGCAACAAGCATTAATTTTTTTTCCTTATTTTACCGATAGAGGCAGGTTTGAAGATAAATGAAAAACTAAGTTAATGGGAGGGAGGAGAAATTATATAACATATATATATAATAACAACAAATACTACTCCACTTCGACGCTAGTTTAACAAAAGCAGAAGACAACTAAGAACTAACTCAACGACCGTTAAATAGAATTGAATTTGAAACGAAAACACGCACAAACACACATACAAAGAGCAAGAGCTTAAAGCCGTACAATGCAATAACATAGAAGAGGAAAGATAAAGCTGAGTTTCACAAGCCAACAACTGTATATATATATATATATATATATATTATATATATTCGCTTTTAGAAAAAAAAAAAACACTGAAGGCAAAATTTAGCAAATTGCTGGGGCTTCGCGGCACTATTTACAGACATACAGACATACTATACTTCACTGTACTGTAGCCATGGTGAGACCGTCTATTGTCAGAGTGGTGTAAGCATTTGCGAATACAAATAGAAATTTTGTTTTGTTTTTGTTTTTTGTTTCTTTTTTTCCTTCGTTTTTCAAATGGTGGCAGTGAACGCTGCGGCAACCTCCGCAAAGAAAAAAACTTCGAACTTCTAGAATTAACAGGAAAACCAGAAAAAAGCATTGCACAAATACAAAAAAATATACTGGCAGCATAAGTAGTATATATGCAGGGTCAACAGACATTTATAACCGCTCTGCCAGCAGCAGTCATTGGCAGACTTAACATAAGCCGCAAAAAGAAATAAAGTTAGAAACATAAAGACTTAGTCAAGCAACCAGCCAACCGTCTAAACCCACAATAGAGGCACAGAGAAGATAAAAGAGAAAAAGAGAAAGACACACACACACACACACACACACACACAGGCGTGCGCGCACATATATATA